>OZ005736.1:259422299-260022299 GCA_963930755.1 Eudasyphora cyanicolor
ACGAAATTTCCTATAAAAAGGGAATTTCGACGAAATTTCCTATAAAAAGGGAATTTCGACGAAATTTCCTATAAAAAGGGAATTTCGACGAAATTTCCTATAAAAAGGGAATTTCGACGAAATTTCCTATAAAAAGGGAATTTCGACGAAATTTCCTATAAAAAGGCAATTTCGACGAAATTTCCTATAAAAAGGCAATTTCGACGAAATTTCCTATAAAGGGGCAATTTCGACAAAATTTTCTATAGAAAGAGGCAATTTCGACGAAATGTCCTATAGAAAGAGGCAATTTCGACGAAATGTCCTATAGAAAGAGGCAATTTCGACGAAATGTCCTATAGAAAGAGGCAATTTCGACGAAATGTCCTATAGAAAGAGACAATTTCGACGAAATGTCCTATAGAAAGAGGCAATTTCGACGAAATGTCCTATAGAAAGAGGCAATTTCGACGAAATGTCCTATAGAAAGAGGCAATTTCGACAAAATGTCCTATATAAATAGGCAATTTCGACGAAATTTCCTATATAAATAGGCAATTTCGACGAAATTTCCTATATAAATAGGCAATTTCGACGAAATTTCCTATATAAATAGGCAATTTCGACGAAATTTCCTATATAAATAGGCAATTTCGACGAAATTTCCTATATAAATAGGCAATTTCGACGAAATTTCCTATATAAATAGGCAATTTCGACGAAATTTCCTATATAAATAGGCAATTTCGACGAAATTTCCTATATAAATAGGCAATTTCGACGAAATTTCCTATATAAATAGGCAATTTCGACGAAATTTCCTATATAAAAAGGCAATTTCGACGAAATTTCCTATTTAAATAGGCAACTTCGACGAAATTTCCTATTTAAATAGGCAACTTCGACGAAATTTCCTATTTAAATAGGCAACTTCGACGAAATTTCCTACAAATAGGCAACTTCGACGAAATTTCCTATAAAAAGTCAACTTCGACGAAATTTCCTATAAATAGGCAATTTCGACGAAATTTCCTATAAATAGGCAATTTCGACGAAATTTCCTATAAATAGGCAATTTCGACGAAATTTCCTATAAATAGGCAATTTCGACGAAATTTCCTATAAATAGGCAATTTCGACGAAATTTCCTATAAATAGGCAATTTCGACGAAATTTCCTATAAATAGGCAATTTCGACGAAATTTCCTATAAATAGGCAATTTCGACGAAATTTCCTATAAATAGGCAATTTCGACGAAATTTCCTATAAATAGGCAATTTCGACGAAATTTCCTATAAATAGGCAATTTCGACGAAATTTCCTATATAAATAGGCAATTTCGACGAAATTTCCTATATAAATAGGCAATTTCGACGAAATTTCCTATATAAATAGGCAATTTCGACGAAATTTCCTATTTAAATAGGCAACTTCGACGAAATTTCCTATTTAAATAGGCAACTTCGACGAAATTTCCTACAAATAGGCAACTTCGACGAAATTTCCTATAAAAAGTCAACTTCGACGAAATTTCCTATAAATAGGCAATTGCGACGAAATTTCCTATAAATAGGCAATTTCGACGAAATTTCCTATAAATAGGCAATTTCGACGAAATTTCCTATAAATAGGCAATTTCGACGAAATTTCCTATAAATAGGCAATTTCGACGAAATTTCCTATAAATAGGCAATTTCGACGAAATTTCCTATAAATAGGCAATTTCGACGAAATTTCCTATAAATAGGCAATTTCGACGAAATTTCCTATAAATAGGCAATTTCGACGAAATTTCCTATAAATAGGCAATTTCGACGAAATTTCCTATAAATAGGCAATTTCGACGAAATTTCCTATAAATAGGCAATTTCGACGAAATTTCCTATAAATAGGCAATTTCGACGAAATTTCCTATAAATAGGCAATTTCGACGAAATTTCCAATAAATAGGCAATTTCGACGAAATTTCCTACAAAATAGGCAATTTCGACGAAATTTCCTACAAAATAGGCAATTTCGACGAAATTTCCTACAAAATAGGCAATTTCGACGAAATTTCCTACAAAATAGGCAATTTCGACGAAATTTCCTACAAAATAGGCAATTTCGACGAAATTTCCTACAAAATAGGCAATTTCGACGAAATTTCCTACAAAATAGGCAATTTCGACGAAATTTCCTACAAAATAGGCAATTTCGACGAAATTTCCTACAAAATAGGCAATTTCGACGAAATTTCCTACAAAATAGGCAATTTCGACGAAATTTCCTACAAAATAGGCAATTTCGACGAAATTTCCTACAAAATAGGCAATTTCGACGAAATTTCCTACAAAATAGGCAATTTCGACGAAATTTCCTACAAAATAGGCAATTTCGACGAAATTTCCTACAAAATAGGCAATTTCGACGAAATTTCCTATAAAAAGGCAATTTCGACGAAATTTCCTACAAAATAGGCAATTTCGACGAAATTTCCTATAAAAAGGGAATTTCGACGAAATTTCCTATAAAAAGGGAATTTCGACGAAATTTCCTATAAATAGGCAATTTCGACGAAATTTCCTATAAATAGGCAATTTCGACGAAATTTCCTATAAATAGGCAATTTCGACGAAATTTCCTATAAATAGGCAATTTCGACGAAATTTCCTATAAATAGGCAATTTCGACGAAATTTCCTATAAATAGGCAATTTCGACGAAATTTCCTATAAATAGGCAATTTCGACGAAATTTCCTATAAATAGGCAATTTCGACGAAATTTCCTATAAATAGGCAATTTCGACGAAATTTCCTATAAATAGGCAATTTCGACGAAATTTCCTATAAATAGGCAATTTCGACGAAATTTCCTATAAATAGGCAATTTCGACGAAATTTCCTATAAATAGGCAATTTCGACGAAATTTCCAATAAATAGGCAATTTCGACGAAATTTCCTTTAAAAAGACAATTTTAATGATATTTCTACAAGAAGGCAATTTTAATGATATTTCTACAAAAAACAATTTCGACGGTTTTCCTATAAAAGGGCAATTCCTATAAAAACATTTTTAATGAAATTCCCAATAAAAGGGCAATTTCGATCAAAATTCCTACTAAATAAAATTGTTACGAAATTTTAATTTAAAAGCAATCTTGATTAAATTGTATATAAAAAGGCAATTTTTTCTAGAAAAAAATACATTTTGACGACATTTCGCAAAACGCAATTTCGCCGAAACAGTAGTTCTGATTGATATTATTGCCCCGAATTGTAATAGAAACTTACCAAAACAATCTCCTTGATTAACATTGCCCCAACGACCCATAATCAAATCGCCACACAATGAGTGTTGCAACGAACGCGTCAAGTGTTCATAGAAAATGGAATTCAAATTGTTATCATCGGCTCCCAGGTCTCGCTCCAATTGAGAACTCAAACGGGTATTTGAATGATCTATGCGTCGCGTGTTATAGTCGCGTTCCCAGAACTTAATAGGTCTCACATACGACGTTAGAAATATAGCACTGCCAAGAAAAGGATTTAGAGGAGTGGATAATACCGATGAAATGCCAGCCTGTAAAAACAACATAGCCGAATGGGGTACACTGAACGGTTGGGCAAAGGCATGGAAAGCCGAACCCCAGGTGATTTGCCAAGGAGCGATATAGGTAACAATAAATTGGAGCTGAAAGAATAAAATATAATTGGAAGGTTGAATAAATCGAAGATGTTCTTTTCCACTTACCTTCAAAAAGAAATCACAACATTTCCTAAAGGCCAAAGATACAAAGAAATAGTCTATGAGAAAAGTTTCCGAAGCCATAGCGAAATCCACACGAAAGAACAGAACAGTAAACATAACAATCAGGTACTGGTTGGTGGGATCCGAGTAAGCATTACGGATAACTAAAAAACCCCAAAGACCAGACATTAATCGTATATCCTCATTCCTAATAATTTTTCGTATAGACTACTTACATTTTAGAGCACACACCGCCACTATCACCGAACCCCAAGCAATACCATATTTCATCGCTATCACTGCGGCATCTGCTGTTAAAGCCGATATAGCCAACAAAGGAAATAGAACATTTCTCTCTAACAAACACAAATAGATGTAGAATTTCTCAAACCACATAATTTTCGGGGCATTCGAGACCTCATAACGGCCGAATTCTTTTTGCTTAAGCAAAGGCTTTGCAAAACATAGCCAAGGCATATGTTTACGCATTTGTGGTATGACATAATGCAACAGGAAACCCAATGCTCCAGTGAAACCATACAGCACAACATTAAGATCCGGTTGCAGTACTGTAAACACTGTACTACAGTGTAAACCCAAAACGACTACTGCCAAAAATATCGTAACAACAAAATCATTTTTCAACCGTGTATAAACCGTATGTTGTAGTTTTTTGGGTAAAGGATCTGAACTACTTTCCGTTTCACTATTTGGATTATCCGCACAATTCATGGTGAAGACGTCATTTTCATTGGGTTCCGTTTCATTGATCACTCCCGATAGAGTGGACATTTCCGCTGGATTTGTTGTTGAGGTGGTGGACATTTTATCTAACTCCGTTTCTTTGGCAGCTGTTGTTGTTGGATTCGCCAATTCCTTATCTTTGCTTTCTCTTTGTACTGCTGCAGGCTGCAAAGATGTTGGTGTGGTCTCCTCCACTTCCTTCATAATATTCTCTGTTTCTAAATTTGTATTACAGGAACTACTGGACGCTGTTATAGCCTTTTTACTCGTTGACATAGTGGTTTTGCCCAAAGTCTGGGTACTGCTGCCCAGAGAGGAAGCTTTCGATTTACTTCTCTTTTCACTTATATGATCTTTATCCTCTGACAAATCATTCGTCTCCGTTTCCTCTTCACCTTCGCCATCTGCCTCTTCCAAATCTTCCGCCGTCTCATTTCTTGGCGTTGCTCCGCTTTGTAATTTTTCTAAGGAAGACATTTCAATAGTTTCCCCTTGTTTAGTTTTCTCTTCGCCTCCTTCTTTTTCTCTTTCTCTCTTTTTGGAAGAATTTCTTTTCGATTTGCCTGACGTCAATTTTTGTGTACTGGCCGTACTTAGCTCATCATCATCTTCATGATACGTGGACATAATGCAATGTTTCATAAGAGCCCATATATGGCTAAAATCACTGGCGGAACGTGAGAGATGATAACCCAGGGGAACAAGGAGAGCACAAAAAATAGAGAAAACTATATGCTGAGTACCTTTGCCTTCATTCAGGGCCGCATAGATGGGACCATAGAGTAGCAGAACGCCGAGAATGGATCGAACGACACATAAAAATGAACCTGCAAGAAAATAGGAGAGAAGTTTAAAAAGGATAGTTAACAAATATGATGAAAGATTTTAAACAAAAAAAAGCGAGAAACAAACTTAAGAAACTCGAAAGACCTAGGGCTATCTATAGTTCGCAGCTTGTCTGATCACTGTAGCATTTTCCAAGCTGAAATTATGGCTATTATGGTGGTAGCATAATGGCTGAGATATAACGTTCTGACAAAGGCTGGATGAGCTTGACACCGATATGTGGTTTCAACAAGTCGTTGCCAATAGCCACACAGCACGCGTTACAATCGATTTACAGAAAGGCAAATTCGGTGAACGTGTTATCTCGAGAAATGGTCCGGTCGAATGGCCACCTCGTTCATGCGATTCAACGGCATTGGATTTCTTTTTATGGGGCCACATCAAGTCATTGGTCTATGGCAACAAATTTAGACGAGCTCAGAGACAACATCCAACGCGAAAGTGCCAAAGTTTCGGTCGAAATGAGTGCAAGAAATGTGGAAAATTGGGTCCAAAGAATATATCGCTGTAGACGGGCTCGTGGTGGTCATATGACCGAAATTGAATTTCATTCTTAAATTGTAACATTTGCACTAAACTAAACCTAGAATAAATGAGAACTCTATATCTTAAATATTCTGTGTTTTATATTTGTATTTTTTTTTTGTATTTTGTATTTATTCATTACAACTTGTAATTTTAAGCCTTCAGGCCAATTATAATTAAATTACAATATGCATATCATAAATCTTTAGACTACTCAAAATAAAAAGTTCATATTTGTTTATATATATTGATGCTAAAACTTAAATCTAATTACCAAATAATAAATACAATTTGTTTAGAAATTCTAACTACACGAGTGTTCCAGACTAGACGACTGGAAAAATTACAATTAAAAAGAAAAAAAAAAAAAGATGTAGATATAAAAAATCTTAGCTAAGCTAAACTACTCCATTGACAGCAACAGTCCCTGCAAATATTTTTTAAATTCTTAATATTTGCAGAAACCCTATGCAATGTTATCTTTATCTTTATTTTAGCTAAGCTAAACTACTCCAATAACAGTACCAGTATCCACATGGGCAGCTGATACCAAATAAATAAATAATTATTTAAAAATTTTCAATATAAGGAAAAAAAAAAAAAAAAAAATATTCGAACATTAAGTGCTTGTTTGTATATCAAAAAAATCTGAACTATAGAAATATCAAATGTTTGAAAAATGGTTAAGGAGCTTTTTTGAGTATGTTGGCACAGAAATTCTAAAATTTTTCAATTCATCAGGTAAAACATTGTATAAACGGGCAAGTCTAACTAGGAACGCATAATCCTGAAGGTGGACTACCCTGGGTATAAGCAACTGGTTTCTTCTCGTAGAATGGGAGAATACAAACGAATTAATCAAAAAGTTTGGACACTGATTTCTTACTATCTTATAAAAAAACATTATTAGGCGATGATTAACAAAAGCAGCAAAACTACAGCCTAAGAATTTATGTACATATGGAGTTATGTGAGCTCGACACTTCAACCCATATACGAAGCGTAATACTCTATTTACCGCAAGCTGGACCAAATGCATGCGTCCCAGGTTAGTGCCCGAGTACACCTCCAAACAATACAATATCGAAGGAAAAATCAGCGCATGAGCAAGACGTTCTCTAACAAATACTGGCAGATATAAGTCTGCAGAGTAAAGACTCCTTAGTGATAAATTCACTCTGGAAACAACCATGTTGATGTGTTGTTCAAAACACAGCTTATCATCAATTTGCACACCCAGACATTCCAAGTGTCGAACAAACTCAATATCAACATTGTTATAATTTATAGAGAAATTGCTGCAAGATCCAGATGCATATAACATCGCCTTCGTCTTCGAGGGATTTATACTTAGTTTATTGTGAAGCATCCAAAATTTCAATATCTCAAGAACAAGATCAATTTTAGATTGCAAAACTGCAGGATTTCGTACATCACCCTTAAATAGTAATTGTATATCGTCCGCAAACGCGTATGGTGTACACCAAGTATGCAACTGAGAGAATAGGTCATTAATAAAAAGAACGAATAGAAGAGGGCCAAGTACAGAACCTTGGGGAACGCCACTCTTAACTTCCAGAAATCGACTATATTCTCCATTAAGATATACCAACTGTTGCCTATCTTCTAGATATGAATTTAGTAGAGCACACGCACTATTTGAAAACCTATATATTCTGCTCAGTTTATCCAGTAGGATAGAGTGATCAATTCTATCGAATGCCTTTTCCAAGTCCAGGGACAAAACAATGCAACACCTATATTCACCAAAATTGGCACGAACTTCATCGGTTAAACCCAATAGAAGTGATGCAGTGCTTCTATTTCTCCGAAAACCGCTCTGTGCATCATGAAGCATATTGCTACGTTCCAAGTGGCACGAAATTTGAGCCTTCAGAACATGTTCAACAACTTTTGAGAAAATGGGTAGAATTGAAATTGGGCGAAAATCATTAACCAATTGAGTGTTCCCCTTTTTCTTAACAGGAACAATTTTTGCCTTCTTCCACCCAGAGGGGAATGATGATGACATAATAATTGTATTTACAATATGTAAAAAATAACCGGATACAAATGGATACAGCAACTTTAAAAATTTTAAGCAAAAACCATCCAAGCCGGGGGCGTTAGATTTAATTGCTGAGAATGCTTTGTTCAAATCATGAATATCTATACAATAAAAAGAAAACCCGTGTTCATTCATATGTCTTGATGTATTTAAAGCACGGGGCGTTTGTAATTGATTATTATGAAAAGCTTCATTGAAGTCGTCCACATCTAATCCGCAATCATATGACTTACTATCATACAACCCATTCGACGTAACCAGTCTCCACAACTCCTTGCTGCTAATTAATATATAAAATTGTTATGTCCTTAATGGAAAACACTTTATATCTATTGATTGAACGTACAAAGTAGATTATAGTGCCCTAGATGTGTGATCCTGATTTCTCCACTTACGCCGAGACAACACAATCGTTGGATCTTCTGTAGGATCTTTAAGCACTTCTTACGTTATTATCGATCTAATCACACTTTTGTAAAGACTGTGTGTGATAATAAAGATCTTAATGGAAGCACATGTACTGCGAGGAAGGCGATGTTGGGTATTGATAACTGACAGCAGAAGGCCAAAATAGAGAAGACCCATGGAGAACTATTGAACAAGCTAATAAATATCCCCACAATTCTTACACTAAGCAATTTTTAAATATTTTCATAAGAATTTGGCGGATTGTGAAGTCGGCACTGACATACGGTAATTATGTGATCATCCGGGTTATCCTATATTGTATGAATTCGCGGAGGCCCGCCGACCGCGGTCAAAAAACAAAAAAAAAACATGAAATCTCACTTCCAAAAGTTATGAGCTATATTCTTCCTACATGAGTCCCTCGTATATTTTGTAACTGACCAGCACCTCTAGAATGAATAGCTTGGACACAACTTATAAAAGAATTTGAATTTAAAGTTTACAAGATAATAACAACATTTTTTGAGAAAAAACTTTTATGTTCGTGATATATTTAATTTCATCAAATTTGTGCATGATATATTTACACAACGCAAGAAAAGTGACAACCAACATAAATTTCTCCCATGTTAAAAACATTTTAATTTTGCCCAAATACCCTCGTTTACAATAGTGGGGGTATAAAAACATGATTTTGTTGAAATTCTCTTACTTCTACCAAAATGGCTATTATTTCTACAGTTATCCATAGATTCCCATATAGGCATTATTTTCTTCGTTTGGATGCTAGCTTTCAAGAATTAGAACAAATACATGTTTTGCTTTTTTCTATTTTTTATGTTTTTTTCGTGCCAGCATAAACTTAAAAAAAGAAACAATTTTTTGTAATTGTTTTAACGACAGTTAATATAAACTTCTGGTCCTACATGATAGCGATATTTTACACATTTCCGATCTTCCAAGGAAATGGGAATTAGAAAAAATGGCCATATTTTTTTGTTTTTATGACACCATATTCCATCAGGAAATGTTATGCACAGCCATTCGACAACAATTTTGTTGCGTAGTGTAATTAAAAATTAATATTCGTTTGAAAAGGAGATTAATATTTGTCAAAATCTCTCGCTCATATTTTCCATTCTTCACCTTCAATTGATTCAATTAAAATTGTTGATTAAAGTGGCAACATCTACTCCATAATAGTAAATACTGGCAACAGCAAGTAGTACTAACTAGCAATTAACTTCTTCTCTCACTTACCTAGCAAACTCCCCGCCGCATTGCCACCAAATACATGCATATCAATCTGCTCCATCAAATACATCGTGAACGTATTGATCTGGGGAAATAACCCCAATGAGAATATCAACGGAAAACTCAAAAGGAATATATAGAGAGCTTGTAGAACCAAGCCATTAACTTGGGCGGGATAGAAACGTACACCGAAGAATGACAACTCTTCCATTTCACCACCCCGCATGGCGACCACATCGTATTCCGCTTTCAGACTTTGAAAGAGTAGCAGTAGAGACGAACATATGCAAAAATAAATAGCTCTGGAATATGCAACAGTTTTATTAAATCCATGTATGGGAGAGGCGGCATCTGGTTGTACACTTTTCAGCAAGGAATACTGGGAACCGGCAATGACAGCGCAAAAAAGAAACGCAAATACATCCTTGTAGTAGTTGAGTTGGAGAATAGATGAACCCAAATATGCCACCGAGGCACTGAGTACGACCGACAACACTATGTGTATCCAGTGTATATCGCGATCAAACAAAGCCATTAACTCCAAACGATCCATGGATATTTTAAATTCCTGCTTGTAAGCTCCCAATTTAAAACGATACTTGTAAAACGATTTGGGTGTTATCGATGGTTTGTCCGAGGTCAACATGCACGCTGGACGCCAATAATCACAATAGTTATCTATGTGAGCACCATCCACATTCAGTATTGCAGCCATGGCTGCCCGATTGTTGGTCGTGGTCAAAGGTGTGGACTGGACTCTTTGACTGGATTCCATGTTGCGCAGCTCATCGTTGATGAACTCGTGTATGAAACCCTTCAAGGAAACCGTTGTGGCACTGCTGACGTTGCG
The DNA here is from genome assembly GCA_963930755.1 of Eudasyphora cyanicolor. Classification (NCBI taxonomy): domain Eukaryota; kingdom Metazoa; phylum Arthropoda; class Insecta; order Diptera; family Muscidae; genus Eudasyphora; species Eudasyphora cyanicolor. Next base: position 259,432,706 of record OZ005736.1, read on the forward strand.
ATTATTTAACACTGTCGAGGAAGAGGGAGAATCTATCATTACTTGTGTCAAAGGAGCAGCGGTCCTAGAGGCCGCCGCCACCGCAGCTGTGGATGATGATGAGGCGGACATTATGTGAGACATAGCTGCATTGCTATCTAAAGGCCATTGTTCGATAGCATTGCTATGGTTGGATTCGGCATCGCCTGCTGATCTCTGGCGCATACTCCTCCTCAACAATTGTTCCCGATGATATAAACGTTCGGTTAATGCCAGTCGTTCAGCCGAGGAGGCCGAGTTCAAAGCCTTCAAAGCATCCTGATAGAATTGCAAATGAGCATTTGACATATTGCTTTGATTACCGACGCCACCGAAGGCCGAGGAGGGCAAAGAAGCCAAATTCTCTGCGACACTGTTGACGGGTCTGCCTCGTTCGTCCACTGAACCGCCGTGCATTAACCACAACATTTTATGGATGTCAGCAGTGAAAGACTCGGCACTAACACTGTGAGAACTATTCGATGAGGAGGAGGTGCGCGAAATACCTTTGAGACCAGCGGCGCCGGCAGAAGCGGAAGCATGATTCGATTGTGTAGGGGCCACAGAACTCCAATTACCCGCATGACGTTTGTAACTGTGATGCGAACAGGTGGAATTTTGGAAATTATCCAAACCAGATCTTTCGTCAATTTCGCGGTATTGTACTTGTTTGGGAATGGCACCCAAGCGCTTGCCCACATTGGAGGTGTTCGAATTAGATAAAGCGGATGTGCTCGACGTTGGCACCGGTTCCTGAGAGTCTTCCCGAGATTTGTTGGTAGACTTTTCCGGGTGCACCCTCTCGCTGCTGGAGATATTGAGTAGAACATCTTTGGAACTGGCGCTGATTTGTTCACAATCGCTGGAGGGACAACCGGAATCGGCTTCATTACCTTTTGCGGAATGATGAGCTAACGCTACAGATGGTGGTGGTGCTGCAGCTGAGATTTGGGCGGAATTGGAAACTCCGGGGGAAGGATGCACATCACCATCGGGATTATTTAAAGCTTGCAGATTGATTTGATTATGTTTTTTAATGGAATGTTTCTGTTTTTGTACGTTTTTAATTTCGTCCCGTAAAACCTTTTCGCTGGACTTTTCTTTGTTCGAGGCCGACGAAGAAGAGGAGGTGAGGGCCCACTTTTTGTTATTCAATAAAGGAGACCTAGAGCCATTGTTATCGGTCTCAGAATCTGTGGAATGTAAACGTTCCCGGGTCATGGCTAAAGCTCCCTCATTGTCGTTGCGGTCGTCGTCGTCATCATCATCATCGTCACCGTTATCATCACCTGTGGGCTCTTCGTCATTGGTGGCTTTTTGAGGTAATGACCTTATGGCTTCCTTATCAGACAAAGACTTTTTACTTTTACTTGAATCCGCCAAACTTTGTGCGGAGACTTTTTCTCTTTGCTTTAGCTGTAGCTGCTGGGCTCGTAAATCATCATCCAATTGATTGTGGGTATGTTCGAGAACTTCCAGTATATGTTCCACATTATAATCGAAATCTTTAAATTCATCATCATCGTCATCCTCCTCCTCTTCCTCTCCATTGCTGTCGGACACGTTGTTGTCGCCATTGCATGTTGTAGCATTGTTTTCCGCATTGCTTGTAGTACTGTCCTGTGAAATTTCAATATGAAGGAAAATAAATTTTAGATATAAAAATAACACACTTTTAATGTTTTAACATAATATAATTTAAATACACGAATGAACTGAATGGACTCATATTGATCTGATCCAGTTTTTTCTATACAAAAACCTTATCCGGATAACATTTTCTATACGAAAGCCTTTTCCGGATAACATTTTCTATACGAAAGCCTTATCCGGATAACATTTTCTATACGAAAGCCTTATCCGGATAACATTTTCTATACGAAAGCCTTATCCGGATAACATTTTTTATACGAAAGCCTTATCCGGATAACATTTTCTATACGAAAGCCTTATCCGGATAACATTTTCTATAGAAAAACTTATCCGGTTAACATTTTCTATACGAAAGCCTTATCCGGATAACATTTTCTATACGAAAACCTTATCCGGATAACATTTTCTATACGAAAAACTTATCCGGATAACATTTTCTATACGAAAACCTTATCCGGATAACATTTTCTATACGACAACCTTATCCGGATAACATTTTCTATACGAAAACCTTATCCGGATTACATTTTCTATTCGAAAACCTTATCCGGATAACATTTTCTATACATGAAAGGTTTTCATCCAGATAACGTTTTCTATACGAAAACCTTATCCGGATAACATTTTCTATACGAAAACCTTATCCGGATAACATTTTCTATACGAAAACCTTATCCGGATAACATTTTCTATACGAAAACCTTATCCGGATAACATTTTCTATACGAAAACCTTATCCGGATAAAATTTTCTATACGAAAACCTTATCCGGATAACATTTTCTATACGAAAACCTTATCCGGATAACATTTTCTATACGAAAACCTTATCCGGATAACATTTTCTATACGAAAACCTTATCCGGATAACATTTTCTATACGAAAACCTTATCCGGATATGATTTTCTATACGAAAACCTTATCCGGATATGATTTTCTATACGAAAACTTATCCGGATATGATTTTCTATACGAAAACTTATCCGGATATGATTTTCTATACGAAAACTTATCCGGATATGATTTTCTATACGAAAACCTTATCGGGATAACATTTTCTATACGAAAACCTTATCCGGATAACATTTTCTATACGAAAACCTTATCCGGATAACATTTTCTATACGAAAACCTTATCCGGATTACATTTTCTATTCGAAAACCTTATCCGGATAACATTTTCTATACATGAAAGGTTTTCATCCAGATAACATTTTCTATGCGAAAACTTATCCGGATAACATTTTCTATACGAAAACCTTATCCGGATAACATTTTATGTATGAAAACCTTATCCAGATAACATTTTCCACATGAAAACCTTATCTGAATAACATTTTCCATACGAAAACCTTATCCGGATAACATTTTCCATACGAAAACCTTATCCGGATAACATTTTCCATACGAAAACCTTATCCGGATAACATTCTCTATACGAAAACCTTATCCGGATAACATTTTCTATACGAAAATATTATCCGGATAACATTTTCTATACGAAAACAATATCCGGTTATATTTTTCTATATGATAGCATACCTATCTAACCTGCTGTTGGGCATGTCTACCTTACCAACCTGCTGGTGTGGACACCACAGTGGGTATTAGCCTTCTAAAAACCGTCACCACTGAGTACTTAAGACAATCTGAAGTGAAGGGCTGGGAAGCAGTTGATTCCTCAATAAGAAAATTATAATATCCAAGAAGGTGAAATGCTTAGGTGTAATAATAAACTGAGGTGGAAGGACCACATAGCAGAGAGTCCTTAAATAACGCAGATATTGGTCGTTATGCAGGATGCTCCAAAACGGACATCAAACCAAGTATGACACACTAGCGTGATTTACATAAATGGCAAAGAACATTGGTAAAATTTAACATCAATATTTCATGATTCATTCTATTTCTGCCTAAGATAAAATTCCCTATGTTCCACCTAGGATTTTTTTTTGAATATACATATATGTATATATACGCCTAAAACAAGCGAAAAACAAAAAATAGCCTTTCTATTATACCTAAATATTTGAAATTATTTCCTAACCTATTGTCGCAGAATAAGAGTCAATCATGCTATCGAAATACACCATAAGAATCAAATTCATCTCTATAATACAACGTTACTTACCATAGAATCATCTTCATCCAATGCTGTTTCTTTATTATCCATTTCTTCCTCTTCTTCTTTTTTCTTAGTTGTTCCCTCTATTTTCGTTTGTTCTCTTATTTCATATACTGGATCAATTAAAGCATTAGTTGAACCAAAATCTAAGCTACTATTGGTCGAGCTGCCTCCAAAGCTACCACCAAATTTGGGACACAAATTCAAATGAGGATTGCGTACCAGGCATTTGCTGGGCGGTGGTAGCAAAGCATTTTGAGGATTTTTGATTTGTTGTTGGCCATTTATGGCCTCTACACTATTGGGATGCGGGCAAAGGTTCGATACCGAAGGTCGAGGGCAAGCCACTTCTAAAGCTGCGCTTTTGATGCGACGTACCGTTGTTGTGTTGCTAGGCAACTGACCTACATTCGAGGAACTATCTGTGGGCGTTTTGAAAAGGGCTGTGGCATTAGAGTGCCTTCGACGCTTAATGGCACCTTCGCGTCGAGGGCGTTTATGCAGCTGCAAGGCTGATATTGTGTAAATGGGATCCTTAGAGATATTTGCTCTTCCCGTTGAAGCCTGAGAATGATGATTTAAACGATATTGATTTGAATGCGGATGGGCACGGTTTGAATTGTTCGCCGAACGATCATCCAATTGTTCAATGCCCAAATCGGATTTGGTAAAACTGTCATCTTCAATGAAGACATCAGAGGAAGAGCCTAAAAGAAGAGTAAAGATATTAATATACATATAACATAAATTGCACTAGTTTAAAATATAATAACAATAAAAAATTGTTCGATGGATAATCATGTATTTTTTATATTACGGCTTTCCAAATTCGAAGAAAATACATCCATAAAGAATTATTTGCTGGAATGCAAATGACCCGCGCCAACTTAATGTTAAAATACAATACCTCTAAGCCTTAAAAAAGCTCAATGAAAATAGCATAAATCTATATACATACATTAGGGCGGTTCGATTTAAAAATCGCCCATTGCTCAGTGAAAATCGTATTCTAGGGATCAAAATAAGACTCTTTGCCGAAGGAACCATACCTCTAAAACGAATTCTGATGTTCCGGAAAAAATCCCACTTTGACCCATTTAGAGTGCTCCAATCGAGTCCAAATGTATGATCGACCCCCACTCAGTGAAGTGCTCAGTGAAAATCGTATTCTAGGGATCAAAATAAGAAACTTTGCCGAAGGAACCATACCTCTAAAACGAATTCTGATGTCCCGGAAAAAATCCCACTTTGACCCATTTAGAGTGCTCCAATCGAGTCCAAATGTATGGAACCCCCAGGGGGTGTGCCACTGGCATGGGTGGGTCGGGCCTCCAAAGTTAGTGGGGGTCGGTCATACATTTGGACTCGATTGGAGCACTCTAAATGGGTCAAAGTGGGATTTTTCAAAATTTGCCCCTACCAAAAAGTTCGACCCAAATTCCGGGACATCAGAATTCGTTTTAGAGGTATGGTTCCTTCGGCAAAGTTTCTTATTTTGATCCCTAGAATAAGATTTTCACTGAGCAATGGCGACTTTTTTTGCCTCCCCACAAATCGACCCGGCCTAACATACATCTATACAAGAAATCTATACATCATAACTAGAAAATCTCAAACTAGGCCAAAGGACTTTAGACCATTAGTCTGTCCTCGTCCCTGCTGCGAGAATACTTTTAGATTCTGGATATAAAACTCCTGTCGGGAGACCAGGATGCCTCCAAAGGCAAGCACTAAATATCATGGAATTCACTATGGTGGTCTACCTACCTACCATCTATTGCCGATTGATATTGTGGCTAGAGAAGTTGCAACCAGAGCAGAGTTAAGATTAAACTGAATATCAATGTGGAGGTACAAGAACTACGGTCACAAAGTTGACTATATAACAATGGTGTACACTTTCGAGCGGAACTATGTACATCATTATTATATCAGTCAGAGACTAATGGGTTGGCAATATACCAGGTAAAAGAAGCCATCTCCACTTCTATACGGATGGTTCGAAGCTTGATGAAAAGATTGGCTTCGGTCTGGATATAGCTCTGGATACAGACTACCAGACACCTACAGTTTATATCAAGCCGAAATATTGCCAATATAAGAATTCGCCAATTGGCTGAGTCGCAACGTAGTAACCAACATTGGCGTTGTCATTTACTCGGACGGCCAAGCTGCCATCTATTCTCTGGAGGCCTCATCGCTAAATTTACCAACAGTACTCGACTACAGCAGATCTCTTAACGAGATGGCTGAGCAGTCAAACATACACCTCATATGAGTGCCTGGGCATAGGGATATCCTGGGGAACTGAAAAAACAATGAACTTGCTAGGAAAGGGGCCAAATTACAAATTATCGAAGAATTTGCATATTTTGGTGCGCCTATCCTATCCACATGTAAGCTTTGGCTTAGGCAAGAGGCGTTCCAACGAAAGATGGACAGAAATCGGCACATTTACGGTATCTGGCCAAGATATGACCTGAGAAGGTCAAAATATCTCTTCGCACTAGAGAGGAAAAGATTGTCTACGTTAGTTACAGTTCTGACGGGACACTGCCTGATCTGCGAACACGCCAAAAGGTTTGGTATTGACTCCAATGACTACTGCAGAAGCTGTGGAGATGAGAAAAAGTGGAGAGCATTAAGCACTTGCTATGCGACTGTCCCGCTTTGAGTAAACGACGTCTGGACATACTGGGGGGTCAGCCCTTCTAGGTAGTCTAACAGATCTTTCCGCTGCCGATTTTCGTACTATCGATAACTTTGTAAATGAAACTGGTTGGTTTCGATGAAGGGCATATCAGCCCGTGGTAACACTAGGGGCCTAAACTGGTCTATAGGAGCTGTTAAAAAACGGCTGCCATCCTAACCTAAACCTAAAAACCTAAACTTGGACAAGATACAGATTGTCCACTGTATATTCTCCACAAGAAAAACTCAATTTGGGTTAACAGTCGTCAAAATCTTATGACTCTTCTTGTATTCGAACCCAATTTATTCGGAGACCAAGTCTTGAGTTATAGACGAATGATGTAGAGAAATTTGCGGGATACACGAATTCACGCGAAATTCCAATTTGAAGGATTAATTAGCATTTTTCTTCTTTGATTGAGTGACTACGAGAAAGAAATGTGCATGAATTTACGCAACGACACAGGAAGGAAATTAAAAAATGTCACAAAGGCAAGTCGCTGCCTGTAAAGCGTGTGTATCAATTCGACATAATGAAAATGACTTCATTGTATCGAGAAAAAGTTTAAATACATATGTATGTATATAATGATTATGGAAGGCAATTTTTGTTGCTCCTGTATTATTATCATATTGTTAGAAGGAAATAATAATATAATTCTTACCCAAAATCCACGATGGCAAAGCACGCATTCTCCCGTCACTACTCAAATGACTGCCATGCGTTACAATATTGGCACTACCACCCAAACCCAATTCCATATCATCCACATCGAAACTTTCACTGGCTCCACCACTGGAGCCCAAAACCACCACAGAGCCGCTACTACTGGCCATCGGTGGTCCACCACCGCTGCCTCCACGCCTATGTGTATGATGATGGTGACGATGATGTGGATGATGCCGTCCATGTTCATGATGTATGGATAGAAAAATACCTCCACCACCACTAGGACCTGCAGAGGCAACACCACTGCCTCCACCACTTCGTTGTTGTTGTTTTAGACGTTCATCGTGAGTTTCCGACGAACGATGCCTTTGCAAACGTGAAGTCTTCAGTGCTGATGTATTGGAATTTGGCATTGCATTGGAAGCTGAACTCGTTGTATTGGATCGTTGTGCCTGTTGTTGACTTGTCGATGACATAGACGCTCCTGCCACTGCTGAACCACCGGCTTTGGATACTTGTGCGTGTAAAAAGCTATCACATTTTTCAGCATTTGTCCCTGACGCAATGGAAAATGCAGCTCCGGCTGCTGATGCTTTACTCGATTCCGTTATTTGTCTTTGCATTAATTTGGCTACAATGGCTGACTCAGCAGCTGCATCTAAACTCGATTGACGTTCCAAACGCCGCCTCTGATGACTGCCACGCACAATTTCCGATGATTTACGCACCAGATGTGGTGGTTTTGGTCCGACGGGCAAAGCATTCGACATTTGTGGCGCATTGGCGTTGTTAAGATTATTGGCATTTGAGCTTGTAGAGGCTATAGGACTGTTATCTTTGGGATAAACACTTATATATTTGGCTTGAGGATCATTAATGGGCGTTGATGTATTGTTATTATTATTGTTGTTGTTGCTATTATTGATGGTATGCGAGGAACGTATTGATTTTGAATTGCTTGCCGTGCCGACCAGAGATTGCTGATCTTGTTGGCTATTTCCCGAGATCATTGAGGGTGCATAGAACATCAATTCTATGGATTCGGAACTGTTTTTGCGATGAACATCCACTTTTAAGTCTAAAGAGGGAAGAGAGAAAATGGTTATTTAGTGGGTTATCTAGAATTTAAACAAAGAAAATTAATTAATATGGTACTTTCTGGATTAAGGAGTTGCTTATACAATATAACTAACAGATTTTTTTTTAATTTTTGATATAATTGTATAAAAAATGTAGCGCTTAAAAATTTCTAACTATAATTACATTACTTTAATGAAAAAACCTATGAAATTAAAAGAATAGTAAAAATTAAGTTCAACCAAGCGAATGGTATATACCCTTCGAAATAGGAGGCGAATATTTTTCGATTAAAAGCGTAGATCAACATATTGGTACCTTAATTCCAAAGGAAGCTAAACCGATTTAGAAAGGTACGTTTTAAATTCGAAATATTCCAAATTAGTTTCAGTACAAATTTGGTGTTTATCCGTCAACCTAATCAAAAGTTACGGTTATGGGGAATACCATACAAATCTAAAAATTTCATAAAACTTTCATCGTCCCTCCTGAAAATCTGACTTTTAGACTTATTATATTTATAAGTTTTTTTATTTATTTATTATATTTATTAATCAAACTGAGCCGTAGTGGGCTATATGTTAGGTTAGGTTTAGGACGCGCGGCACACAACCATTGATGGCGTGCACCACTTCACTCGGAGACCATATGGTCCATTGTGTTCGTCTTGAGATGAGTAAAAGAAGTGGGAGAGGTCGAAGAAAATGAAGGAGGTGATGAGTATATATAAGAGAGAGAAGAGCTGGCTTTTCAGGAGGGGGAGTACCTAAAACCTCGCCTGTAGCTGCAGATGAATGAGTTGATGTCAAACCACCTATTTCAAGCAATCTATGAAGCCTATTCCAGATTTTGTATCGTGTAATCACCTAGGTAGCGATGTCTTCGTCTTGATAGAGAAGGGTATTGACAGAGAAGGTGTTCGATTGTCTCCAGTTCCTCCTCATCTATATGTTGATAATTAACAAAATTTTAGTTTCATATAGCCCACGAGGGCTCAGTTTGATTAATAAATAAATAAAAAATAAATAAAATAAAATTATCTAATGAATATATATAACTATTAATAACCCTAACCTAACGTACACTCCCCAAACGATGATATACATATTACAATTAATTTAAATGGTGAAACGAATGTTGTCAGTGATAACAAACAAAATAGAATTCTAGTTAGATTGATCAAAATAGTAAAGGGGTAGTTTATTTCGAAATGTTCGGGGACTAACAGAGATATCTTTAACGCTAGGAGGTAACATATTCCACAATCTTGCCACATGAATTACAACAGATCGTTCAAATATATTGCTATTAAATTATTCTATAAGTATTTGAGAATTTCTTGCAGAGTTCAGGAAGTGAAACGATGATATCAAATATGAAAATGGTTGACTGTGCTTTAACACCCCGAAAAAGAAACAAAGACATCTTAACTGAAACGAAACGATTTTATTTATATTCGGCAATGTTGGTCCATGGATCAAGAAACTCTACCATGTTAAATATCAAATCAATTGGATGTAAAGTACGGCTTGTGTAGGGCTGAAGGGCCAAATCGGTCGAAACATACTTTATATGTATGGGAGCTATGTCTAAATCTGAACCGATGTTATTCAAATTTGGTGATTTTGGTCCATGGACCACAAAAATTCTACCATGCTAAAATTCCAAACAATTGGATGTAAAAGATATATTCTGTAGAACTAAAGGGCCAAATCGGTCGAAACATATGTATGGGAGCTATATCTAAATCTGAACCGATTTCAACCAATTCCAATAAGGTTCTTTCCAGGTGCTAAAGACCCCTAACTACAAAATTTCAGCACGATCGAAGTGAAATTGCGACCTGTACTCAACGAACAACTTAGTATAGACAGAAGCACGGACGGACAGACATGACAGTTAAAACGACGACGCAACTAGTGAGTCGATTTAGCTGTAGTGAATCCATCTAAGTGCTACAAACATCTGCCACGAAAGAAACGTATAATAACCTGTACCAAAGTGTGGTGTATGGTATAATTAGAGGATATGACTGGAATATACTGTCTAGTGTCGATTTTCTAAAACTCTTGAGGGTTAAAAAGATCATAAATAAGGAACGCACAACAGGCCGATCCACTGGCTTAAGTGTACATGGACATGAGACGTTAAACCGTCTCCTCTCTTCAACCTAACCTAAGTAAAATTAAACCAAAATTATCAATATTTAGTCCAGTCAGTTGATGTTTGTGGAACATATGGAACCAAGAATTAAATGGCGAGTGTGCTTTAAATGGGACCTATATCAAAAAATGGACCCATATTGCCCAATTCAAGGTGAGCAGCAGTCAATAACTTCTGCTCATTGTATGATTACAACAGAAGGAATAATACAAACTGCCGTAGAATTTTACGAATGTATACATTTGATCACTATTTCGAGTGAGGTTTCAAGCGGAGTAAAAAATGAGTACACCTATGATAGATATATGTAAAGGGTTTTCCAACAAGAGGTGTTATTTTGGTATTCAAAGAAAAATGCAATTTTTTGAGATAAATGATCGGATGTTTATTTCATAATAAAGAGGAAGGTATGCCGTTAATAATGAAAAACATATCCTTTTCATGAAATTTTCCATAACCAAATCGCAAAGTGCCCTATGTCCTCGATAGCCTCACGAATTCTATCTTTGAGGTCTTGAATCGACGCTGGGCAGTTGGCGTAGACCTTATCTTTCACGTGGCCCCAAAGGAAGAGGTCGCAAGGTGTTAAATCACAAGATCTCGGTGGCCAATTGTGATCACCTCTTTGAGAAACTTTTCCCGTAACAGAGCAATGGTTTCGTTGCTTGTGTGGCAAGTAGCGCCGTCATGTTGAAAGTAATCGTTGTCCAGATGAATACCATCCAACTCCGACCATAAAAAATCATTAATCATCTCTCGATAGCGCAATCCCTTCACCGTAATTGTTGATCCATGATCCAACCTCATTTTCGAAAAAGTAAGTTCCAATGACCCCTGCGGACCATAAACCGCTCGAAATAGTCACACGTTGAGGATGGAGAGACTTCTCAACAATTACTCTTGGTTTTTCCGAGCCCCAGATGCGACAATTTTGCTTGTTGACGTAGCCACAGAGGTGGAAATGGGCCTCATCAGTCAAGATAATTTTTCGATGATTTTCGATTTTTCGAATTTTAATAATTTCAATGCGTTGTTGAATCGTGTATCGTTCCAATTTTAGTAATGGCGTACTTGTCAAATGTCAAAGAATAAAAGCTTCAAAAGTGACAGCTACCGAAATACCGGGTGATTCAAAATAACACCTCTTGTTGGAAAACCCTGTATATATAAATCAACCCTACCAGGTACACTTATTTAGTCTCGAAAAAGCATTCAGTATGTAGTACATTTTAAAGGTACTCAGTCAAAGATATCCATTATTCCTTTGTTTATTTACATTATTGCTAATAGCTTTGAATGATTCAGGTGTCTGAATCACTATAAACAAAAAGGTTATTATTGTGCTTTAATTTTAAGCAACAAAACAAGAACATGAAATTAAACAATAGCTTTATGAATAATAGGAATATAGAAAAATTTCTATTTTTTCCTGAGGAAAATTTGCACTATTTTGGTCATTATATTGGTATAGAAACATCCCATCAATGCTCTCAATTTTAAGATCACTATATGTACTACAAATTATCCATACATACTTTATACATTGGCTAAGGAAAAAAATGGAAAAAATAGAACACAAATAAAATTGTCTAAAATTAGTACATACATTTTACAGTAGTATTCGTCAGTGCAAACGTTGTGCCCATTTTACAGCAGATGCGGTGGCATTTCAAAGTCCAGTCTACTAAGCTTGGTGCACAAATTGAAGACGATCGGTTCGGTAAAATAGCAGTCAAGATCCGTACTTCAAAGTAACACCAGCTCGACCGAGAATATCACTGCTGTACGCGAAATTATGCAGCAGAAGCCGAGGCAATCGAGTTCTCGACGTATGGGGTTTCGTAAAGTTTAGAAGAGGACGTCAGTTTTGGCTGAAAATCACCATTATTGATTAGGCACCATTTTGGACTACGCACCAGGTGACAATGCATCCATAACAAGTTTCTCTTTAGTGCTGATTGACTTCATATATATGGATGATCCCCATTTTTGTAAATCTATAGTATTGTTACCCCAGTGGATAGTTATCGCCATACGTCGATTGTTTCTTAAACGACTCAATTAAATTGTCCCACATTGTTCGTCCATGTGAAGACCGTTTGGTTTTAAATTTTGAGAGAGCTTAGTTTTATAATTTGTGGTCCCTATGGCGTTCAGAAGTCAAATCGGGGATGTGCTATATATATGGGGGCTACATCAAAAAATGGACCAATATTGTCCACTTTCAATCCCAAAAAATTTCAGCCACCTAGCTCATGTATTATAGATTGAAGCGTGATTACAACAGACGGTCGGACGGACATGGCTAAATCGTCTTAAAATCAAAGCAACAACGCCTAAAATAAAACTAAAACATTGCTGAAACTAAGCAAGCAGAATTTAGTAATATCCTAGGTATCCTTACTGAGCACAGGCTTATAAGCGCATCTACACAAAATATATAATAATAGAGTATGTAGGACATGTCGGGAGGATGATGAAACGTAAGAGCATTACCTATGTAACTTTCACAAACAATAGATCCAGATTCTTAAGAGATCGCTCTGTACCAGATTTGGCCCAAATTAGTAAAAAAGTAAAAGTAAAGTAATCTCTCAAGGCGTTTTCAACTTAACCGAATGATTTTGCTCCGTAAAGAGAGCAAGCGAATCTTTTCCTTAAATATCTGAGGATAAATCAGCCAATTTTAATACAAATAAGAAATTAACATATTACATAGTCTTGTAACATCAATTTTAAAAAATTGCATGAACATATTGTGCCTACAGTGCTTGATAAGATTTTGAGAAGTCTTAATTTTGTTCTAGAAACGAAAAGATAGAAGAATAATGTTATTAATAATGAATTGGATGGTATAAGTTAATGCGATATTTAAACAGCTCTACAAAATTGCCTAATATTAATAAGTATAAGAAATATCACTGACAATATCACCGACGCAGTTAGCCTATATCATTGCAAATTAAAATAAATTATGTGATATACCGATTCTATTTGAGAATATAGTGGACTAAAGGACTATGTGAATATTCAACAACAACACCTTTGTCTATGAATGTACAGATTTTTAGTTTTCTAGCTCTTACAGTGGCCTCAGCGTTTAAGTGAATGAAAGTTACTTGGCCGAAAATCGATATTAAAAGAATTCTACGCTACTTTCCGGATATTGGTATATATCTCTCTATCAAGTTTATCAAGAAAATCGGCTTAGCCGTTTAGTTGTAATGCTGGAAAAACAAACGATTCTATAATATTAATAGGATTTTGACAGGCCTATTTTTGGATCTTGGGTCGATATGATGGGACACTGAATATAAACCATTAAGAAAATACTTAAAACGGGCGGGGCCGCAGACTGTATAATATCCCCCACCATTGTTTGCCCACAAATGTACGGTGTACCATTATTACTATGAACTGTTACAGTATAAATACCTATAGTACATTTCAAAATTTCAGGCACGCAGGTTAAAAAACGTGATACTCATAAGGGGCTTATACTTATGAAAATATTGACCGATATACTCCATTTTCACTAGAGACGATTTAATGCATTATTATAAGTACAATAGCTTAAATTTCCACATGATGCGTTAAAAAATCCCTCCTCTAGAATGGCAAGAAATCTAATCGGAAGGGACCTTTATATAGGGGCAATATCAAAATATGATTCAATGTACCCCATTTTTACTAGAGATTAATAGGTCCAATATGAAGTATAAATTCTTAAATTTCAGCCAGATCAATAGAAAATGTGTTCTCTCGAGCGTCAAGAAGTGGCATCTGACAAAAACATGGACCGATGTACCCCATTTTTACTAGGGACGATTATTATAAATATAATGTAGAAATTCTTAAAATTCTGCCAGATTATGCTTATTCAGCAAAATGTGTTCTCTACAGCGTCAAGAAGTGGCATCTGTGGAGGAACTTTTTTATGGGGGCAATACAAAAACATGGACCGATGTACCGCATTTTACTAGGGACGATTAGGTCCAATATAAAGTTTAAATTCATAAATTTGAGCTAGATCAATAGAAAAATATTTTCCCTAGAGCCCCAAGAAGTGGCACCAGAGGAGACCTTTATATAAGGGTTCTACCACAACATGAACCGATGTACCCAATTTTTACTAAGGACGATTACGTCCAATATAAAGTATAATTTTTAAATTTCAGCCAGATCAATTGAAAAATGTGTTCTCTAGAGCATCAAGAAGTCACATCGTTGGGGACCTTTATATGGGGGCTATACCAAAACTTGGACCGATATGCCTCATTTTCAATAGAAATCGTCCCTAGTCTAAGAAACTCTTCTGTACCAAATTTCGTAAAGACCTTTCATATTTTCGACCGGCACTTTGATCACAATTGACAGACATGGCTAAATCGACTAAGAATGTGATTCTATACCGATCGGTATAACAAAATATGTCATAATACCCTGTACCACAGGGCTTTGTCGGGTATACAAATAATGAACCGATTGGATCGGTACTGAGACATATTTTGTCATTTTCTCGAGACATTTCTATTGGAATGGTCACATTGCTCTTCCATCTTATACTAGCTGGCTAAGTTCGAGAACCAGCATTGTTGTCAATGATTTATAAAGTGCTATCAGTCTCGATTTTCTTTTTTCTTGGATATGATATGATTGAATGTAACTCCCAGACCTTCTTGACAATAAGCATTGTGGACAATAGTGCTATTTGTCATACCACATTCGATGGATTTTACCAAATACAACATAGCCTAGGTCATTGCTCAATTCATTGACTCTGAAGAAACCCCATACATGGGGGTCAAAACATATTTTTAAAAAAGTAGACGGTTCTTTGTTTACTAAAAATATTGCGTGTATTAGAATTCCTATTAGAAAACTATGTACATACAGAACAGAGAGAACAGAAGTTAATGCGATTTTTCCGATGGAGAAATGGCAGCATCTATAAACCCACTTTTTTGGATCGCTACCTTAAAATTAGAATTTCTATATAAAAGCAAAATAATTCAAAAATCCTAATAGCATTATATATTGTACTGTTTACCATTATAAATAATTGGAAACTTAAGATGTAGCTTCCTTATTCCAAAAGAAAATCCCTTTTCAATTCCTATTTTATATAACTTGCAAGATTCTTACCAATGATACTATTTCCGTTTTCTATGGACACCATACTGTTCTCGCCGCTGATTTCATTGATGGCCTTTTCCACCGAAGCGGCCATATCTTCGACCGCCACCTCGCCATCCTCATGCATTACCTTCATCTCAATGCCAGGTTCATTGTCTCGATTTCTGCTCAGGCGTCATCACCATATCACATAGTCGTCATCAGCATCCATCCAGGCCGCCGAAGAGGAGGAAGGAAGGAAAGACACAAGGAAAATAAACAAATCAGCATAACGAACAATTGACGTACTAAACACTCCCATAAGCATTCAATCTCTTTTTTTTTGCATTTGTTATGTAGGTCACCTACCTTTCGGCCGATGTTTCCTTGGTAACCTTGAAAAAGTGTTGCTTTATATTCGCCTCTGACATTGACTGGGCTCGATCGTACAATCGATGCAAAGCCATGTTGCCCATCTTCAGAAACAAAACCGTCACACTGGTCAATATGCTGTAGATGCACCAGGTCAGCCATGTTCCCGGAAAATAGAGGTAGGCCACAAATGGTGTGCACAACAGGAACAGCCACAAATACAGATGGACTATGTTGCAGAAGACACTTTGGTGCGGGTCATAGAACCAGCCACCAGTTAGAGAGGCCCAGACGCCTTGACGTAGTATTTCCAAGGTCTGAGAACCCATGGCTTTCCAATCATTGCCAGAAAGAGGAAGTCAAAATGAAAACTACAATGGAAAATGAAAAACCTTCAGAGTTTTCTCTCCACCTCCTACTGCTACTATATTGTTTCAATGCGGATTCGTGAAATGTGAAATGAATGTAAACAACCAACGTCGACGTCGTCGTCGTCGTTCGGTCGAATGGATTGATGTCTTATTTCACTACCACTTTTCTTATTGTTGGTGTAATCCGAGACTCCTTTCAGCAGCGCTCCAACACAAACACACACGTACACGCACCGACCGACCAACCGAAACTCACACACTCACGCAACGACACGAAAATGAAAAAAATTGTTGTATTGCTCCTCTCAGTTATGCGAGTTATTGCAGTTGTAATTTATAACATATTTCAGTGGATTTCTTTTTGTGTCATTATCAATTCGTGGGTAAATCATCGTTGCGTCAATTACACTTGCTTAACATATTAACATTTCAATGATTTATTTGCTCGTCATTCCAGAGAAATTTCACTTTTTCATATTAATCACTTACTTCGTAATTTTAGATCATACACACACACATATTTGTTATTTCTGTGACTGAAAATCTCTTCTTCTTGTTTTCTCTTCTTCTTTTTCATTTTTGACAATCCTGATTTGGATAAAGAAATGTCAAAAAATCTATTTATGGATAACAGTCAAGTTTATTGCAGTACTTATCGATATCGATTTATGAGGAGGTTAGTGAAACCTGTAACGTAACGTGACTACGTAAATTTGCAAGAGTCTGCATGCGGCGCAATCAGGTTATTGTGCCACCACGCTCGATGCATACAACACAGCAGTATGCTGGTACAAATATCCATATCTTTAAAAATAATGTGTGCTTGTAATTAGTTCGGAAAACGTTAATTTGCAAACAACTTTTTATCTATTTACATTTGGATCAATTTCGTTTAGTTTTTCTACCATTTCATTTGGGTTTTAATTATTTATTTTCTTCCAAAGTCATAGTCGATAGTTTACTGCTTGACAACTTCTAATTATTGAGATAATTTCACAATACACGACACCAGTGAACTTGTTCAATCACAAAAATATCAAACTCTGTTTGATATTACACCATCAGCTGGTGCATTCCCACCACAAGCCAACACACGATAAATCGAACAGCACCATCACCTGATGGTGCATGTATGCTGACGTCGTGTATGGGCCCTATAACGAAGCGTTTTTTTCGATACTTTAGACGATTCGTAATTTATGTGATTGAAAAACTATTCCCATTAATTTTTTTGATATCCTGATTTGGATAAAGAAATGTAAAAAAAATACCTGTGTGAAGATAGTCGTGAATCACACGAGGATATTATTTTAAGCAGATTCTCCGCTAATTCCCCTTTAAAATTGCATTTGCGTTCACACGTCGTACTTTTGTTTCAAAGTGCGAATCCAAAGCACAAAAGGTTGAGCCCTAGAAATCCGAGTACTGGAGAGTTTGTTCTCCCCCCTTTTCCGACTGTCTGTCTCTCCAACAAAACGCCGATAAGTCCTGATTTACACTCGGCAATTTTTTTCAAGCAAGTGTCAAAGTTTGTCGGAGAGAGAGGCAGGCGGAAAGAGCTCTCTGCTTCTCTCTCCTACAAACTTTGACACTTGCTTGGAAAAAATTGCCGAGTGTAAATCAGGACTAAGCGGTTTAACTTTCAGCGCGTGTGAATATGGACATTCGATATGACAATTTATCAAACTCTATTTGACATTCTACCATCAGCTGGTGCATTCACACCACAATCAAATACACATCACCTGTTGGCGCATGTATGCTGGCGTCGTGTATGGGCCCTATAATTAAACTAGGTATCGATTAATTAGAACTTATGACGAGGTTAGTGGAAAATACGTAACGTATATGTTCAATCCTACACACATATTTGTTAAGCTATGTACAGACGATTGTCAGATCGGACAACGTTATCAATTCTGTTAAAGTGCTGCAAATGTACGGACAATGACAGATTGTTAGTCAAAGGTGAATTGTCAGTTCAGACGATTGCAAGAGTTACCAATAAAATGTTTCTCTGATGTTTGTTTTCGACAGATGTTTTTAACACATAGAAATACTACGGCTATACCCAACTTAAAGTATACCGATCGGCACAGAATCACTAGGTGAGTCGAGTTAACTATATCTATCCGTCCGTCTGTCCATCTTAAGTTGTTCGTTAAGTACATGTCGCATTTCATTCCGATTAATGTTTATTTTCTAATTATAATGCTGTAAGAACGACACTTCCGAGGGAAATCTGTTCTTTCTGTCGACATGTCGTACCATTTTCTGACCGACTTCTGAACTAAAGTCCTGGGAAATTCTGAAGGGAAATAGACGTGTCGGATCGAATTCTTGCCGAATGTCATACCGATTTCGAATGTTCTTCTTGAATGTCATACATAATTAGGATGTTTTGCCGATCAGACCGAATTTTTAACATATAGACAGGTCAAATTCTGACTAAATTTTTATAGTAATAACGGTTATAGTTTTAGAAAATCTGTGTTTGTCATTTTATTAGTTTTCTAACTTCAGGAAAAAAGCCTCCGGTGTAGAACAAGTTGCTCGAAGTGAAAATACAAGGGACAAATTAACATTTCCTTTTATGAGTGGCTGAATACGAAAAACAAATACAGGGTGGGCCTAAAGAAACCAAGGGGTGTAAAAGTTTAATAACTTTTTTGTTTATTAATTTTTTTTTATTTTTTCTTCTAGATTATATAATATACAAAAGGCAAATTTGTTTTACACTAAGTATGAAAAAATAATGTCTCTTAAATGACCGCCGTTTTCAGTTTCGGACTGATGGGCTCTTTTTAGAGCATTTTCCATAACACATTTCAAAACTTGTGGCTGTAGCGTTCGAATTTCTGCAACAATGTTTGCCTTGAGTTCAAGGATTGTCTCTGGCTTGTTCACATACACTCGCTCCTTCAAATAACCCCACAAAGAAAATAGTCGGGTGCTGTCAAATCTGGCGATCGCGCTGGCCAAATAATTTCCGAATTTCTGGAAATTATTCGCTCTCCAAAAATTTGACTTAAAAGTGTCATTGTGTCTCGGGCAGTATGGGCAGTGGCTCCGTCCTGCTGAAACCACATACCAGGTCTGTTTTCAAGAGCAGGACGTAAAAAATTTTCTATCATAAACCGATACCGCTCTCCATTTACGGTTACAGCACTTCCATCTTCATTCTCGAAGAAGTAAGGCCCAATGACATTTTCGGATGTGATCCCACACCATACTGTACACCTGATGGGGTGCAATTGGCGTTGATGAATGGCTCTTGGATTTTGAGAACCCCAGAACCTACAGTTCTGCTTATTAACAAAGCCATTCAAATGAAAGTGAGCTTCATCACTCATAATCAAATTTTTAATAAAGTTGATTTCATTTCTGGCCAACTCTTGAAATTTAACTGCAAAATTTAGACGTTGCCGATGATCTGGGGGTTTTAATTCTTGCACCAATTGGGCCTTTTATGGGTATAACTGTAAATCTTTTTTTAAAATGCGCCGTAGTGACGTACGAGACATTTCTAGCTGAGCAGAACGCCTTCTGACAGATGTTTCTGGTGCTTCGTTAACACTTTGCTGTACTCGTTCAATATTTTCCGCAGTGCGACTTACATGTGGTCTACCGGTTCGAGGCAAATCTCTTACGCTGCCATGTTGGTGATGACGATCAACTAAGCAACGAATCATTGCTTCAGAGGGCGAAATTCTGACGTTAAAATGTCGACGGTATGCTCTTTGCGATAAAATAATTGATCTCTGGTTTAAATAATAAAATTCTATTGTTCTGGTTCTCTGTTCAATTGTGAACCTCTCCATTATAAATTCCCCAAGTGTTGTCTATATAATCTGAAAGAAAAAATAAAAAAAAATAATAAACGAAGAAGTTATTAAACTTTTACACCCCTTGGTTTCTTTAGGCCCACCCTGTACAATAAAATAAATGCTAGTGATCGAATAAAAAACATAAATTTGTACCTTGTTTGCTGAAACAAAGGCTGAACTAAACGCCAAAGTCGAATCTTGCTTGGTGGAAAGTGGCGCTCCAATATATGCAAATTCTTTAGGAATTTTTAATGTCGTCCTCTATCCAAAAAACCCTCCATTTACCCATTTGGGTAGAGGAAATGACATGTTTTGCCTCAATTATTGAATATATTGGAAAAATACCTATTCTGAAAAATCCGGGGGCTCGAAATAAATTTTGGACCTATGGTTTCTTAGGCAAAGTTTCTTAAAATGACCCAGAGAACAAGAATCGCAATGCACCCCGATACGTTTTTTCGGCTTCATACAAATTGACCCACCCTAGTTTGTATACATAAATGACGATTTTAGTAGAGCAGTCTCAACGTGCTCCTACAGCTGTGCTACAGGAATATAACCTTGGTTTTGGTCAGGCTTGTTCAAGGGAACTATTTAAGGATGTAGTTGACCAGATTATCCAGATCGATTCTGTCATTCGGTTCGTACAGTCATTTAGAATTGAGGACTTTTTAAAAGTTTTCTCATATAGGTGCCAATTTGTCTTCCTCACATTTCTGTGGACGGCAGGTTAAGGTAATTGTTCAGTGAGTTTGCACTCTTTATAACGTGGATCTGAGATTTAGTGGTCGTCCAAAACATTCCACCCAATTGTTTTATCTGACAGCGAGTCAGTGGCGAATGTGACGTCGAGTACTTCCTGTCTGTCTTATTTGTAAAGTTCGATTTATTGTCTTTGTAACAAACGAATAGATTAAAGTCTAGAAGTGTCTCACCAAAACTCGTACTATTTGTATACGTGCTGCCCCAGATAGGATGATGAGCGTTCATTTCTGGGCCAATTGCTTCTTCTACTACATCCCTTAAGAGAGCTGTCGGTACTACCACATCTTCATAAGGCAAGTAAATGGAGAAAACCCAGTATATGCGATTACTAATCCCTAGAATAGCAGCTGTTTGGTCTTTACCACTGATATCAGTTGAGAGAAAAATGCTTAGATCTTTTCTGACCAAAATGCGGGTTCTTGGAGCACCCTCGCAATTGACCAGAAGCAACTTGCTGATACCACACTCCTTTGCTCCTATTACGAAGGGTTCCTGTATGAAGACACAAAAGATGTCTAAAGCACCTGTGGACAGGCGCAGCAATAGAGCCACTGAGGCTGCTTTAGCGTGTTAGAGGTTAATCTGTAGAATTCTTACCATCGATGGTAACCGACGGATTAACCTCCACCCCAACAAGGGTCTTATCGAACTCATCGTACGTATAATCGAGGAACATGGTCCCAAAGAGTTCAGGAACTCCTTTGTGTTAGAGTCAGGATCTCCAGAAGTAATGGGCGTGTATAACTCTGCACTTTCAGACGGCTAGATGGCAACCACGGTTGTTACCACACCTTCTGTATATACCTCAACTGCTTGCATACCTTCAAAACTACAGCCTCGAATCCATATCGCAGGATTCCATTTTCCCGTTGTAAATGGGGCGTGGATTCATTATTGAAGATCAGTTTGATCTGTCACTTTTACTATCCGTCTTACCAATCTTGTCAATTCTCGAATTATGGGTCGGCAGGCAAGAAACTACCTGAGTCAAAATATCACCTGGGTCAAAATATCTCCTTGCACTATAGAGGAAAAGACTGTCTACTGATCGGCGAACAGGCCAGAAGGTTGGGAATGAAGTCCAATATCTTCTGCAGAAGCTATGGAGAGCATTGATCACCTGTTTTGTGTCTGTCCGGCATTGAGTAAACGACTTCTGGATATACTGATGTCCGATTTTCTAGGAAGTTTCAAACAATGTGGTTTCGATCAGGAACATCTAAATCGGTGTTAGCTCTAGGGATCTCAATTGGTCTTTGAGAGCTGGTGACTCCGACTGCCACCCTAACCTAAGCAGTCCCTCCGTTTTCCGTATAGACCCTTCGTCCTAGAGAGCTTTCATTTGCTCACATCCAGCTATTGAACTCCATCGCGAGGATGCCAAAAGTTTTTGTATTTCGATTTTATACCATAGGGGTGGTCCAACCAAAATGCACGATGTTAATTGTAAATAAAACAAAAAGTTTCAGAGAATTATATTAATACTTTTTATTATGATAGCAGGATCTATGACAATTATGTGTGAAACAAAATATCGGCCAAACTCTTCACACGAATTCGGTGGCATACTTCTATCCGATGGTATTTTCAATAAATCTGAGACATAATTGAGGCTTAATGTCGTTAATGTGCCAAATTGTCGCATCCTTTAGCTCTTGAATTGTTCTTGGCTTACCAAGAAATCACGTAGTGTACGACATCATGTACGACCGTCAAAACGGATGCACAATGAGCACCGGATAGCGCTCAGAGTTTTGACGAAGTTGGAGGCTTTTGAGGTTTCGGCTCTTACCGAAAAACAAAGAGTCATTTACCTAGGCTTCTAATTTACCTAGATACTTCTAAAGCCAATGAGTCGGCAGAAACAGCCACAAATTCTGCTGTGTTAACGGCGAACAAAGTCAAAAAAATAAGATCACCTGATGAACCAATGCCTTCGAAAAAGGCCATAGGCCCTAATGCCACCATCAACAGGACACTCATCAGGGGAGAGTAAAGATCTTATATTTCGGTGATGCCAGATCAGTAGACCAGTAAAGGGTGATCTGAGTCGAGCGGGAGAGGTGTGGCCGGGTCACCCTAGAGCCATTACCTGGGTTACAGAAGAGCCCTTCCACTCGGCTGACATATCAGAAATAATAAAAGATTCCAATCCTGGTCTTCCAGGCAGGATATAGCTCCCACTGCGGCAGGCGAGTCGTCCACCTTGGTTGATACACGGCTTTCTGGAAGTGCGGACTTACCGCCAATTATTTCTGGTGACTCCAACTCTAACAGCTCTGTAACGTCCTTCTCTGATGACGAAAGCACTACTTCGGACATTGAGGGGATGAGAAGACTCTATGACGCATCTGGCGAGGACATGCTCCTCGATGATACGTACGAATAGTTCCATAACACCCTTGTCGGGGTGGATGTTAATCTGTCGATTACCAATGATGGTAAGAATTCTACAGATTAACCTCCATCACGCTAAAGCAGCCTCAGCGGCTCTGTTGCTGCGGCTGCCCACAGGTGCAGTAGACATCGTCCTGATACTGAAGCCCTACGTTGTAGGAGGAATGGTGTGCAGTATCAGGACACCCAACTTTAAACTGCTTGTGGCCAACTGTGAAGGCTCTCCAAGAACCTGCATTTTGGCCAGGAAAGATATAAGTATATTTCTTCCGACTTATTTTAAGTGGTAAAGACTAAATAGCTGCTAGTCGGGGGATCGGTAATCGCATATATTGGGTGGTCTCCAGTTTTTGAAGCTGTAGTACCGACAGCTCTCTTCTGGGAAGTAGTAGAAGAAGCAACGTCTGACGAGCTGGAGCTGATTATTGGCGCAGACACGAACGCTCATCATTCAATCTGGGGTAGTACGGATATAAACAATAGGGGTGATTCGCTTCTTGACTTTATTATAACTACCATCCTAAATATTTGCAACATAGGTAATAAACCGACCTTTACAATTAAAGACAGACAAGAAGCACTCGACGTAACGTTTGCTACAGACCGGCTATCGGACAACATTATTGGGTGGAATGTACTGGATGACCACTCATTCTCAGATCACCATTATATAGAGTTCAAACTCGCTGAAAAAGCGCCTAAACCTACCGAATGACCTAAATGAACCGAATGACAAAGCCGGTCTGGATAATCTGGTCGAGCATATCCCCATCATTCAGTTCTTTCCTTGAAGAAGCCTGTCCAAAAACAAGGTACATTATGAAAAAATGCAAAAAGCATTCAATCTGGGGTAGTACGGATATAAACAATAGGGGTGATTCGCTTCTTGACTTTATTATAACTACCATCCTAACTATTTGCAACATAGGTAATAAACCGACCTTTACAATTAAAGACAGACAAGAAGCACTCGACGTAACGTTTGCTACAGACCGGCTATCGGACAACATTATTGGGTGGAATGTACTGGATGACCACTCATTCTCAGATCACCATTATATAGAGTTCAAACTCGCTGAAAAAGCGCCTAAACTTACCGAATGACAAAGCCGGTCTGGATAATCTGGTCGAGCATATCCCCATCATTCAGTTCTTTCCTTGAAGAAGCCTGTCCAAAAACAAGGTACATTATGAAAAAATGCAAAAAGCAAAAGTGTGGTTGTAGGCAAAAATAATAAATAATAAGATATGTCATCCCGGAGCGAGTAAGTTATCAGTTACGAACGAATAGAAATTTCAACGAGTAGGACTTCAAAGAGTGAGTTTTTCCGCGGATTTCGGACCGATTTTCCGAATTTTTTTTATTTGTCACAATTAAACAATTAATATTAATTGATTAGTGCAAAGAAAGTTCTAACTATGTTCGCGGAAAAGTGTTTTTTCGCGTGTGACATTTCATTCATATTCGGTCGTAACTGATAGATTTTGACGTTTCGTCCGGACGGCACATCTGTTTAATTTAAGGTCTGTGGTTGTAGGATTTCAAAACATTGTATACAAACTAATAAACATAAACTTTTGAAATTATGGTGGATACTTCAGCAAAAGATACATGTTTATGTTTTTATACCCTACACCACCCTGTGGTACAGGGTATTATAACTTTGTGCATTTGTTTGTAACACCCAAAAGGAGAAGAAATAGACCCATCGTTTATTATACCGATCGACTTAGAATCACTTTCTGAGTTGATTTAGCTATGTCCGTCTGTCTGTCCGTCTGTGCATGTATTCTTGTAATCAAAGTACAGGTCGCAATTATGGTCCGATCTCGACGAAACTTTACACATATCCTTTTTTTGGCCCAAATTCCCTATTGAATTTGGTTAAAATCGGTTCAGATTTAGATATAGCCCCCATATATATGTTAGCCCCGATTTGACATGTAAGCGCTGTAAAAACTTTATTTTATATCCGATCAGTATGAAATTCGGCAAAAAGAGGTTTCTGATTATATGAATTAACACTGCAAAATTTGGAAGAAATCGGTTCAGATTTAGATATAGCCCCATATATACGTTACCCCCGATTTGACATGTAAGCTCTGTAAAAACTTTATTTTATATCCGATCAGTATGAAATTCGGCAAAAAGAAGTTTCTGATTATATGAATTAACACTGCAAAATTTGGAAGAAATCGGTTCCGATTTAGATATAGCCCCCATATATACGTTACCCCAATTTGACATGTAAGCGCTGTAAAAATGTTATTTTATATCCGATCAGTATGAAATTCGGCAAAAAGAAGTTTCTTATTATATGAATGAACACTATTAAATTTGGAAGAAATCGGTTCAGATTTAGATATAGCCCCCATAAATACGTTACCCCCGATTTGACATGTAAGCGCTGTAAAAATGTTATTTTATATCCGATCAGTGTAAAATTCGGCAAAAAGAGGTTTCTTTCTACATGAAGGAATACTGCCAAACTCGGAGAAAATCGGTTCAGATATTTTATTACCCCATATATATATTACCCCCGATTTTACATGTAAGAGCTGTAGAGACTGTATTTTATATCCGATCAGTACGAAATTCAACAGAAAGTGGTATTTTTACATGAATGTGTATTCAGGGAAAATGGGTTCAGATTTATATATAACCTCCATATATATGTTCCTCCTGATTTGGTATCATAGCGCTATAGAAGTTGTACTTTATTTCCGATCATTAAAATTTTCCAGAAAGATGTTTCTCAATTTAAGAAATATATTGCGTTATTTAGCGATTATCGGTTCAGAATTATTATTAATTATCGCAATGACCCTTATCGTATTGTTGGGGAGGTGTAGGGTATTATATAGTCGGCCCCGCTCGACTTTCTGCCTTTCCTTACTGGTTTTTGGTTCATTTATCCATTTTTTATTCATTTACCCAACCATTTTTACTTTGTCTTTCAAAAGGGCGGTAAACATAACCGACACGAATGAATTTTTCTGATCGTCTAATTTGACATATCATTTCGTTCGTTGTTGTTTTATAAGAACCAAAATGTTGGCTATAATTGAAAGCCAAGGCAACACTTAGTGTTGCCTTGGCCAGAAATATATATAGCAACCCTCGTACTTAAACAAACATTTTGAGTTTGAGGACTTTTGACCAGTAAACTAGGCAATTTGTCTCATAGTGCAAGGTAGGGAAAAGAGGTAATGAGAACACCTTTATCTATTATATCATGAATAAACATGTAATTTGTCAAACCGAGGTTTAATAAGTCTTAACTTCTAGTTTGCAGTTGCACCATCTTCTTAGATCAAGGAAGAGTATATTACATACATACGTATTACCTATTTGGAACTAGATATATTCTGTGTGGCGACGTACAGATGTTCTTTATTAGGCGTAGTCAAAAAATCAACGAACAATGTCATTGGCAACTTCATTTTGGTGCTGCAGGTTTTTGTTTTTGTTAATTCTTTTCCAATAGCAAAAACATTTTTAAAATACTCTCAAAAGGAACCATGAGAAAAATCAACAAGTCAACGAACACATACAGGCACTAGGCTCCACCACCACTACCGAGTGTCATATGATTAAAACCTTATATAATACATACATACATAAGAGTATAAACGATTAGATTTATTCCGTTTACTCCATAAAACCGGAGTAGTTAATAGACGTAGAAAAACCGACAATGATTCCAACTAATTCATGCCCAAACAGCAGATTGTGCGACCGAAATTCAACTGGTTGACATACTCTGGCGAGTCTAAACTAAAGCAGGAGGAGGGGAGGATGCAGATCATACATAGATACAAGTCAAACGTCAATACTAACCATGCGCCAGCATACCAGACCAATTCATGCTACATATACAAAATATGTATCTAGTTACTTAGTTATATACTCGTACATTGCTAGCTGCTAATGCTAATGTTAACCTACCTGGTCATTCATTTGTGCAACAGAAAACGAAAGCCTTGTTGTAACTGCCGCTTATGCTGGATATGATCGGGCCAGAAAGCCAAACGACACAAAAGAACCAGACAAACTTGTTGATCGAATGGCAAACTAAAATTAACACAGTGTTTGGAGTACAAAAACAGGACAAATGCAGTTGGTTCACCAAAACAGTTCCTACATGCGTTCCTGATTTTATTTTTTTTTATCAAGAATGAAGACCAGATGGACTGCTGCTCGCATTGGAGTTTTTCAATGGTTTATGGAGCGCAGCATTGTTCCATCAGACGGCCAATTTTTGGCCTTAAGTGACAATTTATCGAATTATAAAGCAGGGCCTTAAGAGGAAGAGTTAGGAACCAATAAAAAAATATGTATTACTGTCTATCCATTTTGTGAAACAGCATCAGCTGATATGTCACGTTTTAAATAATCATAGCTGCAGCGAACACTGCACTAACGGACGGCTCTGATGTGCAGACAATTTACTCGGTGCCAAAATTGTATACATATTTAGTACAAATGAAGCTATGTTGAATGGATAATATGTATTAGTGTTTGCAGTCCAACTAGTAGTAGCCCTGGTTACGAAGTTAATAGGAGGATATATTCTGGTTCCACAGATGCGAGGAGCACGTGGAACTTAGGTTCCAGCCTGGTTGTTCGTGTGGCTCCTTGGGGAGCATTTGTTTAGACCCAAATCGAATGGTAGGAGTTTTAAATAGGCTCTGCCCTTAACCAAAGAGGAAGAAATGTCCAAATACATGAATTCGAATTGGTAAATACTTATGTCACTGTCATATATAGGGGCATGGATCGGCAAATTGTATTCACCCTGTATTGAGAGACGACGTCATATACTCGGAAAGCCAGGCTGCTATTAAATCTCTGAGGACTAAATCCCTAAATTCACAAACAGTCCTCGACTGCCGCTGATCTTTAGTATATCCTGGGGAACTCCGAAGTCAAATAACTTGGTAGGATAAGTACGACATTATAAATTCTTGAAGAATTTGCATACTCATCTATTGATGCGCACTGTTCGCATGCAAGCTTTGGCTTAGGCTAGTCCAATGAAATATCTACGGAAATCTACACCTGTAGTGTAGCTAGACTAATCTACCCAAAATACGTCTCGTCATAATTTTCTAGAGAGGAAAATACTGTATACGTTAGTTTCAGTTCTGATGGAACACTGCCTGATCGGCGAACACGCCATGAGTTTGGGAATTAAGTCCACTGACTGCTGCAGAAGCTGTGGAGATGAGAAGGAAGCGGAGAGCTTAGTTACTGTCCGGCATTGAGTAAACGACGTCTGGATACACTGACAGCCTGTTTCTCTATGTCGAACGAAAGCGATGCGAACGAAAATCAGCAGATTTTAGACCTACTAAAAGGTATCAGAACGAAAAAGCGAGTGCAAACATACTGGCTGATGGCAGTTAGGTTTAAAATCAGCTGTTTTTCGTTCGCCTCGCTTTCGTTCGACAAAGAGAAACAGGCTGTGAGGTCGACCTTGCTAGAAAGACTGACAGAGTACAATGCGGTTGGGCTGTTGTGGCAGGAACTCAATCTAATCCGCTGCATCTTCCGTAGTTTTGTTACATTGTTACATATATATCCTCGTGATCCATCCACTTATCTGCTAATACAATAAATCTTTTGTTACCAGAAATTAATGGTAAGTCCACAATTAATTATTTAAGTCCACAACATTGACTTGGCAATATTGCGATTTAACCGATTTAACAGCTGCTTTGTGTTTAGTTTCGTTTGCCATTTCATCATGGATAGTTTACACGAGGATTATGTAAAGTCACTCGTCTTCGACGATAAACCAGAGACACTTGAACATTTGGACGAATTATTGGCCAATTACGGCCAAAATGCGGCGAAAAGTGTGTAAGAACTACCGTCAATCAACATATGTTTTCAAATATATCTAGGACGCTTATTTACGGAATTATGACCATCTAAAGTTTTGGAAATTGTTGATTTATAAGCTCTAATGAAAAAAGGGTATCTGATTTTCAGAATCATATATTATTTCCTGTAATTCCTATAAGTAACATAGGGCCGCAACAAACCTTTTCCAATCATTTCTTTCATTCGGCATTATCCAACGGTGTATGGTACTTCTTATTTCATGTTCGAACTACCGGTAAATACTTCCAACAAATCTCTGGCCCCGCGCGTTTCCATCGATGGTCATTCTGGAGATGTCTGACGAGTTCCTGTGTGTGACCAATCCAGCGCCATTTTCAGCTTAGTATCTCTGTTTGAATAGGAATTTTGTGGATGGATCATCGTTCCTTATTCTTTCGGGCTAAAATATACGTAGGATTTTGCAGAGGCTACCGTTCACAAAATCGAATCGTATATGCGTTAACGACTGACTACCCTCGCACTGACATTATATTTTACCAATTTTAAAGCAGCATGACTATCAATAAATATATGTGTAACAGTCACTTTAGAAATTTTGCGCTCAGTCCATCTGCACTCTCATCCATCATCGGATCGTCTAGTAGGTTCTTCAATTACACAAGGGAAAAATTTAGTTTTTAAGGTTATTTTGGACGCTGAATCCAAATATGCACTTGGTTTTTTTTCTATCAGCTTGACTTTTCGCGAGTACCGTTATGTCAAAAATGAAGGCGGTTCACCATATTCAGTTAAAAAAATATCCAAAACTGGTTATCAGGAGCGTCCCAGTAGGCGAGTTGGTAGCGTACTCGCCTATGAGTTTGGGGGTCGAGGGTTCGATTCCCACCAGAGGCTCTGGTCTGTCGCTGCAAACATTTAGCCATATGGTCTTTGTAACCCGGCCTTTCCCTGGACCTTAAAATTAGAATATAAATTTACTTTGTATTGTAATTCATATAAATAAATAAATAAAAATAAATATCCAAAACTGGTCAATAAAATTATCTTTAAGCCGTGCTTACATAGGATTTAAATTTGGCCATTAGTTCCAGAGATATCGTTTAAGTTTTGAAAAAATCAACAATTTTATAATAAAACCAGTAAGGAAAGGCTAAAGTCGGGCGGGGCCGACTATATAATACCCTACACCACTCTCGTAATATTGAATAACTCTGATATATAAATTTTGTAATTCATGTATAAATTGTTTACATAAATTTACTTTTGGGACATTTTATACTTAAATAATACCCTGTACCACAGTGTGGTGTAGGGTATAAAAACGATTGGATCTAAAGAGCCAAATCGGATGAAACATATATATGGGAGCTATAGCTAAATCTTTACCGATTTTCTTCAAATTCGGCAATGTTGGTTCATGAATAAAGAAACTCTACCATTCTAAATTTCAAAACTATTAGATGTAAAATACAGCTTCTACAGGACTAAAGGGCCAAATCGGACGAAACATATATATGGGAGCTATAGCTAAATCTTAACCGATTTTCTTCAAATTCGGCAATATTGGTTCATGGATCAAGAAACTCTACCATTCTAAATTTCAAAACGATTGGATGTAAAATACAGCTTCTATAGGACTAAAGGGCCAAATCGGACGAAAGATATATATGGGAGCTATATCTAAATCTGAACCGATTTCAACCAAATTCAATAGCGATCTTAACAGCCGCGAAATACTCTAAACTGCAAAATTTCAGAACGATCGGAGTGAAATTGCGACCTGTAGTCGACGAACAACTTTACATGGACAGACGGACGGACATCGTTAAATCGACTCAGCTAGTGATTCTAAGTCCATCGGTATACTTTAAGGTGGGTCTAGCTGTGTTATTTTAAGGTGTTACAAACATCTGCCGTGAAACAAACTTATAATACCCTGTACCACAGTGTGGTGTAGGGTATACAAATAAAAATGTTTGTACTTAAAAACTTCATAAAAAAGCGACGTAAATCACAATTTTAGTTTAAAAGTATTTAGTTCTATATATTTCGAATGATGTGAGCTTTATTTCATTGAAATCGGTGCATAACTTTTGATTTTGTTCACAATTTACTGAGAAAACAGAATTAATAAAAATCACAATTTCCATGAGTGTCTTTGCTGCTGTTCTTTCCAGGTACGTAAAAATACGAGCTGATGGTGAAATATGGAGTTTAGATTTAAAATCAGCGACCTCAAATGAGATAACACGTTCTCCAAACTTGGTTTCCAATAAATTAATTGTGGCATTCGCTGTGTGGCTTGTGGCGCCGTCCTGTTGGAACCACATGTCCTCCAAGTCATCCAATTGAGGCCAAAAACGGTAGCGATTCCCATTCACAGTAACGTGCCGGTCTTGATCATCACGGAAGAAGTACGGCCCAATGACGCCGCCGGCCCATAAACCGCACCAAACCGTAAATTTTTCGGGATGCAATGATGACTCATGGAGTACGTGTGGATTGCTGTCTGACCAATAACGCATATTTTATTTATTGACGAAGCCATTCAGCCAGAAATGAGCCTCATCGCTGAAGATGATTTTTCGATGAAAATCCGAATCATTTTCAAGCTGAGCAACAGCCCACTGACTCCGAATTTCGGTAGTACATTTTTATAATTTCGACTCTTTGTTGGCTCGTATAACTTTCCATCATGAAATGGCAAACCTTACTGAAGAGAAATGTCAAAAGAGCGGAAAAAAATATGGCGTCGTTTGCTGTCCCTGTCGGTCTACTTTTGTAGCGTCCCTGTTGATAAGCTGTTTGGAGCTTTGGAAGGGATCGATCTATAAGTTTTAAGAAAAAAATATATTGTAAAATTATCCTCTTTTTCGTTCTAGGACGTTTATTTCAGGAGTTATAACCGTTTTTGTTTTGGAAAGGAATTTAGAATTTTTGACAAAAAAAAGTTTCTCAAATAAATCTAGGACGCTTATTTAAGGAATTATAACCATTTAAAGTTTAAAAATGTTTGATTATAACGATGGCTTAATATAAAAAGGGGGTATCTTGATTTTTGTCATAATTTCGTTATCCGTTTATTCTGGTCGAAAACTGTCAAATGCACCATAATTTTTTTATAGATGCAAATAAAGGATTTATAGGTACTGTAAAAGCCTCATAAGTCTAGTCAAATAATTAGTCTAGTTACAAAAAAACAAAACCGAGATACGCCCTTTTTATATTAAGCCTCCAATGAAAAAAGAGTATGATTTTCAGAATCATATATTATTTCCTGTAATTCCTACGAGTATAAGGAACATAGGACCGAAACAAACATATATTATATATTTCATTCGAAATTCGCCCAATGTGTCCGGTAGTTCTTATTTCATGTTCGAACTGCCTTCTCCATTAATGGGCTGGTCTTCCAACACGTCTCTGGCCCTATGCGTTTCAATCGATGGTCATTCTGCTGATGTCTGACTCTGTCTATCTCTGTTTGAAGAGGGATTTTGTGGGTGGTATGCCAAAGATCATCCATCCTTATTCTTTCAGGCTTAAATAAACGTAGAATTTTGCGGAGGCTTCCGTTATTGCGAAGGCTATCGTTATTAATATTATTTATGTCTTTTGGTGTAGCGTTCCAAAATTCGCTGCCATAAAGTAGTATGGACTTCACGTTTGAATTGAAAATGTTGAGCTTGGTGTTTAACAGCTGGGGGATTTCCGGACAGGTTAGGTTAGGATGGCAGCCATTTCACATAGACCAATGTAGATCCCTAGTGATACCACGGCACATATAAAACCAACCTGTTTGTTAAACCAAAGTTATCAATAGCACGAATATGGGTACCGAAAATATCTGTCAAACTTCCTAGAAAGACCGATGCCAGTATATCTAGACGTCGTTTACTTAATGAGGGACAGTAGCAAAGCAGGTGATCAATGCTCTCTACGGGTTCAACATCACCACAGCTCCTACAGAAGCCATTGGGCTCAATTCCCATCCTATAGGCACGTGTGCGTCGATCAGATGTACGGCCACAACTGGCACTAACATATACAGCCTTTACCTCTCTAGTGCGAGGAGATATTTTGATTTTTAAAGTCGTATCAGTGGCACACCAATATACATGTGTATGGAAATTCTTCGGCATTTTGTAATGTCCTACATTTCGTAGAAAGTCCATCGGCTTTGTAGTTCCCCACGATATCCCTATGCAAGGTACCAATATGAGGTATACGAGCCATCTCGTTGAGAGATCTGCGGCAGTCGAGGCTGTTTGTGAATTTAGCCTCCAGAGATTTAATGGCAGCCTGCCGACGTCAGTGTTGGTCCCTGACGAAAAGAGGGGAAAAAGTGAACTTTGAACATCGTCAAAGAATCCTCATCAAATAGCTTGACTTTATTAGAATCACCACTTATTGCCTTCAGAGCTGCTTGAATATCTGTGGCCATATAGATACAACCCCATTCACCTTTGAGTCATCTGTAGGATTACACCTGAAGCATATCGCCTGAAAGGATCGATTTAAAAATTCTGACAAAAAGAGAAATATGTTTTACATAATCTCAATAGATCATTAGTGGAAAAGGAGGAATTCGAACATCTTCAATGAAACTCATCTAATTGCATGACTTGGCTATTCTCCTCTGTTCGTTACAATTTATCCGAACACATCTGTGCGACAACGAATCAAATCTTCGGATCTGCATGGCTATCAATGAGGATGCGGATATGACCCTATTAGAAGAAGCTCATTACAATAGCCTTTGTATATACATATTTAAAAAATAGTAATTTTAAAAATTTTCTGCTCAGTTTTCTCCTCCATCATCGGGTCGTTCTTATAGATTCAACAATAATCGTTATTTTCCAAAATATGTATATTTATACATATGTTCTAACGGAAGAAACATAGATTTTACTATTATCGTTCTTTTCACTGTACGACTCTTATTCAAGGAGTTGTGGCCATTTAAAGTTGTGACCAGAATAAAGTGATCCCTAATTTTTGTCCCGCTCTTGGACGCTCATTAAATGAGTTTAAAGTTTTGAAAATGATCCATCGAGGAATAATTGATTTTCAGAATAATCCTAGGTAATAAATTCATTCTAGGACACTTATTCAGAGAGTTATGACCGCTTAAAATTTTAGAAATTTTCGATGGAATTTTCAGAATCATTATAGATGGTTTTTTAACATTGTTAATGAGAATTCAATTCATTCTTCTATCTTAATTTATGCTCCCTCCTTTGGTTTGGTTCCCAAATACTGTGCTACATATTGTTATCATTTTTGCACTCCACAATGCGAACAAATTTTGAATTTTTACCACAACAAATTATAAGTCACAGTTCTTATTTGGAGTTTAAACATAACGGTTCGCTAACACGGCTAACGGCTTAATATAATTCGTTATCGTCAATAATTATGAGACTCGATTCGCAATGCATATTTGTGCTGCTGTTACTGTACAATGTAGTAACGATTATACCCTCAGTTTTGGGACAGGATTTCCAGCAGAGTTTTCGAATAGTGGCCATGGAAGCAGATCGAGACAAAAGAGCCATAGATTTGGGATTTTTAGTGCGAAATTTCTTAATGAAAAGCGCTTA
This sequence comes from Eudasyphora cyanicolor, assembly GCA_963930755.1. Taxonomy (NCBI): domain Eukaryota; kingdom Metazoa; phylum Arthropoda; class Insecta; order Diptera; family Muscidae; genus Eudasyphora; species Eudasyphora cyanicolor. Next base: position 259,467,407 of record OZ005736.1, read on the forward strand.
CGCCAGTAATACCAAGGCGTCAGTATCGAGAAATTTGATAAATGCCAAGGCAACGACAATCCCGCGACCGACCACAACCCGAAGACCGACAACCACAACAGCCTTGGCCCCAATTTTCAACAAGAATTCGTTTTGGTTTCCCTTCAGCGCTTCATTTGGTGGTGGCTTTCCACCAATTAATGATGTGAATGGTCCAACAAAGGTAGGATTTGGTGTTGGACCAAGGCCTGGTCCTCCACTTGGTGGTCCTGGTGGTCCTAGAGGACCAGGAGGGGGTGCTTTCAATTTTGATTATGACTATATAGATCAACTTAGACCAGTTCAAACGTCAGCTAGACGGCGAAGGCCAACCACTACCACAGCCGCACCAACTACCACAACAACGACGCCAGCACCACCGCCACCAACACCCGCATTACCATTTAGGCGCAGACCATTACCGAAAAGACCCAGCTTTTTGCACTATGACTACTACGATGACTATGACTATGGTGAAGTGGAACCAACTACCGCAGCAGCACCCCCGTCCACCCAACCACCTCCACCACCAGCGCCAAGACCTAGTGCTCGTGCGCGTAGGCCTCAGCAAAACCAAGCGGCTAGAATACCACCACGTAGTGGTGTTAGGCAAGATCGTCCTGCACTTTTGAGGAATCCTGCTATCTATCAATATGCCCAAAATAACGGTAAAATAGCACAACTTGTTTCTAATTGCCGAAATATTGGATTTTCTCCTTCACTTTGTAGATTTCTCTACCAATAACAATGCAGCAGGTAACGCTGGCGGACCTGCAAATCCTAATAACGACAATCAATCTACTAATGCTAATGACGAAACCTCACAAGATACCAATGCGGCCGATAACGCGAACGATAGCGATGATAATGCCTCGGCCAATGATGCTATTGATCCTACCAACTCAGAGGACTACAATGATTCTAGTGATAATTCTAATGCTAATCCAAATGGTAATGGTTCCAATGGTAATAATATAAATTTCAATAATGCAGACATCGGCAACAATGAACCACCACAGCAACCACCGGGGCAAAATCCTCTCTTTGACTTCGATAGCGCTAATCCTCCGCCACCGCTGCCTTTCAACAATCCCCCCGGTGCTGCTCCTTTCCAGTCTCAGTTCATTGATGTCAATGCCCGTAGATTTAATAAACCTCGTGGTCCCGCTCTGCCCCCACTACAGCAACCATATAGCCTGGCTTCGGAATATCAGAGTTACCAATACCCTGGATTCAGTAATTTTGGCAGCCAGTATCAGCCACCTTCCTCCCCGGCGTCCGGTTATTCGGTGCGTTATTATTGAAAGCCTTTGCGATGATAGTGTTGTTGAGATTAAACTTTGCACCCGAATTTTGGTTCATTATTGTAAATATATTGCACATACATTTGTAAATTATAAATATACTAAAATATAGATCATAAAATAAATCATTCAATCAGAAAACAATAATTCAAATAATTGCTTAAAAGTTATATTTATCTACAACAGATAGGTTAGGTAAGAAGCAACATGAATTTTTCAAAATAGAAAGGAAATTCATCGGGCTCATGTGATTGCATGAGTCGTTGGATAATGGGTTGGGTAAGGGTGAAAGAGAGAAGACGTTTTAACATATCATGGGCCTGACCTGAGTTATAGAAGAATTATCCGACTCGGATGACATTCTCGAGTTGTCTGTCTGTCCGCAGGTGTAGTAGACATCGTCTGACGACGAAACGGCAGGAGGCTGGGAATTGAGTCCAATGACTTCTGCAGAATGAAGTCATTGGACGTGATCTACGAATCCTATAGTACCTATCTATTTCTAGGATGATTATAAAATGATTCCAGATGGGTCACCAGTCCTTGACTTTTTGGGGTCTAATTAGTAGTATATTCGGCTACACGGTCTGACCAAAGTCTATAATTTGGTATCACGGGAGTAAGGAGCTCCAGCCTGACTGTTTATGTGTTCCCTTAGGGAGCCACCAGGCTGCGGTTTACAACAAAATCGCTGGGAGAGTATAGTCTCGAACGTGGAGTTGGAAATCAACCGGGTGCCTTGACCCATAGCTCGGTAGAGAGTTTTAGATGGGCTCCGCTCCTATCCAAGGAGAAGGAAAAACTGTCCAAAAGCATTAGTACTCTTGCACAAAGTGTCTGGGAGCGTTGGTCAACGCTTCATATTCACCCGGGTGTTAAGAGCACGGTGAAATTAAGCCTAACGCAGTAAATCACATAAATATAGAATACGTCTGTGCCGCATTGAGTAAACGCCGTCTGGAGATACTGGGAGTTTGCCTTTCTAGGAAGTCTGACAGAATTTGCCGGTACCGATATTCGTATTCTTAATAAGTTTGTGTATCAAATAGGTTGGTTTCGATGCGTGGCATCTAAGCCTGTGGTAGCACTTCTTCTATTTTTCCTGACTTCCAGTGGAGCATAGGGCCTCAATTTCGTTCAGAAATGAATTACTATATTAATATCTTTCGTGCCTATATGTGGTTTTTGAGTCCGATATGCTCTTGCATAGATGCTGATGCTCTTGCATAGATTAGGCAACTCTAAAATCCTTGCGACAGGAGGATTATCGCATGGTGTAGTATATTCTCTATTGTGTTTTTCAATGTTTGAAACATCAAGCTACTGACACGATGGGTGATGGTGGTTCCAAAGACCGCTCGACCCAAAATACACGCCCGCTTGCAGCCAAACTTAACATGGCAAACAGTCGGCCGTTAACTTTAATTGAGCGTTAAATCCTCCGCATTGCCAAGTAAACTTCCATAGGCCCGTAGACCAAATATGTTGGAATGGTCCCAAGAGATCTCGCTCTTCTATTATCCTTGATCTAGAATCCCACACGGGTTGGTTACCATATCTTCATCAAGGTTGCTCAGAATTCCAGGATGCCCCACATGGAGGTCTGAGTAAATTACTTGTAGTCGTTGGACGTAATATGTTATTTTTAGTTGAAATGGGACTTATGTATACGGCACCTCTCTATGCATCTCTTCATTATATTCACTAAGTTAAAGAACTGTGAATAAGCTATATGTAGGATACTTACCCACCATCTAGAGTTACAAATGTCACTTAAGAACTAACTCCCTGACCCACCATGTCGAATGTTCGCTTGCTTTCTGTGCTACAAACAGCTGATTTGCGACCTACAAAAAGGCATCAGAACGACAAAGCGAATGAAAACATACTGCCTGAGTCAGCAAATCAGCTGTTTGTCGCATAGAAGTCAAGTGAACGTTAACGTTCGACATCGTGGGACAGACAGTAAATTCAAATTCCATTCAGCTTCTTCCTTGGTCATCGAAGGACCAAATTCTCGCCCTATATTCGGTATATCTACAATACCAAAAAATGAATCACAAACCATAGCTTCAGTTTTGAAAACTTCTTTTGAAGTTATAATTTATTTAATAAAAAATATAAATCAAGATTTACAAAAAAATATTATAAAAACAGTAACAAAATGTACACAGTCAATAAATATAGTATGCGTTTAATTACAGTGTGCATTCAAAAATCAATAAGCTTTATATGTTGATTAGCTCACAGGCATTTTTTCTCCAGAAATTCATACGCGTATTCAAATACCAGCAACATAATTGCACCACCTGGACCCAAACGCATTACCTTGGGCACTAATCCTTTGTACAGCGCACGGAAGCCTTCCTCACGATACACCATTGCTATGGAGCCAAATGTCGATTTGTACTTTATTACACCCGCCTGAGGCTGGGGACCCTGGATACGCGATTTCGCCACATCGAAGGGAATGTTCACGAAGCAAGCCAAAGTGCCGGAGGTAAAACCAATCAATACTTTGCGGAAGAATTCTTTGGTCTGATCGTTATAGGCGGGCACAATATTCTTGACGCTGTGATAGAATCCAAAATAGACCATATTGAAAACCCCATTGCGGCCCATGGTAGCCGTAACGCCCTTATTGAGACCACGGAAGCCAAAACCATCCTTTTGGATAATCTGTTTGGTAACAGCCCAAGTACTTTGAGCTTCTTTCATTTTGGTTTTATCGGCCTGTTGAGCAACCTTCACCACTTCAAAGGGATTGACGGCTATGGCTTCAAGGAGACCAGCTGTCAAGCCGGCCAAGGAGAAAGTCTGCAAAGAGAGAGTAGGAGAAAGATGAAAAATTTAATATATTGTAGGTTTATTCAGGGAGATTTTATGCGGGAACACTAATATTTTAAATGTCCACAAGTTTGCCATATAAATAACTCGTGCATTAGTCCCATCCCTGACACAAACTCGCAACTGAGGTTGCCAGATGCCCAGGAAATTTTACAGGATTTCTTGACTTATAATATCCATTTTAAGAAAATATGTATGTAGAAGAAAGCAATTAGCAAATTAGAAAAATCTCAGAGGTAGCCACCGGGTTCGACTCTAGTACAGAGTAAGACGTCTGAGATCAACATCTCTGAGGTCGACTCTAGTATAGAGGAAGATCTCTGAGATCGACTATAGTATAGAGGAAGATCTCTGAGATCGACTATAGTATAGAGGAAGATCTCTGAGATCGACTATAGTATAGAGGAAGATCTCTGAGATCGACTATAGTATAGAGGAAGATCTCTGAGATCGACTATAGTATAGAGGAAGATCTCTGAGATCGACTCTATTATAGAGGAAGATCTCTGAGATCGACTCAAGTATAGAGGAAGATCTTTGGGATCGACTCAAGTATAGAGGAAGATCTCTGAGATCGACTCTAGTATAGAGGAAGATCTCTGAGATCGACTCTAGTATAGAGGAAGATCTCTGAGATCGACTCTAGTATAGAGGAAGATCTCTGAGATCGACTCTAGTATAGAGGAAGATCTCTGAGATCGACTCTAGTATAGAGGAAAATCTCTGAGATCGACTCTAGTATAGAGGAAGATCTCTGAGATCGACTCTAGTATAGAGGAAGATCTCTGAGATCGACTCTAGTATAGAGGAAGATCTCTGAGATCGACTCTAGTATAGAGGAAGATCTCTGAGATCGATTCTGGTATAGAGGAAGATCTCTGAGATCGACTCTAGTATAGAGGAAGATCTCTGAGATCGACTCTAGTATAGAGGAAGATCTCTGAGATCGACTCTAGTATAAAGAAAGATCGACTCTAGTATAGAGGCAGATCTCAGAGATCGACTCTATTATAGAGGCAGATCTCAGAGATCGAATCAAGTATAGAGGAAGATCTCTAAGATCGACTCTAGTATAGAGGAAGATCGACTTTGGTATAAAGGAAGATCAACTATAGTATAGAGGAAGATCTCTGAGATCGACTCTAGTATAGAGGCAGATCTCTGAGATCGACTCTAGTGTAGAGGCAGATCTCTGAGATCGACTCTACAGAATGCCAATCATATGTATGTCATGGATGGAAAAACTGTATGTTCATTGTCTGAGCAACGCTTTTAGTAAAACCCATAGTTCCATTTCATATATTTTTTGAATAGAATAAGAAATTGTATATTTACCAATGGTGTGGGTGCTGGAGCTCCAAAGAGAAACAGTGGTTTAGTTTGTTCGAAGCAAACAAATTTAATGGCCCTTTTCGGTGTCTCTGCTATTACGGGGGGTAAAATACCTTTCCAGAAGGAATAGATACCCTCATGACGATACATTTTGCCAAAACAATCAAAAACGCCTTTATATTGATGCTGTGAAAAGAAAAATAAAAAAAAAACAATGTTTTAATTATTTATTGTAGAGTACAAGAAAAAAAATCATTAACTCATTCAATAAAAAATGCCATATAGTGTACATACTACATTGGCAAAATGTGTTACAATATTAATTACTCGTTTGATTTAATATAATTATACAGTTAGTGTGTGTGTGTGTGGCAGGAAATCCCAAACCGTGGGTATATTTATTTTTAAACATAATTTTCCTTTATTTAAGATAATAGATAGGTGTTAACAATTTGTAGCACATGGAAATAATGTTGCAAGCGCGGCCTTTAAGTTAATTCGTATGCTAAAAGTTGCTAAAAAAATACCGGTGGAAATAGTATTTTCATTAGATAATTGGCATAGATAAATCAAAATCTCGAAAAGAAGTAGTATTCGTACTCTGGACGAAAGGTAGCACGATATTAGAAAGTATTTTTCATTTCACTGAAATGTACCGTTCTATGACACCGACTATTAGTTAGGTTAATTTGGAACCAAGCGGTGAATGAAATCCTGCTAGATCTAGATCTGGCTGCAGGGTCGTGGCATATGCGTACGACGTGGCAATCGCCGTGAGTGGCAAATTAGTAAACGTCCTCAGAGACATCCTACAGGTGGCTCTGAACAAATTGGCTAGATGGACCAGAAGCAGCGGTTTGGGCGTTAACCCAAAAAAGACAGAATTGGTTCTCTTTACTAGGATGAATAATGTCCCACATGTGGACCCTCCACCTCGGATAAATAGAACAGATCTAGTCTTTTCTGAAACTGTCTTAGGAATAATTCTAGATAGGAAGTTGTTATTTAGACTTAACGTATTGGAACGTGTAAGGAAGGCCAACGTCGCCTTATTTCCCCGCTGTATGGTCGCGGTGGGGCCTCTCTCCTAAAATCGTCCACTGGATATATGTATATAGCAGTAGTTCGTCCAATACTGTTATACGGCATTGTGGTAAGGTGGACGGCAACTGACAAACTAATCACCACCAACCTACTAACAAAGGTTCAGATAACTGCCTGCCTGAGCATAGGCGGAGCCTTAAGGACTACAGCGACCGAGTCTCTACAAGCCCTACTCCATATACTGCCGATTAATATTGTGGCGAGTTGCAACCAAAGCGGCAATAAGATTAAACTTCCTATCAATGTGGAGGTACAAGAACTACGGCCACATGAGGATATCAAAGTGTAGTGCTATGTTAACCGACCGAGTAGACTATATACCAACAGTGTACCCCTTCGAGGGAAATTACATCACTATGATTCCCGCCAGAGATGAATGGGTTGGCAGAATACCAGGTAATAGAAACCATTTCCACTTTTACACGGATGGTTCGAAGCTTGATGAAAAGGTTGGCTTCGGAGTACACTGTGAAGAACTTAGTTTGGATATAGCTCACAGACTACCAGATACCTGCAGTGTCTATCAAGCCGAAATAATGGTAATATGGGAAGTCGCCCAGGCTGCCATCAATTCTCTGGAGGCAACATCCCTAAATTCACAAACAGCCCTCGACTGCCGCAGATCTCTTAACGAGATGGCTGAGCAGTTTAATATACACCTCATATGGGTGCCTGGGCATAGGGATATCCCGGAGAACTGCAAATCCGATGAAATTGCTAGGAAAGGGACGACAAATCTGGCCAAGGTATGACCTGAGAAAATCAACATATCTCCTCGCACTAGAGAGGCAAAGATTTTTTTCGTTAGTATCAGTTCTGACGGGACACTGCTTGATCGGCGAACACGCCAAAAGATTGGGTATTGACTCCAACAACTTCTGCAGAAGAGCGGCGACTGCACCGCTCTGAGTAAACGACGACTGGACATACTGGGGTCGGCCTTTCTAGGCAGCCTAACAGATCTTTCCAGTACCGATATTCGTACTATCGATAAATTTGTATATCAAGCAGGTTGGTTTCGATGAGGGGCATTTCAGCCCGTGGTAACACTAGGGACCATAACTGGTCTATGTGCGCTTGTAAAAAAATATGGCTGGCACCCTAAACTTATGTTAAGCTAGGGTGGCAGTTGGAGTTACCAGCTCACATAGAGGTCCCTAGTGATACCAAGGGCTCAATTGCTCCTCTTAGAAAACAAACTGCTTGCTACACAAATTTATCAGAAATATGAATATCGGCTAGATTTGTCAGACTGACACTAACGTAGACAGCCTTTTCTCTTGTATCCATCCTTTTTCATCAAGCTTGGAACTATCTGTATAGAAGTGGAGATAGTTTATTAGTATTTCCTGGTATTATGCCAAACCAGTCCTCTCTGGCAAGTATTTTAGTGGCAAAGCCCCTCTCAAAGGTGCACACCGGGACTACTCTTTTTTCAACGATTTTCAATAGCTTCGATACCCTCTATATAGTAAGAACTGTCTAGCTGCTTAAAATAGCCATCAACCACAACCGTCACCAGTCTTTCTCCTTAAAATAGCCATCAACCGCAACCTCTACCTCTTCATAGCTGGCAAATCTTTTTTCGCCGAGCCATTTTTTCAAGTTTGAAATCAAAAAATAATCCGAGGGAGGTAAATCTGCTGAATAAGGTGCGTGCTGAAGCAATTCGAACTATAATTCATTGATAGTGGATGTGTGGATTGGTGTATTGTCTTGATTTTGAGCAAACGCGGCAACCATCTTGCGCACACCTTTCTCATCATAAAATTTTACGTTAATATGCGATATATAGCAATTTTTATAATGCCTATGACTTCAGCTAGCTTACGAACCTTCAACCAGCGGTCATCCAATACCATTTTTTAATTTTTTTAACTATTTCTGGAGTGGATGTGTGGATTGGTGTATTGTCTTGATTTTGAGCAAACGCGGCAACCATCTTGCGCACACCTTTCTCATCATAAAATTTTACGTTAATATGCGATATATAGCAATTTTTATAATGCCTATGACTTCAGCTAGCTTACGAACCTTCAACCAGCGGTCATCCAATACCATTTTTTAATTTTTTTAACTATTTCTGGTGTGGACACCTCAATTGGTCGGCCACTACGATGTTCGTCTTGGCAGCACGTACGGCCCCGTTTAAACTCTGCCACCCAATATTTTATAGCTGTAAACGAAGAAACAGACTCCCCAAAGTAGAATCTAGCTCGGTTTTAATATTGCGAGACCTAATATTGTATTAAATATCGGTGACCATTTTTTCCATGTTTACAAATTCACTGAGTTCGTGTACTTTTGAGTGTTCTGTTTTTTGAAGCAACGTGGCGCCTTGAAACTTAAAACATATGTTTTAGAAGGTTGCCATGTTTTAAGTAAAATAATTTTTTCTAACTACTACCGCCATCTATATGTCAGGTCGAATAATTTTGGGACCGCTCTCGTAAGAGTCCCTTCAATATCAAGAAAGGCCACCAAGTGAATTCCTCGAAATGTAGGGACGATTAGTTACCACCAGTTCATGTTGGTGGGAATCTAAGAGCATTTTTAGACCTTATAATAGGAACGAAGATGGACTAATTGGCCTGTAGTCCCTTGGCCTGGTATGTAATATCTTTCCCGCTTTGGGCATAAATACCACTTTTGTATCCCTCCATAGATTGGGCAACCTGAACCTGATGCAGCCTTCTATCCAGGGGATAATATACTTCAACATTTTCTGCATTTCTGCTGGAGTGATGCCGTCTGGTCCAGGTGATTTGAAGGGCTCGAAGCTGTTATTCGCCCAGCTTATTCTGGATTTATCATCAACACGCTAGCGACCCTAGCAGTCCACTCGCTCTCTTGTGGGTCCTGCTGATCCTCGGGTTCTGTTGGTGAGTTTCCCGGGAAATGTGTGTACATTTAACGACTGCTCGCTGTCCTTTGTCCAGTTCTTTGCATCATCCTGAAAATAACCCACTGTACAGGGCGCAGTGGATAATATCTTATGCAGCCTTACGGCATCCGAGACCTTTACCACTTCTTCACAAAAGGTGTGCCTTTGCGCTTTTCTAAGCTCCTTCTTATAGATTGTGACTTACTCTTTATAGTTATCCCAGTCATTGGTGACCCCAGTAGATTTGGCATTGTTGTATAGCTTGTAGTCCACCATTGTGATTAAGTTTTACCCTTGTACCTTGCTTTTGGACAGGCTTCTTCAAGGGAGCTATTGAATGAAGTAGTGATTTGATCGTCTAAGTGTCTATGACAATTCGGTTCGCTCAGAAGTTTAGAGTTGAGGACTTTTTTGAAAGTATTCTCATACAGGTGGCACTTTGTCTTTTTCACAATTCTGTGGACGGCAGATTTAGGCGCTTTTTCAGCGAGTTTGATCTCTCTATAACGGTGATCTGAGAATGAGTGGTCGTCCAGTACATTCCACTCAATAACTTACTCTTACAGCTGGTCAACAGCAAACGTTACGTCGAGTACTTCTTGTCTTTAATTGAAAAGGTCGGTTTATTGCCTTTATTACAAATAGTTAGATTGCTATTTAGAATAAAGTCTAGGAGTGATTCCCCCCTACCGTTTGTATCCGCACCATCCCAGATATGATGATGAGCGTTCGTGTCTCTTGGGGTAAAGGTTTTCCAATATATCTTTACCCCAAGGGAGTCCCTGAACACATTTTCGTAAATCGACTCAGAAAGTGATGCAGAGTCGATCGGGTCTTTAAGTTTGTTGCAAAGAAATGCACAAAGTCATAACAACTTTTACCACAGTGTGGTGTAGGGTATAATAAAAATTTGCTGATTTAATTCACTGTATTTCGGTGGACAGTTTAGCTAGTATCTGCATTAAATATGTCAAGTATTCACATTTCTACAATGTATTGTATAAATAATTGCATATAAATACATATATGTAATAATTCAATTCATGCTAGGTTCAAGCAATAAATTATTTATTAATCTAGCGTATAATTAATACAATTAAAACTATTTGAAATATTTCTTTGAAATAATATTTATTATATTTGAAAGAAGAAAACAAATCGGCAAATGTGTAAAATGACAAAAAAATTGACGTACAACACCCACACGAATCGCAATTTGTAAAAATAAATAAAATTTAGACAATCTATAAAAGTGCGGTCGACTAAAGGAAACCGCGTTTGCTATTGTTATTTCTACTCTCAAATAAAAATGTTAGTAATAACAGCAAAATTTGTTGTTGCAGCTGTTTTTAACTGTTCAAGAGAAGGATAGCTGTCGGTATCTCTGATTCGAGTATATATCATCCATAACAACGTTCACTCAGATGCGATCTTAGGGTGAACTATAGCTTGATTTGACTAATTTAGCTTTGACTAGTCTGTTAGATCTAGAACGATGTGGCAGCAACTTACTGAAATTCCCCAACGTCATCAGAGAATTTCCAAAGATTGATCTGGATGGACTAGAAGCGGTAGTTTGGCAATAAAAAGGCTCTACTAAGCTAGTCTTACCTGCAATTTGCAAAATAAAAACTGAATGTTGCCATATATTCCTGTAGGAAAGCTGTAGGTGCACATCACATCTGGAATCTCTCTCCTACAATAGTACAGTGGTAGTAGTTTGGACAATACTATTGCGCAGCATTGAAGTGTGGCGGACAGCGATAGATAAGCGATCCATAACCGGTCAACTAATGAAGGTTAAGAGAACTGTCTTAGAATCAGCGGAGCTTTAAGGACTATAGCGACAGAGTCTCTACAAGTCATACTCCATGTACTGCCGAATAATATTGTAGCTAGAGAAATTGCAATCAGCGATTAAACTGTCTTTCAAGAACTACGACCATATGAGGAGGTTAGGTTAGGTTAGGTTGAAGAGAGGAGACGTTTAAACGTCTCATGTCCATGGACATACACTTAAGCCAGTGGTTCGGCCTGTTGTGCGCTCCTTATTTATGATCTTTTTATACCTCACGAGTTACAGAAAATCGGTACTAGACACGAATTTTTTCAGTATCTTCCAGTCATATTCTCTGAGATGAGTCAAGTCTGGTAATATGTCGGACCCGAAATGTTGGGATCTTGCATGTGTGAAAGCCGGGCAGTGACACAGAAAATGTTCCATCGTTTCGATGTTTTCTCTGCATGCCCTGCATTCGTCGTTTCCTGCTAGTCCTATGCGATGAAGATGTGCTTGTAAGCTTGAGTGTCCCGTTAGAACACTCATCATCTTACTAATATCGATCTTGTTTAGTTTCAGAAGACTTCTTGTTTTCTTCCATATAAGGAAGTTACATTGTAGTGCAATGCTAACCCACCGAGTGGACTATATACCAACGGTGTGCACCTTCGAGAGGAACTTTACCACTAAGATACCTGCCAAAGAGGAATGGGTTGGCAGAATACCAAGGAATAGAAACTAACCCCACCGATATGCAGATGGTTCGAAGCTTGATAAGAAGATTGGCTTCGGAATACACTGTAACAAACTTAGTCTTGATGTAGCTCACATACTACCAGATATCAAGCCGAAATAATGACAATGACACGCAACATAGTGCCGCAACCCTTGTGTCGTCATTTACCCGGACAGCCAGGCTACATCCCTAAATTCACAAACAGCCATCGACAGTCGCAGATTTCTCAAAGAAATGGATGAGCATTTTAACATATACCTAGTACGGGTACCTGGGCATAGGTGTATCCCGGGGAACTGCAAAGCCGAAGAACTTGCTAGGAAATGAAGTGGCACCGTCAGGCTGTCCAATGAGAATCAGGCTGTCCAATTAGAGATGGATATATGAATAGCTAGATAAATGTGGCCACAATATGACCTGAGAACATCAAATATCTCCTCATGCTGAAGAGAGAAAAATGTATCTACGTTAGAGTCAGTTCTGAGGGGACACTGTCAGGAGGTTGGGAATTGAGTCAAATGACTTCTGCCGAAGTTGTTGAGTTGAGGAAGAAGTCGAGGGCATTGATCACCTGCTTTGTTACTGTTCCGCATTGAGTAAACGACTCTAGGAAATCTGGCTGATGCCGATATTACTGATAAGTTTAAGCTGAGGGGCAACTGGGCTCATGGTAGCACTAGGGACTTCAATTACTCTATGTGAGCTGTTAACTATGGCTACCACAACCAAAGAATAGGTATATACTTTATACCTACTAGCTACAGACGACATTATGTATTTTATTTGAAGTGTTCCTTTGTTTGAAGTCAGATCGTAACATACAACACATGGTCTGTTTGCTATAATAGCGAACATACTTTTGCTCCCGACCTCGTATACACTCGAGATTAATCGCAGCAGACTGGCCACTTACATTTATTAACATTAGTGATAAGTAATATCGATTAGTGGAAATTTTATGTATGTGGACTAATTTAATAATTATATTTTTTGGAAGAGGGGGAGGGGTATATGATGGAATTTTTATAGAAGTTCTCAATATCATAGATGGAGGAGTGAATTCAGAATAATATCAATAAAGAAAATGGTATACATACTCGTATAAGATCACGGAACTATATCAATCGAAATTTATGCAGAAATCTCATTCGCTAAATTAATAATAGCGACAGTCAAGTCGATTGGTTAATGGCTTTTATGTCAATTGGCAATTGGGCTAACGTGATGACCCCGTAAGGTTCCAACAGAGCGAAAATGATACAAGGAGAGTTGTCGCAAAAGCAATGAATATATGTATTCGGACATTAAAAAGATACGAGCACCAGTACAAGGGTCTAGATTTATAATAAAAGAGAATTGAGAATTCGCAGGTATGTATTAGTACGAAATTTGATAGCGGCCATGACTGGGCACAATACACTGTGATATCATACATAGGCCGTGCCTATAGCGACTTCTGTCATAGCTGTGAAGATGTAAAGGAAACATCGTATATCCTTTTCTTTATTGATAATATTGTGAATTCACTCCCCCAGATGGTTCGAAGCTTGATGGGATGATTGGCTTCTGATTACACTGTAAAGAAATTAGTCTTGATATAGCACTCAGACTAGCAGATACTTGCCATGGGTATCAATCAAACAGCAATAGGGAAAGACGCGAAGTGTCGAAACACTTGCCTAGTCATTTATAAGGCACCCAGGCTACCATTAGAACTCTGGTAGTCTGTGAGCTAAATCAAGACTAATTTCTATACAGTGTTATCAGAAGTCAATCTTCCCATCAAGCTTCCAACCATCTGTATAAAAGGGGAGATAGTTTATATTTCCTGGTATTCTGTTAACCTAGTCCTCTGTGCCAGATATCTTAGTGACTAAGTGCCTCTCGAAGGTATACACCAGTTAGAATATAGTCCACACGGTCGGGTACAGTGTGATATCCTCAAGTGCCCATAGCTCTTGGACCTCCACATTGGTAGACAGTTTAATCTTAATGCCGCTCTGATTGCAACTTCTCCAGCCACAATATCAATCGGCAGTATATGGAGTAGGACTTTTAGAGACTCTGTCGCTGAAATCCTTAAAGCTTTACTGATGCTCAGATAGATAGTTTTCTTAACCTTCATCAGTTTACTGGTGATGGATAGCTTATCAGTTGCCGTCCACCACACCACAATGCCGTACAATAGAATTTGACGAACTAATGCTACATACGTATATATCCAATGGACGATTTTAGGAGAGAGGCCCCAAGGCAACCCATTAGCATTCTTACAGGAATATAAGGCGACATTGGCCTTCCTTACTCGTTCATTAAGTCATTAAGTTTGAAGGAAAGTGTCCCGTCTAGGTTGTACCCAGAAATGTTGCACTTTCAGAAAAGACTAGCTAAGTTTCATTTAGCCGTCAAGGGTCCACATGTGACAAGTGTAATCATGTACTTCCTAGTAAAGAGAATCAATTCTGTCTGGCCAATCTGTTCGGAGCAACCTGTTTAATGTCTGTGATAATGTTGGGGAATTTGTCGGTTACTGCGATTGCAACGTTGTCTGCATATGCCACGACTTTGCTGCCACAACTTTCTAGATCTAGCAGGATTCCATGCACCGCTAGTTTACAAATTAGTGAAGACATAACTGCTTCATGTGTAGTCTCTCTGTCTACAAATCTCGTTAGAGTTGTGGCCCCAAAACTTGCAGTTATGCGTCTCCTGTTGAGCAAACACAGAATTGTGTCGGTTTCGCTTCTGTAAGAAGTGCAGCATTATCTTTGCCCTTTTCCCGAAACGTCACCTTTCAAGCACATTTTTGAAGTTTAAAACTTAGAGTTAAGTTAAATTCGATGGACTTCACTATTTTGACTTAAAAGGCACAAATATTTTCTAGTATTTCATTACGACATCACCATTAGTCTAGTTAAGCTATAGCTCACCCTTAGATGTGATAGCGCCGTAATTACCACAACTGAGTGAATGTTGTTAAAAGGGCCTTCAATGTCAAGAAAGTCCACCATAGTGAACTGCTTGAAATTTAGCGATGATTCGTGTCAATTCTATAGACTTGCCCTCTGATCCAGCCAGAACATGATGTACATACTTCAATCTTTTTGCATTTCAAGTGGAGAAATATCATCTGGACCTGGTGATTTGAAGTGATCAAAGCTGTTAATCGCCCTGCTTAGTCTGGATTTATCGATCAACAATTTAGCGACGTTTGTCGTCCACTCGTTTTCCTGTTGGTTCTGTCACTTTTTTTGTCCAGTTATTATGCTCATTATGCAGATAACCCCTTGTGTTGTGGATAGCAACTTCCTCAGTCTTGCGTCGTCTGAGACCTTTTCTCCACAAAAGGTGTACCAAGAGCGTCTTTATGTTTTCCTAAGCTCCTTCCAAAAGTTTTGTAGATGCTCTTTATAGGCATCCCAGTCATTAGTGACCCCACGAGAAAAAAACATCCTAAAATAATTTGGGGGTTATGACCTCCTTAATCGCCCTGCTTAGTCTGGATTTATCGATCAACAATTTAGCTACGTTTGCCGTCCACTCGTTTTCCTGTTGGCCCTGCTGCTCCTCGAGTTTTGTCACGGCTGTTCCTCGAGTTCTGTCCCCGGGAAATGTGTGTCGAGAAGTACCTGTAGTTATTGTTCGCTATACTTTGTCCAGTTATCTGCATAATAACCCACTGTACCAGGTGTTGTTGATAGTTACTTTCTCAGCCTTGCGGCGTCTGATTTCCTGAGCTCCTTCTTATAGTGTTTTAGATGCTCTTTATAGGCATCCCAGTCATTAGCGACCCCAAGAACATAACATCCCAAAATAATTTGGGTGTTATGACCTCCTCCAAAATGGATCCAATATGTTGGTACAGTAAATAACTCCCAAATGAAATAGATCCCAATGAAATAAGTCACAACAAAAATGAAATAATTCCCAATTTTAAAAAGTGAAATAACTTCCAGAGTGCTAATGAAATGAGTCCCAATATTTGGAAGTTATTTCATTCTGAACTGAAAAAAGTGAAATAAGTCCCAACAACGATGGATTAACCACCAATCCTCGTGAATAGGGTTTTCGGCAAAAATGACAAATAAAAACAAAAATGAAATAATTCCCAATTTTAAAAAGTGAAATAACTTCCAGAGTGCGAGTGAAATGAGTCCCAATATTTGGAAGTTATTTCATTCTGAACTGAAAAAAAGTAAAATAAGTCCCAACAACGATGGATTAACCACCAATCCTCGTGAATAGGGTTTTCGGCCGAGATTAAAAATTTTCTCCTCTGGGGTATGTCCGAAGACGGCTACTAGGACCATAGTTTCTTTAAACTGGCAGGCCTTCGGCCGGGATTAAAGATTTTCTTCTTTGGGGTATGTCTGGAGACGGTTACGCGGACCAAAGTTTCTTTGCGTGGTATACGAGTAGAAACGCTTAGGACCATTGGTCCGCGTAGCCGTCATTAGACATACGCCAAAGGAGAACGTAATCGTTAATTACGGCCGAAGGCCAGCTACGCAAAAATAAATTTTGCTCCGCGTAGCCGTCTTCGGACATACCACAGAGGAAAAAAGTCTTTAATCCAGGCCGAAGGCCTGTCACGTAAAGCAAATTTGGTTCGCGTGGCCGGAATGAAAAAAACTCCCAATAAAAATTAAATAACTTTCAATGTAGAGATGATTCAATAGTACGTTATTAAGTTATTTCATAATGATATAACTCTCAACAAAAAAATATGAAATAAGTCCCAACGCATTGGGAGTTAATTCATAATGAAATTAGTCCCAATTTACATGGAATTTTTTTTGGGACTTATTTCATTTGGGAGTTATTTCATGGTACCAATATTTTTCATGGTCATTTTGACCTTCCCTAAAGAGTTCTTAAAGCCCAATGGGCGTTATGTAGATTTTTCCTCAAACAGTTGTTTGAATTAATATATCTCGTAGCCGTACATCTTAATATCAGGTTTTCTAATATATATTGATTCCTATGGTTCCATGTTGGAACAAAAGACCGACGGCCATCTTAATGCGTAGGTTCAAATGTGGCTACGCATAGTAAACCTTTTGTGCCTCGTTTCTATTAAGAAATCTTTACAAACATTTGGGCTGATTTTTTAATTTTTAAGTCGTTTTAATGGGTTGGTCGTATGTCAAAAACAATATTAGGTGTTACGTCCGTACGTAATTTCCGGGTTTGAGATAATCTCCTACGAAATCTGCTCGACTATTTCCATCGGTTGGCAACGCAAAATTTGTTTGACATTTCATTTCTGTGGGTCAAAGGATTATCGATGCCAACTTATAAAAATAATCGACTAGATATCTCTAATGGAAACTTGGGGCAACCTACGGAATGTGTTACGGTAACAAAAAAATATTTCCGCAAGGATCTAGTTTTAATTCACAATATCTATGGCCAATTCTACTTAATGTACATACTCTTTCCTTATGGTTTTTGTAAAAAACAGCATTTATGTAAATGCATTCATCCATTGCTGCTGCACTTACGAGTACGAGTACATTTACATTTCAAATGTAACTTATTATTTAACAATTATATCATTTGCCACCAAAAACATGTCGTTATCCAGTCTGTTATTTAAAAATAAAACCTGTATAAAAATGAAGTGTATATCGGGGCGCAGGTGTATGTCTATATGAAACTATAAACAATTTTAATATTGTTGATATGTATAGAGAGGAACGACCGACCGGACACTCGCATGTCGTTTGTTTGCATTCATAAAATTTGACACACTTCCACAACGCATTCGAAAACTTGTCCATGTTACGTTAGCGGTGGTGTGGTGATTGGATGGATAGCTTGCCACTTGTCGCCGCCGACAATGTTCTAAGTTAGAATACTTAACACAGACCGGTCGGTCAATCTCCAACAATCCCCTACAATCTCCTACAGCAACGCGCCACAAGTCTGCGATTCTAGACTTGCGGTTTGAAAATTATAAGAAACAAAAACAAATCCACAGCGTTTGTTTTCAAGTTAATAGGCATTTAAAATTATTTAGGTAATAACCTTGAAGCGCCCTTTCGAAAAAAATTAGTGAAACGATCGAAATGTGTATACATACTGCATACATATGTACATATGTATGTAAACATATATAAATATTCAAGTGTTATCAAAACGAAATGTTCACGTTAGTGTGTCCCGTAAAAAAAGCCTAAAAAAACTGGTACTCATAAACTTTGATTGTGCTATCTCTGGAGAAGATGAGCGCCAATAATATCGGTCCTTCGTATAACCGCAAGGTGGGCTTCCGATAATGATAATGGTGTGAACCCGAGCAATACAGAACTAGTTCTTTTCAAAAGGCTCCTTGGCGGGTATTGGAAGGGAAGTTAAATTTCAAACCTACCCTGGAAAGAGCAAAAAAAGGCTGTAAAGGGCAATAGGAAAACGGCAGTAGTCAAACCGATAATACTGTACGGCATTGTCTTTTAGTGGAAGGCTTTGCAGAAATCAACCTTCTGCTAAGTCTGCGCGATACTAAACTAAGTTCAGTAAAAGGGAGTATTCCTAGCCGAAATCCCCGACGAAGATCAAGATAATCCACGACTAATTAATTGTATTTTAGTTGAGAATGGTATCGATCTAACCACATAGTCCGGATTTACACTGGCTGAATGTTCAGCAGATTATCGGCGTTTTGTAGGAGAGAGAGGCAGTCGGCAAGAGGGGGGAAAAAACTCTCCCTGAACATTTTAAGTTATTCGTGCAAGTTCAAAAGACACATAATTTTGTTTCGGATATTTCTGTGTGAATTGTTGTTGTTTCAAAGGCCGAGTGAAAAACACAAAACGTTCAGACCGATAAGCCCGAGTTCGGGAGAGTTTTTTCCCCCCTCTTGCCGACTGCCTCTCTCTCCAACAAAACGCCGATAATCTGCTGAACATTCAGCCAATGTAAATAGGGACATACTTATGAACCTGGATAGAGAACCTTAAAATAAGAAGAAAAATAAATTTGCGCTTGAAAAATCGATTTTTTCTTTCCAATGGGCTCAAAATAGAAATTAGAAGAACAAAATATAAAAAAATTAGATAACTTTTTTAGATATCTATAACAACGTTCGATAACTTGCATATATTAATCGATGGTGAGAATGTCGAAAATGATATTTTGTGTACTTTTATTTAAAACTTAGTTAATGAGTCGTCGTAGGTTATAGCTTGAAAATCGATTTTTTTCGTTCCAATGAGCTCAGCATCGAAATTAGAAGAACAAAATCGAAAAATGTCGATACTTAGTTATCGATAACTGCCCTAGTAATATAGCATGTCTAAATAAGAAGCAACATTGAGGGACATGTTATCGTAGGCAAAAGCTTGACAATTCTTTTTTTATTTCCAGTGAGCTAAAAATCGAAAATTAGGAGAATATAATCGAGAAAAACTTCGATAACTATATTAGTTATCGATAACCGTCTTATAAAGGGTCCGCCATCTAACGTTTTTCAACTAGTGCTTATTTCGTGAATGGTAACACTTAGCTCATGTCTGATTTGACAGATAATTAGCTTTATCCTTCCGCCGAACGATTATGGTTGTGTATACTCTTGAACAATGCTGGGAAATATTGCGACATTACTTTGAAAATTTTGATTTTCAATTTTTTTTTTTTTCATTTTTGATTTTCATTTGATTTTGATTTTTTCATTTTGATCTTGGCGGGTATGTAAACAAGCAAAATTGTCGCAATTGGGGAACAGAAAACCAGCACGCATACATTGAAAAGCCGATACACCCAAAACGAGTCACTGTTTGGTGCGGATTTTGGTCCAGAGGCATAATTGGGCCATTTTTCTTCGAAAATGAGCAAGGAGTGGCCGTTACAGTAAATGGCGATCGTTATCGGGCCATGATGAACGAATTTTTGTTCACAAAAATTGAAGAGGAGGATATTGGCAACATTTGGTTTCAACAGGACGGCGCTACGTGCCACACAGCCGAAGCTACACTCGATGTTTTGCACCCTCAAAAATAAGTGTTACGCCGACAAGCCAGAGACAATTGACGCTTTAAAGGACAATATTCGTGAAGCCATTGGTGAAATACAGCTGCACACAATCGATAATGTGCTTAAAAATTGGACCGATCGTGTAGGCTACTGCATGGCCAGCCGAGGCAGCCATTTGAATGAAATTATTTTCCATTATTAACCGGAAGGATTGTGCTTTCAAATAAAAATAGAAATTTGAGAAAATATTCAGTATTTTTTTTTATAGCATTTTCAAAAAAAAAAAGTTATTTGCTGGACCCTTTACATATAGTTATTCCCGTCGTTTTAATGTGGAGCATAGGTTTATATAACTGCCTTAGTAATCGATTATTTCCATAGATATCGAGTGTAAAAATTCGATAAGAATTATGCGTATTTTTATTTAAAGCTAAATTTCATTTAATGCAGAATACTTCGATAGAGCACTTCAATATAAGAATAATGTTATCGATAGCTCGCTTATTTATCGAGTTATCGTAGGTAAAGCTTGAAAAAACGTTTTTCGTTCCATTGAGCGAACAAAAAATTTCGATAACTTTTCTAGTTATCAATAACTGCCTTAGTAAACGATAACATCCACAGTTATCGTTTTATTGCGAAAATTCGATAAAAATTATTTGTATATAAAGAAATATATATAAAGAAATTTTAAAAATTACATGCATACAAAAGAATTCAATAAAAAAATAATAATTAATCCATGCAAACTAAAAAGAAAAATTTTTTTTAAAAATATCGGAGATTTTCCCCAGAGAAGAAAATCTTTTATTACCGAATAGCCGTCTTTGGGCATACCTCAGAGAAGTAAATTTATTATCCCGAGCGAATATATTTCGATTAATTAAAATAAATGATTTATTTTCTTATTTTAAGGTAATCTTTTCAAAAATATATTCAGGCAGACAAACTAAGAAAATCGGGAGCTTTCCTATCCGAAATCACCGATTAAGATCACGATACTCCACGACTAATTATTTGAAATTTGAATTTGAGGATCCCAAATAAATAAGTTAAAACTATCGATATCGATAAAAATTATTTGCATTTTTATTGAAAGCAAAATTTAAAATTACATGTATACTAAGAAATACAATAAAAAATAATTCAAAGAAAACTAAAAATGAAAAATTATTTTAAATAAATCGCACCTACCCCAGAAGAGAACATCCCTGCAGAAGGCCGGACACGGAAAGACATATTGGTCGTAGTAGCCCTCTTGAAATACAGGGTTTTCCAATAAGAGTGATATGATTTGAATAGTTTGAAAGAAAATTTCCAGTCCTAAAAGAGAATTTCAGTATTCTCGTTGGAATAGCATATCTCCTTTTTAAAATAACCAATTTTATATCGGTCGCGTTCACACCCAGAACATTATCGGAAGCCCACCTTGCTGTGGTATGAAGGTCCTACTGTATGATGTCTCTAAGAGTAGTCGTAAATTTCACTCTAACAGCTAGTTCGATGTCATCTGCAAAGGTAATACCCTTAACACCCATCTTCTTCAGATAAAGCAGAATATTGTTGATGGAGAGATTACATAACAGAGAAGACAGAACGCTCCCTTGAGACGTTCCTGTGCTAACAAACCGGTTGAGGTCAGTTGTCCCCAAGCTAGCTGAAATCCGCGTCTTAGGGCTGCTAGAGTTGTAATTATAATTATTGGACAGTAGCCTGTGATTAATTTTAGTCCTAGGGTAACTATCTATTAATTTCCAAGGTTTTAAGGGGAATTGCCGATAGACAAATGTGTCGGAATTTCTGAGGCCCTGTATGGGTCGGTTTTTCTCTATTTCGGAATGAAGACATCATTAATTTGTCTCAACTATTGTTTAAATTTATTAACAATGAAAGTTTAAATATTTTTCTATTACGAAATATGTACTCGTATTGATCCTAAATAATTTATCATATATTTTTCATAATTTCTTAGTGGCATAATTTGAACATTTGCCAAAAGTCTAGTCAGTCTCTAGACTTCCTTCTACAAATTTGTTTCAAATGCTGGCTGGACTCTTTATGGACTTTGGCAAATATCGGAAGTAAGATTATGTACATATGTAAATACAAATTAATTGTTGAATGGAATATGTTTATATGTATGAATATAATTTTCATTTCATACTCTTTGTTTTTCAACTGAAAACAAAAAAAATCAATGTCCAACAAACATCGGAAGCTAACGGTGAAAACTGTCAGTCATAGCAATTATGGATATCGGTCACGCTTTTGGACAATGCATACGAGTATATATAGTCCAATCTTCCGCAGTGAGTGAAGTGCTGTTGATCTTGTCTCTTAACAATTATTGTTTCTTACAGTGGCAACTTTTGTGTAGTATTTTTTATACAAGAAATGTTTATGATTGTTGTTGACTTTTTTTAAATTTCATTGTTGTATATTCGAATTACTTTCTCGTTCATATCTGATCATTTTATACCCGTCAAAATGTCGGATTGACTTTGTGTCTGTCTGGCTATCTCCTGTTTCTTTGTTTGTCTGTTTGTCCATCCGTCGGTCTGTCCGTCTCTACGGTACGTTTGTTTATCTGAAAGCGAAATCCCCACATTATCTTTATCATTAACCCGAACGTATGTTTATCAAAATGACAACAACAAAAGTGTTAATTATCACTTGCACTTCATATCTTTACAGTCACAGAAATTTGTTAGTTCAAACAGATAAACAAGGAATGTAGTGTTTAGGGCGTTCTCAATTGATTTAATGCTCTAATTACTTAATGTTTTGATTTATAATCTATAAATATACACTTGAAAAAGAAATAAAAATAAATTCGTACGGCAATTTTTATAATTTTCTATTTTTTTTTTCGAAAAAAATTATAAAACAAAAAAATACATTAAATTATTTTGTCAATGGCGCATTGTCGACAAATTTTTGCTCAAAAAGTAACGCATGTTTTTTTTAGCTGCATAAGTAGTTTCAATATCGATAACTATGGTTTGACAGCTGATTGAAATGTCAAACAGTTTGACATTTCTGCTCAGTAAGTTCTAAATCACATGAGGCATTTTTTCCAAGCAAGTGTCAACATTTTTAGGAGAGAGAGGCAGAAGGAAAGAGCTCTCTGCCTCTCCCTTCTACAAACTTGACACTTGCTTGGAAAAAAAATGCCTCGTGTGATTCAAGACTAAGGTTTGGCAAGTCATCCTGAATCATTTAACGCCAAAACAACTCTTCCAAATGGTGGAAATTTACTTTGAAAAAAATAAATCTGTTCGCGAAGTTCAAATCAAAGTATTGTTTTTAGTGATGAAGCTCATTTCTGGTTAAATGGCTACGTCAATAAGCAAAATTGGCGTATTTGCACCGAAGACAATCCTCAAGTCGTTAACGAATCGCCATTACATCCATTAAAATTGACTGTTTGGTGCAGTTTACAAGCTCGTGGCATCATTGATCCTTATCGAAAATAGTTGTCGTTACGGTGAATAGCGGGCGCTATCGATCCATCCTTACTGAATTTTTGTTTCCAAAGTTAATCAGCTAAACATCAACGACATTTGGTTTCAACAAAATGGCGCAACTTGCCATACTTTGGTGCCAACATTATTTCCAGAAGTGGCCCCATCCTGATCACTGGCCCCATCGTTCGTGCGGTTTAACGCCTCGGAATATCTTTTTATGGGGCTATGTTAAATCATTGGTTTATGCCAACAAACCAGCAACTCTTGAATCATTGGAAGCAAATATTCAAGCCACCATTGCCGCCATACAGCCAGATTTATTGGAAAAAGTAGTAAACAATTTAACTGATCGAATGGACTCTGTAACTCGTAGCCGCGGCCATGAAATTATCTGCCAGATTGTACTAAAAAATGTCATTCCAACAATTTTATGCCTTGTAATATCATTTTAAGTTCTCAAGCTTTTAAAAAACACCCTTTATATGCCGAATAAGTGCAACAATCAAAGGTCGCCAGCGATATTGTAACCGAATCTATGTTTATATATGTATTTATATTTGATTTTCAATTTATAAAGCGACGGCCATTTTCACCATCTTCGGTTATCCAACAGTTGGAGCGAACCTACAGTTATAGTTGTCAATCGTATGGAATTTAATATTTTTAACTGTTTCTCTAACCACAGCTGATGAAAATTGGGGTTAGTCATTTACAAAGGATTTCCATTCTTTTTACCGTATGTATGTACCAACCAGCTGTATTCTCTTTAAATGATTTATTTGGGCTATGAATGATCCTACGTATCATTCATAACCTTCTGATTAAGAGACAGATTCCAGCTATCTTATGGTCAACTAACATTCATAGTTTTGGCAGCTGGGGAACGCCGCAAGGGTCGTTCTGCTGGGCTATCATCATTTCTCATCATTTTCTGAATTAAAGTTCGAATTGCTTCAGCACGCACTTCATTCGCCAGATTTAGCTCCCTCCAATTATTTTTTGTTTTCAAACTTGAAAAAATGGCTCGGCGGAATCATTCATAACCTTCTGATTAAGAGACAGATTCCAGCTAGCTTAGGGTCAACTAACATTCATAGTTTTGGCAGCTGGGGAACGCCGCAAGGGTCGTTCTGCTGGTCTATCATCATTTCTCATCATTTTCTGAATTAAAGTTCGAATTGCTTCAGCACGCACTTCATTCGCCAGATTTAGCTCCCACAAAATATTTTTCGTTTTCAAACTTAAAAAAATGGCTCGGCGGAAGAATATTTGCCAGCAATGAATACATAGGTGGAGGTTGCGTTGAATGGCTATTTTCAGGAGCTGGACAGTTCTGACTATAAATAGGCTATCGATGCTAATGAAAATTGTTGGCCATGTATCGAGCTGAAAGGAGATTATGTTGACAAATAAAGAAAAATTTCCCAAATTTGTTCTGTTTTCTTTGTTATTTCAGGTAATTTTGGGACCGCCTTGTAGCTTTAAATCAACTGTCCTCCACACATTTGTCAGAAGCGGAACGCGTTCTTTCTCCTCTGCTATGGAATCTCTCATGAACAATATTTAGAAACAGATATAAAGAAACTTATATTGTTTAACGAGATATGACCGTTTAAAGTTTTAGAATTTCGTAATTTCCACCAACAAATAGTGATCACGAATTTTCATTCTTTTTGCGCTAGGAGCATTATTTAATGAGATATGACCTTTAAAGTTTTGGAAGGAAATTTCGAACATTTCACCAAAAGATAATGATCACGAATTTTTATCCTTTTTGCCCTAGTAGCCTTATTTAACGAGATATGGCCGTTTAAAGTTTTGGAAAGAAATTTCGAATTTTCCTAAAGAAGGTGATAACAAATATTCGTTCTTTTGCTCTAGAAACCTTATTTAAACAACACTCAATCAAAAACCAACAACTTCTGCATATAGCCGAAAAAGAGGATATCAATATACAAATTAAACGAAGGAAAAACTTCCATTTTTGCCTTAGGATGCTTATTTAAAGAGATATGACCGTATACAGTTTTGGAGAGATATTTCGAATTTTCCACCAAACAACTGTGATCACGATTTGTCATCCTAGGAGCCTTATTTGACGAGACAAAACCATTTAAATTTTAGAATGAAATTTCGGTTTATTCACCAAAAAAATATTGATCACGATTGCATGCATTTTCTGTTATTTCTTGTCATTAGGGCTTAATAAGAGATAAGAAGAGCTTACAGTTTGCTAGAGGCATGTCTACATATTTCAGTTTCCCTGGAGCATGCAAGGTAGTTTCTAGTCTTGCAAGGTAGTCCCTAGTCCTGAAAGCTCCTCTGTACCGCTGAAATGTCCCTATGGCCTGACACCCATATCAGGTGGATTTTGAACTGATCAGTCAACTCTTTAAGAGATCTGTGGCAGGCTCACTTATGGTGTTTTCTTTTGTGCCAAAAAATGCTAAATTTTTTATGCCTTTCGCCCCAAAAATGCCTTTTTGTCTTCGATTGTAAAATAAATGCTGCACTGTGAAAGGGTTTCGTTTTCTTTTGTGAAAAATGTCGCACTTGCACGGGGCAAAAATGCAACATTTCAGCCCTGTATTTAATCGAAGGGGTGGACGCTGCCCTACAAAACAGATGTTTTTTCGGCGTCGAGCGAATAGCCTAAATAACCGCGTGTGTCCGTGCGTGCTTTTTTATAATGAAGTTTGGTCAGATGCTTTATTTAGGCGGCGCCGTGGAGTATTCTTTGTTTTTAGTTTACTTTTAGTGAGTTAAAAGGCTAATTTTTTGCATTTTAGTTATCGATTCTGACCATACAAAATGCAGCAGTACAAGAGGGTGTAGGCGACATTATTAAAATGCTGCTCTCTGACATCTTTTTTTATCTTATCATCTTTTTTAGAAAAGAAAACACCATTAGACTACATATTTAGTCCATTGTGATATCTCTGAGACGCAAGGAAAATATTTATTTTTTCTAGCAACCACCAAAGAAGCGTAAGATTTCTGGAGAGGGCGGGGTAAAGACACAAAAGTCGTTCTATAGTTTTCGTCGCCGTCTTTTAAGTAAAGCTTGCAGGTCACTAGATGCATGTCCACATATTCCAGTTCTTCTGGAGCTTGTACGGTAGTTCCTACCCCGGCAAGCTCATATGCTCTGTAGTCTGATAACAATAGACATGTCTCGATAACAACAATAGGGCGTTGTGTGTTTCGAGTTTAGGCAGAGCCACTTCAGCTTGAAATGTATACAATATATATAGGTATATAGGGGCATGCCCCCATAATCCAGTTCTCCTGGAGCATGTAAGGTATAGTTCCAATCTTGCAAACTCATATGTACCGCAGTTTTCTGGAATGTATCTTTGGATTTTGAACTGCTTAGCCCTTACGACAAGCGATCTGCGCGGTAGTTATATAGAAATATGATTGGCTCTACAATTGTTTAGGGTTTGTAGAAAAAACCCCCAATTTCTTAACGAAAAACATTTTAAGTGAAATTTTTATTTTCTCTGAGTGTACAGCTATTTTATGGAACGTGCGAAATGAACGAGAAGAGGAGTGCTTTGTATGAGTTTCATTGTACTGGTAAATCAACTCAAGCAATTACACTTTTGAAGTCATGCTCAGAGAGACAATTTTTATTCATTTTATTTTTACTACAAGACTTAATCAGGTATGATAAAGTTGGTACTTTAGTACTTTTTTTGGTACTTTTCAAGACCTCAGAGTACCGTGGTACTCCCGCGACACATTTGTAATTTTTTAAACATGTATTTGGTACGCAAATAATCTACACTTATGCAAAAAATTAAAAATTCGTATACATGCTATTTCGACATAGCTACGTAACGCCAAGAAATAGGTTTGGTTTTTTGTATAACAACAAAATTCCCTTCGATTTTATTGTGATGACACGACTTTCCAGACAGAAAAGTGAAAATTTTTGCATTTTTAACGAAATTAAGGAGATGTATGGAAAGAAAGAGCACGTCGGTTGTAAAACGTGGCATCTTCAGCGCCAAGAAGTCAAATTCGTCTGGAACCCTCATACGGGGGGATAGATCGAAATAAAATGTAAAGTAAATTAATTTTATATTAAAACCTGGACCGATAATATGAATCAGTTCTCGTTTATATAACGACCCATATACAAACTATGCCTCTCAAATTTGTATCTGAGGTTAAAAAAGCACATTATCAAATGCTAAAATAAAGGGTTTTCTAACAAGAGGTGTTATTTTGGTATTCAAAGAAACATGCCATTTTTTGAGATAAATGTTCGGATGCTTATTTCATAATAAAGAAGAAGGTATGCCGTTAATAATGAAAAACAACATCAGCCAAATGGCCACCACGACCACGCTTACAGTACCATATCCTTTTCATGAAATTTTCCATAACCAAATCGCAAAGTGGCTGCCCTATGTCCTCGATAGCCTCACGAATTCTATCTTTGAGGTCTTGAATCGCCGCTGGGCTGTTGGCGTAGACCTTATCTTTTACGTGGCCTCAAAGAAAGAAGTCGCAAAGTGTTAAATTACAAGATCTCGGTTGCCAATTCTGATCACCTCACGATCCGAAAACTTTTCCCGTAACGAAGCAATGGTTTCGTTGCTTGTGTGGCACGTAGCGCCGTCTTGTTGAAAGTAAACGTTGTCCGGATCAATACCATCCAACTGCGACCATAAAAAATCATTAATCATCTCTCGATAGCGCAATCCATTCACCGTAACTGTTGATCCAACCTAATTTCCAAAAAAGGATGGTCCAATGACCCCGCCGGACCATAAACCGCGCAGTCACACGTTGCGGATGGAGAGGCTTCTCAACAATAACTCTTGGGTTTTCCGAGCCCCAGATGCGAAAATTTAGCTTGTTGACGTAGCCACCGAGGTGGAAATGGGCCTCATCAGTCAAGATTATTTTTCGATGATTTTCGAATTTTAATAATTTCAATGCGTTGCCGAATCGTGTATCGTTCCATTTTTAGTAATGGCGTAGTTTCTACATGTCAAAAAATAAAAGCTTCAAAAGTGACAGCTACCGAAATACCGGGTGATTCAAAATAACACCTCTTTTTGGAAAACCCTGTATTTAGTCGGCTCCGGCTGACCGAAGTCATTTCTTCTGAACGTTTCTACAGTATCTACATAGTTTAACACAAACCAAATATTTGACGCTGTTATAACTTTCTCGAAGCTTCAGGGGGCAAAAACGCCTTTTTGATATGTTTGAATCGATAGATACTGAGAAAATGCGTGTCTAGTACCGATTTTCTGTAACTCGTGAAGTATAAAAATATCACAAATAAGGAGCGCACAACAGGCCGAACCACTGGCTTAAGTGTATGTCCACGGACATGAGACGTTTAAACGCCTTCAACCTAACCTTGAAGCTAAAGAAAATATATTTGGGACAAACATTTTCAAATAATTTTTTAAATAATTTCGAGGTTCCCTACTTTTTTAAAGAAAAAACAGAAAATTCAACTTGAATGGGGAATGTTTATTATCGTTTGAAAGAACATTCTTTGGCATTTATTTTTTGAAGATTATGTCTTTCATATGTTGGCCGCGGCTACGTCTCAGATGGTCCATCCGTTGAGTCCAATTTTCGATGACTCGTTCGAGCATTTCGACTGGTAACTGGCGAATGACACGCGTGATGTTTTGCTCCAAGGCCTGAATCGAAGCGGGTTTGTCCGCATAAACTTTACATATCCCCACAGGAAAAAGTCTAACGGTGTGATATCACACGATCTTGGTGTCCAACCGACCGGCCCAAAACGTGAAATTATCTGCTCTCCGAAGTGTTGTCTCAATAAATCCATTGATTGATGCGATGTGTGGGAAGTGGCGCGGTCTTGTTGAAACCAAATGGCGCCGAGATCACGAGCTTCAATTTCAGGCATCAAATAGTCGGTTGTCATGGCATGATAACGGTCGCCATTGACGGTTACGTTCTCACCGGCATCATTTTTGAAGAAATATGGACCGATGATTCCGGTACGTGGGATCGGGAATCGGTCAGTGGCAAAAAGATATCTCTTAACGAGAGCTAAAATATTGCTCATGGGTGTCAAGGTCGTGGGTCGACTGGAAAGTGTTTTTTTTTGGATTTAAAAAATGGACTTAGCGCAATTGGCGAACGATTATTTTGATAATAAAACTGAAAAATGTGTAAACATTGTTCAGGCGTAAGTCTTTCCATGATAAAATGCCAAACAATACTTAACAAAAATAACATGACAGCATGACACGACTCACACGTGATCTGTCAAAAAAGGCTATTGAAAAAAGTATCTCTACTTTGATCACCCAATATATATTTTTGAGCAAATAAATTTTATTTGAAATTCAATAAAATTTATTTGTAATGCATATACTAATATATTACAACAAAATATATTTGCAAACTAATTTTCCCAATTTAAAATATTGTTAAGGAATTTCTTCAAATATATTTTGTTTAGACATTTTTTCAAAACGTTGCAGATTTTTCGAATTTAATATTTTATTGATTTCAAGTTATACCTTACAATTTAAAATTACATAAATAGCTATCTATTTAATCCAAGTAATAAATTGTTATCAACCCATCAAGCAAGCTTAAAGCATTCAAATTATAAAGGAGTTTTTCGAACATTTAAAAGCATAAAAATTGTCTTAAGGTATTGACATATTTTCTGATTACTTATATGCAAATAAATATTTGTTTCGTTACTAACTGTCCTAAATAAAAAATATTAGGACAGAAACAAATATTTGTTTAGAACAATATCTTCCCAAACATATAATATTTCTGTGTGCCAAATATAATATATTTTGATTGTACACTATATATTTATATATTTCAAGCAGAATATGTTTGGGACAATATACTACAGAGACGATTTTTTCAGGGTGTTGTTATCAAGAAATTGTTAATGTATTACTCGATCTTAATTATTTGTATCGTAATATTTCGCATTTATGTACGGATACCCTTTTAATTTAATTGACATCCAATTTTTTACCAGTTTTTTTAATTAAAAATACCTTAATAATAGCGCTTTAATATGTTCTATTTTGCCTGGTTACACGTACATTTACAGCCTGTTTCTCTATGTCGAACGAAAGTGAAGCGAACGGAAAACAGCTGATTTTAGACCTACTTACTGGCATCAGCCAGTATTTTTGCATTCGCTTTGTCGTTCTGGTACCTGTTAGTAGGTCTATAATCAGCTGTTTTTCTTTCGCATTGTTTTCTTTCGACATAGGGAAACAGGCTGTTAAACAAATTATAAAATTGGTACTTTTTGGATCGAAAAAGTACCTTTTTATAACGGTTTGTGTACCATTTGGTCACTCTCAATTATCATCCCTGGACTTAATTACGTTGACATAGCTACTCACCACTCCGCCACCCAATTGCATACGAGTTTTCACCACATCGAGAGGCTGCATAATGCAAACTTCCACAAAACCGGCCGAACCACCGGCTACAACTTGCAAGGCCGCCCTTGTCAAGGGGGTTAATTCTTTTTGTTGACCAGTTGCAGACATTTTTTTTTGGTATTCAATTAATGTTATTACAACAACTTCGACACTAAAATATATTCTTTATGACACACACGCGAAATTTTTCCTCAATATTCGAAGCCGAACAAACAAAATCTCGGACAATTTCTTCGTTTTACGTTCCAGCCGCAAATGACTGCGATATTCCTGTTCCCGATCTCGCTTAATATGCGCCGCACATTTAAATGCTTAGAACTCAAGCATACTACTACTACTGACTTGACTGGTGAATATAGACCATCGATCCCATATGTTTTGGATTCTATTGTTTCTCCATACAGCACACGCAGCACGCGGTTCGGTTGGACAAACAGTCGGGTTGGGGTTGCTTTGTGCTGTTCCCCAACACATAGCTATACTCATTGTAGGAACAACACAAAGAGACATCATCGCTGTTGTGTTATCGTATGTAATGAGGCGTAAATAATTTGGACACAGTGGTTCAAAGACAAAAAAATGTGTTCGTAAATAGTTTATTTTTATGGTATAGGGTCAGAATTTTTAATATTTTCGCGTTTTACGAAATTTTTAATTGATCTTGAGCGACAGAACCGATGTTTAAAAATTTTACGTCATTCGAAAACAGAAGATTTTTAAAATCATTGATTTGAAACAAATTTATAGAGACCAGGACCCTCACAAATTCAAAACAATAATAGGATTTTTTGGAACTCAATATTTGTAAAAGTTATGGACATTTGTCTTCTGTTTCCAACACACATCCATATCCCCAAATTTATAAACAGCCCTTGACTGCCGAGAAGCCTCTTAACGAGATGGCTAAGCAGTTCAACATAAACCGCATATGGTTGCCTAGGCATTGGGATATCCCGGGAAACTGCAAAGCCGATGAACTTGCTAGGAAAGGGGCGACATTAGTTTATTTATTTATTGTTATTCTCGAAGAATTTGCTTATTGGCTTAGGCAAGCGGCAATCAGGCATTCGAGAGGAAAATACTATCTACGTTAGTGTCAGTTCTGACGGGGCACCGCTTGATTGGCGAACACGCCAGAAGGTTGGTTATTGACTCCAATGAGCTCCTGCAGATGCTGCGGAGATGTAGAAGAAGTTGAGAGGACTAATCACTTGCTATGCTACTGCCCTGCTTTGAGTAAACGACGACTGAACATACTGAGGTCGACCTCTCTAGGCAGTCTAACAGATCTTACCGGAACCGATATTTGTCATATCGATAAATTAGTATACCAAACTGGTTGGTTTCGATATTCCTGTTCCCGATCTCGCTTAATATGCGCCGCACATTTAAATGCTTAGAACTCAAGCATACTACTACTACTGACTTGACTGGTGAATATAGACCATCGATCCCATATGTTTTGGATTCTATTGTTTCTCCATACAGCACACGCAGCACGCGGTTCGGTTGGACAAACAGTCGGGTTGGGGTTGCTTTGTGCTGTTCCCCAACACATAGCTATACTCATTGTAGGAACAACACAAAGAGACATCATCGCTGTTGTGTTATCGTATGTAATGAGGCGTAAATAATTTGGACACAGTGGTTCAAAGACAAAAAAATGTGTTCGTAAATAGTTTATTTTTATGGTATAGGGTCAGAATTTTTAATATTTTCGCGTTTTACGAAATTTTTAATTGATCTTGAGCGACAGAACCGATGTTTAAAAATTTTACGTCATTCGAAAACAGAAGATTTTTAAAATCATTGATTTGAAACAAATTTATAGAGACCAGGACCCTCACTAATTCAAAACAATAATAGGATTTTTTGGAACTCAATATTTGTAAAAGTTATGGACATTTGTCTTCTGTTTCCAACACACATCCATATCCCCAAATTTATAAACAGCCCTTGACTGCCGAGAAGCCTCTTAACGAGATGGCTAAGCAGTTCAACATAAACCGCATATGGTTGCCTAGGCATTGGGATATCCCGGGAAACTGCAAAGCCGATGAACTTGCTAGGAAAGGGGCGACATTAGTTTATTTATTTATTGTTATTCTCGAAGAATTTGCTTATTGGCTTAGGCAAGCGGCAATCAGGCATTCGAGAGGAAAATACTGTCTACGTTAGTGTCAGTTCTGACGGGGCACCGCTTGATTGGCGAACACGCCAGAAGGTTGGTTATTGACTCCAATGAGCTCCTGCAGATGCTGCGGAGATGTAGAAGAAGTTGAGAGGACTAATCACTTGCTATGCTACTGCCCTGCTTTGAGTAAACGACGACTGAACATACTGAGGTCGACCTCTCTAGGCAGTCTAACAGATCTTACCGGAACCGATATTTGTCATATCGATAAATTAGTATACCAAACTGGTTGGTTTCGATGAGGGGCATTAGGCCATGGTAACACCAGGAACCTAAACTGGTATATGTGAGCTGGTCACCCTAACCTAAACCTACATGTTTCTATAAAAGCCTTGGCGAAAGTAAGAAGTCCAACATCAAATCAAATGATCAACGTGATTCTGAAATTCAAATGAAATTCACATTATGCCTCCTCTTTCCGAAACCAAGATTGTCACTATGTGAGGAAAATTCAGTAGATTGTAAGACTTTGAATTCTTGATTTTGGCCAGCTTAATTCCTCCGACCAATTTCCATTAATATTTTTTAGTAATTCCTCCTTTTAATAAAATAAAATTCTCGTATTTTATTCACAGAATAAAAATATTTTTTCATTCCTTTAAACAATCAACTTTGTAACGACCACAACTTTTCGATTATAGTAATTTCCTGTTAGTGTTTTGGACCGTATGAACGACTCGTGATTGTTTGTTTCGGCTCCTACTGAAAAACTAAAAGAGTCTCTTACCTGGGTTAAGGGCGTCATAGATACTTTTAAAGCCAATGAGTCGGCTGAAAGAGCCACAAATTCAGCTGTGTTAACGTCGAATAAATTCAAAAGAATCAGATCACCTGATGAACCCCTGCCTTCGAAAAAGGGAAGAGGCCCTAATGTCACCATCAACAGGACACTCATCAAGCCCTTCAATGAAGTGGCGAAGGAGAGTCTAGTGATGGCTGTTATAGACAGAAGTAGTGAGGATGGATCCATCCTCAATAGAGCCATATGTAATCAGCCATTATGGCTCATTTCCTCGATGCCGGGCAAACTACCAATCTGCAACGATGCATGATGGCATCAGGGGAGAGTAAAGCTCTTATATTTAGGTGATGCCGGATCAGTAGAATTGTATAAGGCTGCTCTGAGTCTAGCGGGATATGTGTGACCGGGCGCCCAGTAAAATGTTGTCGAAAAAGCAATATCCCTAGTCACCCTAGAGCCATCACCTGGGTTACAGACGAGCCCTCCAACTCGGCTGACATATTAGAAATAATAAACGATTCCAATCCTGGTCTGCCGACCAATAATTGGAGAATTATCAAGGTGGGTGTGGCGGATGGTAAAAAGCGGCAGGTCAATTTGATCCTTAACGCTGAATCCACCTGCCATATACAACGTGCAAGTGCAATCCTGCAATATGGTTTCGAGACTATAGTGTTGAAGGTATATAAGCAGGATATAGCTCCCATTGCTGAAGGCGAGTCGTCCACCGTGGTGGATATACGGCCTTCTCTGATGACGAAAGCACTACTTCGGACACTGAGGGGCTGAGGAGAGTATCCGGACACTTTGTCGCATCTGGGGATGTTAATCTGTCAATTACCAATGATGGTAAGAATTCTACAGATTAACCTCCATCACGCTAAAGCAGCCTCAGAGGCTCTATTGCTGCCCCTGTCCACAGGTTCAGAAGACATCGTCCTGATAGAGGAGGAAGGGTGTGCGGTATCAGGACACCCAACTTTAAAATGCTTGTGGCCAACTGTGAAGGCATACCAAGAACCTACATTTTGGCCAGGAAGGATCTAAGTATATTTCACCTGACTAATTTAAGTGGTAAAGACCAAACCGTTGCTTGTCTGGAGATCGGTATTCGCATATATATTGGGTGGTCTCCAGTTTATGAAGCTATAGTACCGACAGCTCTCTACAGCTGATTATTGGCGCAGACACGAACGCTCATCATACTGTCTGGGATAGTACGGATATAAACAACCGACCTTTACAATTAAAGACAGACAACTGTTCAGCAATCTCGTTAAGAGAACTGCGACAGTCGAGGGCAGAATTCAGGAATATAGTTTCCAGGGACTTGAAGCAGTCTGACTTTCAGAGAAAATGTTTATACCGACTTTTGTCAGCACATTAATTTTCAGCCACTCCGCTACCTCTTTGATAGCTAAGATTTATGCCTGGTAAACACTTCAGTGATCAGGGAGTCTTTATGCAAGTGATAGCTCAAGTTCCTCAGAAAAGACACCAAAGCCCACATGGTTATCGAGTTTGGAACGGTCCGTATAGAAGTTAACGAATCTCCTCTGTCCTGGGATGTAACCATTTCATTCTGATCTATCGGGAATAAGAGTGAGAGACAGTAATCACTGTTGATAACTGTCATAGTGTAATCAACAGTGCCCGGAAAATCGGGTATTCTGTCTAGAGAAATACTATGTCCATAGCCATTTCCTGACCATTCTAACAGTTTCCTGAGTCTAATCCCAGTACATGCGGCATATTGCACTGCTATAAGATACAGCGGCATAAAATGTAGTATAACATTTAGTACCGCAGTTGGTGTCGTTCTCAGCGCACCAGTAATACATATAGCAGCCATTCGCTGAACCTTGTTTAGTATCGCACAGATGGGGGTTTTCCGCAGTTTTCCACCAGACGAAAAAGCCATACGGTATTATCGGTCTGACTACTGCCGTATACACCCAATAAACTATACGCGTGCTCAAACCCCAGCGTTTTCCTATCATATCGGTCATGAATACAGAGCCTGTCGTTTGTTGTCGTAATTAAACATTATCATAATGACATTCAAGAAGAGCTTGTATGTCGCTGGAGACATATCCACATTTTCCTGTTTCCCCTGAGGCATGTAAGGTAGTTCTTAATCTTGCAAGATAATTTGCTTTGTAGATGATGATTTATACGTCTCGAAGCTGTTGGTCGCCCATCATATCGGTCAACAGACCAGCACGTCAATAGTTCACGCGCCTTCTTGCTGGTCCCGTCGATCCTCGATCTCTGTCCTGGAGTTCCCCGACAAGCGTGTGTCGAGCAGCAGTATTTCGAGCGTGATCAGGCATTTATACTGGAGAAATGCCCTCTGGGCCAGATGATTTAAACGTCTCAAAGCTGTTAGTCCCCAGCATAGTCTGAATCTGTCGGTCTACAGACCAGCACGTCAATAATTCACGCGCCTTCCTGCTGATTCTCCAGTAGAAATGCTTTAGTCGCCCAGGTAAGTCTGAATTTGTCGGTCAACACACCAGCCACGTCTACATTTAACCCGGCTTCCTGCTGATGCTGTCGATTTTCGAGCTCGGTCCTGGAGTTGTCCGGTTAGCGTGCGTCGAGCATATTTATTGCAGTTATTATCATGAAGAAATAATATCTTTAATATATAAAAATGTAACTCTGGTAGGAACACTATCATTTTTACCAGGATCTCAGTGTTTGAGACTATTTTCCTTCCGTACAACATTTTGAATTTGTTTTAGAACTATGTATGTACATAAATATGTATACATTTAATTCAAATATTGTTTGAAACCACTGTTCTTGATATTTCTTTATTGGGGTTGCTGCTGCTGTCGCGAAAGAAAAAAACAGCAGAGCTGAGAGAGAGAGAGAATGGAAACCAAAGACTTTGAAATACCAAGACATGAAAGATCTATCTTCTGCTGTTGTGAAGTGTGTCTAACACTGGGGATAACATAAAGCTTCCTTTTAAAGAGGAAAATGAAATGACAAAAAATGCATAAATAAATAAAAGAAAATCATTTATACATGAAGCGCTTACTACAATTTTGTGACATTTAAATGTATCTTTTTTTTATTTTTTGCATTTAGTTTCCCTTTTTTGTCATTAAAATGTCCTCTGTAAAAGCAAACTTCATAACAACAGAAGAGAGAACTTTCATGTCTCGGTCTTTCAACGTCTTTGATAGAAACATTTGTGTTTGAGTGCGGTCTGGTTTTTATACCCTACACCACACTGTGGTACAGGGTATTATAACTTTGTGCATTTGTTTCTAACACCCAAAAGGAGAAGAAATAGACCCATCGTTTATTATACCGATCGACTTAGAATCACTTTCTGAGTTGATTTAGCTATGTCCGTCTGTCTGTCTGTCCGTCTGTCTGTGCATGTATTCTTGTAATCAAAGTACAGGTCGCAATTATGGTCCGATCTCGACTAAACTTTACACATATCGTTTTTTTGGCCCAAGGACGATCCCTATTGAATTTGGTTAAAATCGGTTCAGATTTAGATATAGCCCCCATATATATATGTTAGCCCCGATTTGACATGTAAGCGCTGTAAAAACTTTATTTTTTATCCGATCAGTATGAAATTCGGCAGAAAGAGGTTTGTTATTATATGAATGAACACTGTTAAATTTGGAAGAAATCGGTTCAGATTTAGATATAGCCCCCATATATACGTTACCCCCGATTTGACATGTAAGCGCTGTAAACATTTTATTTTATATCCGATCAGTGTGAAATTCGGCAAAGAGAGGTTTCTTATTACATGAAGGAATACTGCTAAGTTCGGAGAAAATCGGTTCAGATTTAGATATAGCCCTCATATATATGTTACCCCCGATTAGACCTGTAAGCTCTGTAGAAATTGTATTTTATATCCGATCAGTGCAAAATTCGGCAGAAAGAGGTTTCTTATTATATGAAGGAATACTGCCAAATTCGGAGAAAATCGGTTCGGATTTAGATATAGCCCCCATATATATGTTATCCCCGATTTGACATCTAAGCGCTGTAGAGACTGTATTTTATATCCGATCAGTACGAAATTCGACAGAAAGAGGTTTCTATTTTACATGAATGAGTATTCAGGGAAAATCGATTCAGATTTATATATAACCTCCATATATATGTTCCTCTTGATTTGGTTACAAAGCGCTATAGAAGTTGTACTTTACTTCCGATCATTACAAAAGACTCCAGAAAGATGTTTCTCAATTTAGGAACGAATATTGATTAATTTAGCGATTATCGGTTCAGAATTAGGTATATTCACATATATATGTTCTTACCCATTTACCAATTATTCCAAATTATTATGGCAATGACCCTTATCGCATTGTTAGGGAGGTGTAGGGTATTATATAGTCGGCCCCGCCCGACTTTCTGCCTTTCCTTACTGGTTGTTAATGGATACGTTTTACGCATTGAGCAGAGAAAGCACGACACATTTTATTTATTGAGTTATATGAACCGCAAAGAGCAAGACATCATCTGCTAATTGGTGATCATTAAGATCGGAGAGAGGCGGCAGCGCCAATAAGAACAGATATTGCATTTTGTTACGTAGAATTTTCTTTGGGTGAAATGCGAAGAAACGCGATAAAGTTGTCTGACGAAATAAAATGATCGTTCTCTTCAGATTGAGATCAACTTGAGTGTTGTGAAATGCGTTATGGAAAATTTTGATCAATAAATAAGCTTATAAAATCTCTATCAAATATTGAACTGGAACCAAATCCGCAACCGATACCTGAACGACTCAGTCCTAGTCTCGTATTGGGGACTATGATGTGATAGACCTTCCCTATCCCCCACACCCGTGGAGCCAACATGAAACTAAATAAATTCAGTTTCCTATGACAAGCATAACCGTCATTCAATGCAGAAGTGTAACGATCAGCTCCCTTCTCTCAGATCCGCATGAAACTAATACAATTCACTGCCATGCGCTCTGTTGAGTTCTACCCCTGCTCTTTGAAGAATATTGGGAAATCTGGCCGAGAGGTACTGGGTATTATCGGTCTGCAATTCTGGACTTCAATTGGAAACTGGAGAAGCGGAGAGGTCTCGAAGACACGTGGTATTTATACCGAATACCCAGTCTCTGTCCCTGAAGGTCGATTGGATAAGGATAATAGGTATAGAAGGCATGCAGTAGTTATACTAAATGCCAATGCTCTATTCCACTTCACCAAGCCTGATGGTAAAGTGTCATATGGATTCAGCAAAATCGGGCTTAATACGTACAAGAGCGATGGATTCGAAAGATACTCCACCGGATGACAATGGTATAGTATCTTACGATGAACCTACCTTCGCCATAATAAAATACCTCACATTGCAAGGAGAAGCGGACTTGTTTCTAACCCAGGGACCATAGTTGAGAGCTGAAAGGGTTTCTGAGTTTAGACACCTGGGTTTAAGCTGCTTCAAGGTACAGGTAATTTAAGACGTAGAGCCTGTATACTTGTCAATCTATATGATAATTCTTGGACTACGTCCAGTAAGGTGTCGCCAAGGGTGCTCCTGGATATACATTTCCCGGGCAAACCTGAACTGGAATTTTATACTTCAGTAGGGGATTCCGTTGAGACAGCAGATTTAGCCAGCTAGATTGTAACCGGATATGGAATTCCTGGGACTACAAAACCCTTATATATAATTAAAAAGAAGAGAAAAAAGATGGTATCTGTCAGTCGCCGTAGACGTAGCGAACGGACGTGTTATCGCAGAGCGAATAGATTTTAACCTATTACGCAGTACCTATTCACCTACCTATTACGCAACCACGTGGTTTGTTGTTTTTAAAGCGTAGTTTGAATTCGATGCATCGGTCTCTAGCCAGAAATTTCTGAGCTTAGTCTGGATGGCCTACATCGCCGTACCTATTACGGGCTAATTAATACTGGCTATGGGGGTGTCTCCCCCAACAATTTATGATTAAACCCAAAAAAGACAAAGGAGATTACTGCGCAGGGGAAAGAAAACCCAGTGCCGGCGACAAGCGTTGAATTACTCATGTGTCGTCGTTATCGAACAATCGTGAGCATGCAACTTCTACGAGCATTGAAGCCTTGGTTACCGTAGTCGAAAATGAAACAAGAGCACATCCAGCCGCAGGCAAAACAAAAGATAAGAATGATGAAGCAGAACCCAGCTGGGGCTCTAAGCTACCCCAGCCTTTAAGAGCCAGTGGGGACTCTGAATCATCAAATGATCGCCGTCTTCCAGCAATTCGGAGAAGTCAACGTAACCACACAAAAGGAACTCTCTAATCGGGGTCCTTCGATCGTGGGTGGTAAAGTTTATCCGGTAAGGCAGATTAAATCGACCAATTCATCCGTTAAAGATGAGGCTTTAAACAATAAAACTACAGATACGGAAAAAATTATTGGCCATAAAGAGGGGTAAGAAGCCACCATCTTATTCTAAAAAAGCTAAACAACATATCCGAGACGATCTATGCTATGCCATAATTGGTAGCAGTAGCGCATCTGGCAGAATCTCCGAAGACCAAAAGAGTAACTTCGAAGATTTGGTATATACGAGGGTAGCGGACTACGTCCTCTAATCTAATGAGTTCCAAGTTTGAGTGGGGTGTTTTGATGCTAAGACTGGCATCCCAACGCTGCGCTGGCGTCCTCGTAAAACGTGTGGATAGCTTCTCCTCACCTTGGGACGGCGCAAAGCTGAAATTGGTGAGGAAAAGTGACATTCCTGAACTCATAAAAACGAAGATATATGTCAATGGATGTCCTAGTAAGTTCTCATCAGAGTACATACTCGGCATCATTGGCAAACAGAATTCAAAACTTTCCGTGTCAGCAAATAACACCGCCTAGTCCCTATTTACATTGGCTGAATGTTCAGCAGATTATCGGCGTTTTGTAGGAGAGAGAGGCAGTCGGCAAGAGGAGGGAAAAACTCTCCCGTACTCAGGCTTATCGGTCTGAACGTTTTGTGTTTTTCACTCGGCCTTTGAAACAACAACAATTCACACAGAAATATCCGAAACAAAATTATGGGCCTGTTTCTGTAACTTATTTTCGTTCGTCTACGGCGAACGATCAAAATTCTCTCAGCTATTACTTGAATTCTATAAAACGCAGGTTAGAAATATTTTAGGAACAAGCTTTTTACATGATTTTCTACAGACACAACGAATTATAAACTTCTGTGACTTATAGATTTCTCGGAATAATTGAGTGATTTTTGATCGTTCGCAGTAGACGAACGAAAAAAAGTTACAGAAACAGGCCCTATGTGTCTAAACGCAGAGGCAAGTTTAAAAGAGAATTAGCGGATAAGCTGCTGAAAAAAATATCCTAGTGTAAATCTGGACCTACCAAAAATATCTACGGGAAGATGGTGTAATAGGTAGTAAACGAAAGGAGGGGAATGACCCACTACCAAATAATGAGGGACATAATAAACAACGGCAGGGTTCATATTACTTTGACCCAGGAACCAAGGACAACTAGCAACAAGGTTGCTGAATTAAACCAGGTGAACTTCAACCTTTTCTACGCTAACACAGGTACTCGTCCAAGGACTAGTAAAGGGTTTTCCAACAAGAAGTGTTATGCAAAAGCAAAATGTCATTTTTTGAGATAAATGATCGGACGTTTATTTCATAATAAAGAGGAAGGTATGCCGTTAATAATGAAAAACATCAGACAAATGGCCACCACGACCACGCTTACAGGACCATATCCTTTTCATGAAATTTTCCATAACCAAATCGCAAAGTGGCTACCCTATGTCCTCGATAGCCCCACGAATTCTATCTTTGAGGTCTTGAATCGACGCTGGGCTGTTGGCGTAGACCTTATCTTTCATGTGGCCCCAAAGTCGCAAGGTGTTAAATCACAAGATCTCGGTGGCCAATTGTTATCAACTCTTCGAGAGATAACACGGTCCGGAAACTTTTCCCGTAACAGAGCAATGGTTTCGTTGCTTGTGTGGCACGTAGCGCCGTCTTGTTGAAAGTAAACGTTGTTCAGATCAGTACCAGCCAACTCCGACCATAAAAAATCATTAATCATCTCTCGATAGCGCAATCCATTCACCGTAACTGTTGATCCAACCTCAACCTCCAACCTGCGAAAAAGTAAGGTCCAATGACCCCGCCGGACCATAAACCGCATCAAACAGTCACACGTTGAGAATGGAGAGGCTTCTCAACAATAACTCTTGGGGTTTCCGAGCCCCAGATGCGACAATTTTGCTTGTTGACGTAGCCACCGATGTGGAACTGGGCCTCATCAGTCAAGATGATTTTTCGATGATTTTAAATTTTTCGAATTTTAATAATTTCAATGCGTTGTTGAATCTTATGTCGTTCCATTTTTAGTAATGGCGTAGTTTCTACTTTTCAAATGTCAAAGAATAAAAGCTTCAAAAGTGACAGCTACCGAAATACCGGGTGATTCAAAATAACACCTCTTGTTGGAAACCCCTGTATAATTTGTAGGGTTGTTTCAAAAACAGTCGCCAAAGCTTAAAGTGTGCCAGATAGCTGACAGAATTCTTAAAAAATACAAAAATTCATACTTATAAATTACTAGCTGGACCCGGTCCACTTCGTTGCCCCATATTTCCGATCCCGTCCATTTTTGGACCACTGACGTAGACTGCCAGCAGAACTGCAGTGGAACAAACACACAAACAGACAGACAAACAAACGATTTGCCACGCCCACATTTTCCGTGCCCACTATTTGGAATTTTTTTTTCCAAAACCATCTCAGACCAAATAGCTTTCAAACAAAAGAAAAAATTTTAAAATCGGTCCAGTGGTTTAAGCGTCTATAAAACACATACATACATACAAACATTTTTCCATTTTTATAAATATAGATAGATTGTTGAGAAAAACATAAAAAAATCGCTTTTATCAAAAAAATTTGAATATTGTATGGCATCGGAAAAAAAAATTGTAAAAGTCCCTAATTTTTTTCGCCAGATACTAAAGTAAAAGTTCAGATTATTCGCGCACAAAATTTTGAAAGTAATTTTGCTTTAGGTCTAAAAATGATTTTAGGTAGTATTCCCAAAAACCATCTCCTTTAACTTGTAGAGCAAACCCATAACTTTATATTTATGTCATCGGAAAAAAATCGTAAAAATCTAAATTTTGTTCGCAAAAATTATTAATGCCATACATATTCCCTTTAAAAATAAAATATAAAAGTTCAAATTTTTTGTGCACAAAATTACGAAAAAGTACTTTTGCTTTAGGTCTAAAATATTCTTGCGACAAAAAATTAACTGTAATGCATTTAAAGAGTTCCATCAAGGATAATAATTTGGCGCGCTTCCAATGATATTATATGTCAGTAGTGTACATAAAGTACTAATTCATGGTTACGATGTTATTAGTAAAGTTAATTTGCCAATAGGTATATAAATATTGACAATTCTATTTCCGGAAACATTTA
Organism: Eudasyphora cyanicolor; assembly: GCA_963930755.1. Lineage (NCBI taxonomy): Eukaryota > Metazoa > Arthropoda > Insecta > Diptera > Muscidae > Eudasyphora > Eudasyphora cyanicolor. The sequence goes on from OZ005736.1 coordinate 259,510,676, forward strand.
TTTAATTTAATTTCTTCATCTGCCTGTAAATTGATTTCTTCCTATTTAACTAATCGTTCTCAATTTGTGGTTCATCGTGGTGTTCAGTCTGACTTGTGTAGTACGGTATGTGGAGTTCCTCAAGGGTCTGTTTTGGGCCCGTTGTTGTTTATTATGTATGTTAATGATATTTCGAGTGCTGTTTCAGTTGGTAATTGTAATCTTTTCCTCTATGCTGATGACATTCACGTCTTCTATCGTAGTGAGTCTCGATCTTCCCTTGAACTTGTTATAAATTCATCTTTACATTCGCTTGCTCTCTGGCTGAGTAGTAATGGTCTTTGTATTAATTTTAGTAAAACAATTATTTATTATTTAATAACTCTAGGAATGTTGATGTGATTAATATTTGTGTTAATTCTATGCCCGTGGAAATTGTGGATGAGATGAAGTGTCTTGGTGTCGTAGTTGATAGTAAACTTGACTTTAACCGGCATATTGATATGCTGCTGGGGCGTGTCAGATTTCAATTACGTAGATTATATTGTCTTGATTCGTATTTACCATGTTATATCAGAGAGAGAGTTGCATCGTCTTTGCAATGTCACATGTTAACTATTGCCTTGAAGTTATATCTGGTACTTCTGCGGTTCAATTGTCGAGAATTGAGAGAATTGTTAATTCGATTGTGCGCTATGTTTATAATCTGCGGCGATATGATCATACATCTTCGTATGTCATTAAATTTTTAGGCTTGCCTTTCAATAAATATGTCGATCTTCGCATCCTACAATGTTTTTATAAAACTATTATTTCTAGTGGCTCACCCTCACTATGTTGTAGGTTTAATTTTTGTAGATCTTCCCGTAATCCTCAACTATTGCTACCACGTTTTATATCGACAGTTGCCGAAAGATCGTTTGTAGTAAGGGTTGCTCGAATATGGAACCATTTTCCGGTGTATTTGCGTAATTTCTCATTTACTCCGCATGTATTCAGTTGTAAATGTCTTGAATACTTGGCCGGTGGCCTATAATTCTGTGTGTTCTGTTTACAGGGTCGATTACTTCAAACTTTTTTTTTCTTCTTCTTTAATGGCTGGGGAGCCATAGTTTTAATTTTAGTCAATTTTCTATCACTGAATGTTTTGTAATATTCATGATGGTCGCTACTTTTACTCAGTAAAATCTCCGAATAAAATCTAGCAAAGAAATAATTTTAATATAACTCTCTCTTCTCAGTTTACTCCCTAGTTTCACTAGTATGAATCTTTTAACTAGCGTAATTTAGGGGATAAATTTGTTTTGTGTAGAGAGTGTTATTTTATTTACATTCAGAAATATATTTTCCTTAGGTTAATTCTTTCTATCGTTATTTATCATTTTTTATTTTTACTATACATAATAATGTAAATAAATCGAATTGTGTGCAGCTATGTTATTATAGTTTTAACTTTTGTTATATCCGAATTGTAACTTTCAAGGTGGATCACTTGAGTGTAGATCTTATTATTTAATTTGAAATTTGTATAAAGATAATATAAGATTATTGGCTTATTTATATTACTATTATAAATAAATGAAATGAAAAGGTTGTTTATCTGAAGAAGCCAGTCACAAAATTATTCGAGAAGCTCGCGTTTTTCATACCAGGAAAAAAATGTCCAAACAAAGGTTTAATGACGTACCTTACAATAATATTATTATTGTAAATATTATTTTAGAAGTCAACACTCTTCTGACAAATACATGCATTAAATTTTTAAAAGGAAAAAATACAGAACAATACTACGAAAAAACACTATGGTCCACGACCCGACGTATGTCATACAGACATTTTCCCTATTGAGTCTTCAAGTTTTTCCCCCATATTTGTAATCTACGCCAAATTCCCTTTAATTTGATGGGTCGCACAATATTTGGACCAAAAATACATTTTTCAAGACTTCTAGGGGGTTGTGTTGAAGGATCTTGAAACAAAAATCGGGCCATACTTCTTCGAAATGAGGCCGGTCAGGCAGTTACTGTGAATGGTGTTCGCTATCGTGAGATGATAACGAACTTTTAATGGCCGAATTGGAAGATATGGATGTGGACAATATGTGGTTTCAACAGGTCGGTGCCACTTGCCACACAGCTAACGAAACAATGGCTCTTTTGCGCTACAAATTCAATGGCCGTGTTATCTCACGTCGTGGCGATGTCAATTGGCCGCCAAGATCATGTGATTTGACACCGTTAGACTTCTTTCTTTGGAGTTATTTGAATTCTTATTTTCGCATTCTACGAGAAATCCGCAAATCATAATACCTGCCATTTATTCTTCTGTTTTTGAAAGATCTTTTGTCGTCACAACGGCGAGAACTTGGAATTGTCTACCCTTTGATCTTAGAAATTTTGATCAAAGTGAAAACAATTTTAGAAACCTCCTCCTTTCTAACTTTGGTGAACGCTGATTTACTGATTTCTATATTTTTCTTTTCACCAATAGTAGAAACAACAACTTTTCCTACAATTTATATTTCGAACCTTTAGCCATATTACTAACTTTTATTTTTATATTTAGATATTAGGAAAATTGTAAATGTTTTGGTATTCAAGAATTGCAATACGCTATCATTGGCCTTGAAGGCTTATTATATTGCTTAAAATAAAAGGTATACGTCGATAGGCCAGCAACAATACAAAAGCTAAAGGATGAGATAATTCGGCACATTAAAGGCATAGAACCTCAATTATGACTCAGCGTCATCGAAAATTTGGACCATCGGATGGAGGTGAGCCGCAGAGGTCTCGGCGGCCATTTGGCCGATATTTTGTTCCATACATAATTGAACCATACCAATATTATCATAATAAAAAGAAATTACAAAAATTTCCTAAATAATTTGTTTTATTCGAAATCAACATCGGTCCTTAAAATTTAACCACCCTTTAGCTGCAGGTAACTTGGGATTGAAAATTAGCAATATCGATTCATTTTGGTATTTTAGGTGTATTTATATCCAGGACCATTCACACACATGGTGGAGGGTACTTTCACTTATTTATTATAATTAACACCTTAAAGTACTGGAGCTACCCCCACTTACACCGATCGACTCAATATCGCTAGATTAGTCCATTTAACCATGTCCGTCCGTCAGATCGCATTTTCACTCCGATCTTGCTGAAATTTTTTTACAACCAAGGACCCACATTGATTTAAGTGTACAAACCTTGCCAAATTTGAAGAAAATTTATTCAGATTTAGATAGACCTCATATACAGGGTGGCTGATATGTAATGCAACAAAGTAAAGCGCTATATTTTTGTATTTTTTTTTTAAATTTTATTGTTCAAAAGCAAAAAATGTCGGAAATAACATAAAATTTTAGAAGCAGTTTAGATTTGTTCGAATTGACCACCTTTGGCACGAATTATGGCCTTCAAACGGCCGACAAAGCCATCACACGCTGCACGAAAGTGGCTCTGCGGTATTTTGGCCCATTCCCGGCGAAGCGCCGTCTTGAGATGATCGATACTTTGGTATTTTTTAGTGCGAACCTTACTCTCTAAAATGCCCCAGGCGCAAAAGTCCAACGGATTGAGATCCGGAGATCTTGGTGGCCATTGTGCGGTAGAAATGAAGCGAGGAACCTCCTTTTTAAGTCATTCTTGGTTGACGCGTGCTGAGTGCGATGGTGCTGAGTCCTGTTGGAATGTCCATGGTCTGCGGCCGAAATGTTTGTCTGCCCAGGGCTTCAATACTGTCTTTAGGACATTTTCCCGATAATATTCGGCATTTATTTTGACCCCATGGTCGATGAATACGAGCGGGGAGAGACCATCGGCCATCGGGACCAATGGCCCACACCATTACCATCGGCGGCGCTTGAGTTCTGGTGGCCAATCGAAGGTGTAAATTTTCAGCTGACCTCTTTGGCAAGTAAACCCGATCATTTTGTTTGTTCACAAACTGCTCAATTTGGAATGGCTTCTCATCAGAGAAAACCAAATTCGGTAACTGGCCACTTTCGTGCAAGCGAAGCAATTCCTTGGCTCTTTCCAGTCTAACTTTTTTTGTGCATCGGTGAGCTCTTGCACTTTTTGGAACTTCAATGGTTTTAGTCCAAGCTCATTTTTTAATATGTGTTGTATCCGTTCTCGCGATATGTTCAGCTCACGAGCAATTTTTCTACCACTGCGGCGTGGATTTCGATCAAATCTGGCCTTCACTTTTCGGATCATTTCTGGTGTTGTTACCGTTTTTTTTCGTCCACTTTTTGGACGCGATGCAACACTGCCAGTATCACGGTAACGAGCAATGGTGCGAGAAACAAAAGATTTATTCACATTTAAATGCTGGAGGGCTCTAACGATAGCCACTTGTGTTTTTCCACCCAAATATAAAGCAATCACACTTTCACGCTTGAATTCCATCACGAATAACTTTTTTCTGAATGCAATAGATCAAAATGTTTTTGTAAGCTTGTAAACAATAAAATGAACTGTCACTGAAATAAATCTGTCAGCTATCAGACTAGCGGTTTAGAAATGATAGCAACCTGATGTTGGTTGCAATACATTTCAGCCACCCTGTATATGTATGTACCTACGATGTGGCATCTAAGCATTATAAAATACAAATTGTTGGACAAATCATTATCATAAGAAAAATAACATTTATAAAACTTACGGGTTTAATGTTTAATTGCTGATCATAGTAAAATGCTCACTCTCTCCAATTACTGTATTTTTTAAATGTCCTCCGAAAGTTCCAAACTCTTTTTGTAAATGTTACAAATGTCCTCCTCTTCTGGCATCACTTGTTGCGCAATTTAGTGATTCTATGATCTCGCATAAATTTACTTCTGATTAAAAGCATCACTGATTGGTCTATAGTCCTTTGTCGAGCTGTGGTTTATTTGTTCGCTTTGGGGATAAAGACCCGGACCTGCCGATTTGCAAGGCTTTGTACTGTCTTCTTTGTAAATAAAATCCGATTTCTATTTTGAGAGTATTTGTCGACGTCGCTGGTATGGTGGCGTTTAGCTCGGCTAAGCTCGCCGGATGGGTGGGGTTCTTGTCGACATCTACCTTTTTAGACAAAGACAGAAAAAATTCATACCAGACTAAGAAAGAATATAATAAGGGGACCGAAAAGGAAATGGATAAACAAGGAATACAGACTTGCACTAAACACTACGATTACCTGTAGACGTGTTTCCGGCGGTTGTTATGCCGGATGTTTCCCACCCTCAGGAACAAATGTCCCTCCGTGACAGCTTGACGTAGTTTGAAACTGTCCCATACCTACCTCATTACCCTATAGTCACCCTCCTATCACCTTCCTTTGACTAAAGTTAGTCCATTCAAAAGATTATACTTCTATTCAAAACAAAATGTTAAACATCATTTTTATTGTGGTTTTTAAAAAAAGATAAGTAACAGTGAAAATAGACTTGAATTCCACGTTGAAAATATTATAGTTTTGTTTACTAAGGAATTTACAATTACTGCAGAAACTAAATTTATTTTAAAAAAATTCATTAATCCGCTGTTTCCTAGGTCTTTGTAGTCTTCAGGGCGTAAGTGGACCATATCATCATCAGCTTCTTGGTGGCTGAGGTATTGTCCGTCCGATTGTTCGTTTGCGTATTAGTATTGTGTGAGTTATTTAAAATCGTAAATTTTTTTTATTTTTATAAATAAAATACTAAAATTTGTTTATTCTATTGTAATTAAATCCTTGTATTTATAAACTTTTTCGTTTAACCCAGGGACAACATCTTTGGACGGGCAAAACTCCCTTCTGATACCACAACCTTCAAGAGCCCTAGGCCTGCGCGCAACCCTGCTCTCCTGACTCGTCCTCTTCAGAATTGGAAAAGGAAAGTATTCTACTTAAACTTTCAAATGCCTACCCTGGTAACATACTAATTCTCTTTCTCTTATTTCAGTATTTTATTTAAATAATTATCCTGTGGGGTCGCGTAAGTATGTGCTAAGTGAAAGTTACGTCTGTCGGAAAGTTCGTTTCTCTGTCCTGGAAATACCTCAGCACCCCAGGATTGGAAGTGCTACGTTTCTTGGCTGAGAGTCCCGCGTTGTGGCCGAGGTTTTCTTCTTGGGAGCGTTTTTTTTTTGTTGAATTTGTTTAGCTTTTAGTTTTGTTTAACGTTTAGTTTTGTTTAACTTTTAATTTCAGTTTCTTCTATTTAATATTTCAATTCGTAATTAAGTATTTCTGTAATTTATGTTTATTTATTTTGCCGAGAAATTATGGCTTTCTTTTTCAATAAAATGGTGAATCAAAAAAACTTTTGTGGTGTTTCATTCACTTTTGAATATGGTGTTTAGTTCAGGTTTAAATGTAATGTTTCATTTGTAATTCATGTATCTTTTGTATAATTCAGACTTTCTTTTTTTTTTTGTGTGTAATTTGGTCTTATTCTTTTGACAACAAATTAAGTTAATTTTTTTTTTTTTTGATTTTTGGGCTCCTTAAAACCTCTTCTTGATGCTGGCCAATCTCCAAAGGAAAAGGCCATTTTCCTGCCTTTTGCCAACCATTTCTCCTCGGATTGTCAATTTGACAGCTGATCCAGCCATTTTACTGACTTCTATGTCAACAAAAACATATGGTAGTGTGGCCACATTGTTCCGCACATACGTCCGTTCAGGCCTTAACTACCACCCAAAAGATGTCGCTACTGTTTTAAAACACGCACATGACAAACCCAACCATCCTTTGTACATGACTGTAAAAGGATGGGAGGGAAAAAGTGCATTATTTTAAATATATGTATGGAATTTATAGTACAACTTATCGGATTATCAACCTTTCGGTCGCCTGATTCGAAATATGTAGTAAAATTGGGCGAATATAATCATATTTACACTAAGTGTGGGTTTACACTAGGCAAGTTTTTCTTCAGCATTCTCTTTTAAACTTGCACGAATAACTCAAAACGTTCAAGAGAGTTTTTTTTCTCTTACCGACTGTCTCTCTCCTACAAAACGCCGATAATCTGCTGAACATACAGCCAGTGTGAATTGGAACCAACTATACTTAATTTGGCAGTTAACGAGACCTTTTTGTCAAAAAAAAAACAAAATGCCATTCCTTTCGAGCAACGCAAAAAAAATTGGTAGGGGGTCGGGAGCAACTCTGTTATGGGGTACACCGGAACGCATTTCAATTCGGTTGCCTGTAATGAACAGCCGGTCGCACCAGGGATGATAATTGAGAGTAACCAAATGGTACGTTCTAAAAAGGTACTTTATTTGTTAAAATCTTTCTTGAAATGCTGAGATACAAATCATATATTATATATATATACTTCTTGATAACAAGCTACTAAAAGATTATAGCAGCATAAAACCTTTGGTTTGTACTACCCTATACCAAATTATTGGCACACCTATAATGTTCAACTATCTGAAATGCTTCATATTAAAATTGTACAGGTCGAATATAAACCGATATTTTCGGAAATTTATACAAAATAATTTAGACTCTAAATGTATACATAGAGATACCTTTTGATTATAATTCTTGACTCTCTAGAGAACGAATTTTTTTAGCTGATTACGAGTATATTGCATGAAATTATCTATAGAAAAAAGTGATTCATGTCGGTGCAGTTTCAATATAAAATTAATTGACTTTACATTTTATTTTATCCCGTATCGCTCCTTGTTAGAAATGCTGCCCGTTTTGATATACGACTATACCCCACGTGATGGTTCCAGACAAATTTGAGTTTTTTGGTGTAGCGGCCACGATTTACAACCTACGTACCTTTAATCTTTCCTTACGAGTATAGGGTTTTAATTGCGTTAAAAATGCAAAATTTATCAAATCGCATGTTTTTTTTTTCACTTTCGAAACTTGAAAGGCACGATTTCATACGCCATAAAAACAATCTGAATTTTGACGTAATATAAAGAGCCGAAAATATTTCTTTGGTTGCATACCTATGTCGAAAGAGACATCTATTATTTTTTTGAAAAAGTGTATATTATTTTCATGCAAATTATTCGATTAAAAGATGCAAAGAGATGTTTGAAAAAAAAAAGTATCAAATGTGTCGCGGGAGTATCGCGGTACTGTGAGAGTCTGAAAAGTACCTAAAAAAGTACTAAAGTATCAAATTTACCATCCCTGGGTCGCACCATATGCAAATGAAAAGTGGATTAATGGACAAAGAAGAAGAGCTGTAGTTTCATTGTACGGACGGACGGATCAAGCGATGCAGTGAGAAATGGTATGGTAAGAAAAGTGTAAAATAAAAGTGAAAAAAACTAAAAATTATTAAATATTTATGAATTAATTATTAAATCCAAGAGCGTTAAATTTATTAAGTGGTTACTTAAGAGTGGATCGGTAATTTTAAATCTACGGAAAATTCAATTCTATCGGTGTGAGAGTGTGTATTGTGTATGTTTTGAGCGTATGTTTTAAGTAACCTAGTTAACAAACCAAGAACATATATTACCAGTCATCGAAAACCATAAAAAATTTGATCAAATGAAAACATAAAATAATTTTGAAATTAATTACGAATTCTACTGAAGGTTATATAGGGGTTATACCCTTTAGAAAAAGTGATAACTTGTGTTGGTGTTAGAGTGCTTACGTTACTTCTATAGCTGAATGAGAGTAATCTGCAAATTTACGCAGCTACACCAAAACACTCATTCACTGACGCTCTAAATTTTGCGGGAAAAAACCAGTAATGAGACTTTTTGAAGGTCAATGGAAGAGGATAGCGAGAATAGTGTGCCAAAGAAACGAATAAGAAAACCAGGAATGGCAATGGAAGATGGATAATTTGATAATGTGAAGTGGTAGTGGTATGCGGAACTAAGAAAATATTTTGGTAAAAGTGAATGGGAAAAATGTGATTTTGGAGAGGAGAGAGATAATGAAAAGTGAAAAATCCAAGATCAAAATATGTAAATGTGCGGACGGACGGAAAGTGCAACCAAATAAATGGAGAAAGAGTAAAAACAGCTTGACAATAACTTAAGAAAAAAAAATTGTGAATTAATAAATATTGAGGAAACAAAGTGTCATCTGGGCAAAATAAAAGAATAAATGTGTGTAGGAAAAAAGTTTGTTAAAGTGATCAATGAAAAGTTTTTCTGGAGACGTTATTATTTTGTTGTTTTTGTGTTATATTCATATATAGAATGTCAAGAAAGGGTTTTTTACATCGCAAAAAAAAAAGGTTCCCTCTGATAAAAATTTTTGGTAAAACAATTTTTTTTTATTATTATTATTTTTAAAAAGTGTGTTTTTTTTCCTTGATATTTAAAAAAAATTTAATTATTTTTCTAACGACAAGCTCGCCAGAAATACAAATAAAAATGTGTTTCCCTCACAAAAGTTGATGTCGGCAACGTATTTCTACACTTTTTCGGCGGCCCATACTCCGATCAGGAGTACATTTATGGAAACAAAATGTTGATACTATTCTGCTACCTAACTTGCCGGCTACATTCGTATTCCATTAATTTTTTTTAAGACAAAAAAAAAACGTGAAAATGAGTGGACAATAATTAACTAAGCGACTTTCCGTACCGTGAAATAAAAAGAAAAGTGACTTTACAAATAGCTAAAAAAATATAAAATAAATTAGAAGAACTTCTACCGACACATAGTAATAACAAATTCGTACCATTTCTATCTTTCTTTTCTCTCTATCAGTTATAAAATTTTCTGAAGGTTTTTTGTTTCTTTTCTTTCAGTGGATGACTGTCTGAAGAGGTAGTTTACCCAATAAAGGCGAGATTCTTTCGTGGCTATAATGGAAATGGATTTGCCTATACACACTGGATCTCAGGTATAGTATTTTCTCAAGGGTTCCCCACTCACAATAAAATACTAATTCTTATATTATCCTTAGGTAAAATGATGTGTGAAATGTTACGTTGGTTTTACGGGCTTAAAGAAACCATGTTTTAAATCTAGTAATTCACTCTACTTTATTTAATTTTTCTTATGACTAATTCTATTTATCTTTTATATGTCTAGGGTATCTTCACGCCTTGGAAAAGGAGTTCGAATCCCAGCCAGACGTTTCAATGGTAACTCAGGTGAGTCCTTTGCCCCCTTTTTTTTCAAACGACAAAAATGTCGCCACTCTAAGCCACTCATCTGCTAAAAAAAAATATAGTTGACATATATCACCGAAATATATAATATTTGGTACAAACAAACCAAATATATATATTCCTGAGAATTTTGCCTAAATTTTGAAATCACGCTTCTTTACCCAAATCAATTCTAATGTTTAGAAATTAAAATTATTGTTCTAACACAAGAGTGAAGGCATTACCTACTCTAAGAAATATATCGAAATCAAGAGAAATGTATGTAGATTTGAAAACGTTACAGAGGTTCTTGAATATTTTTCCTAGAATAAAAATTTATATATACCAATTTACATTTCCATGTATTGATGTTAAGTAGCCAAATTGCCTTGGTGGAGTTCTTAAAATAAAGTAGTATACTTTTAATGTATATACACAGTTCCGTCCTTTCCCCAACTTGGTTAGAAGGGAGGTAGGCAGACCTTTGAGCCCTGAGAATACCCCCAAGTCTACGATGCCTACTACGATGGATTCTACGACCACACTGTAGTGTTTTCGTACCTTGCCTTCCCTATTTTCAGACTCAACCACCGTAATCCGAATTGTGATAGCTCCGCGGCCTTCTTTATTACATGACTCTCTCCTGTGACATAGTATCGTATGGAATACGGGGGGCATGAAGCGTGCGCCAAGGACAGACATAATTGACTTCTCACGACATTCGATGGTTTTGTTGGTGTCTGACAACAAGGGAAGCTTTACTCGTATTCGGCCTCGGAAACTTCGGTGCGTACCCCGGCCGTCAATAGTATCTGACCCTTGACACGCCTCGTTGATAGGGGGTTGGATGCCATATCTAAATATGATTGAAACCTGCTTAGAGTAGGATTGATATTATTGTTTCAAATCTTTACCGTGGAAGATTCCTAACGATTTGCCTCTCAAATCTTCCACTTCGTAGAGACAATTTCCTACCGGTCGTACTATGCGACATTTGAGGAATTTAGGGCTAAGCTTTGCATTAAAATTATTTTTGAATTCACTTTGCTGGAAACTTCGACGATATACTTCCTGTCCTGGAATAAAATTAACTTTACGACTTCTCATATTGTATTTCTTTTCACTTTTCAAGTAGGCCTTGTGCAAATTTGCCCTTATCTCCTCTCGAATCAAATCTAGTTTTACCGATCGAGGAACCACATTACACTCAGGGTCATTTAGCAACTGCAATTTCCTAGCAAGGCCGTAGAAACTTCCATGGTTAACCATATTGACTCCAAACAAGGCGAAATATGGAGTAACTCCTATCGACGAGTGCACAGAAGATCGTAGGGAACATTCAATTTCTGATAAATATTTATCCCAATCCCGATGATCTTCTTGCAGGTAGGAACGTATAGCCGCCAAAATAGACTGATTCACCCTTTCAGAGGCGTTGGCCTGGGGTGAATGAGTCGCAGTCCGAACATGGTTAACCCCAAAGTTCTTTACTACCTCGGCGAACTCTTTGCTGACAAATTGTTGTCCATTGTCAGATACTAACGTTTCCGGGGTACCAAATTTGTGAAAAACCTCTGAAATGAGGAACTTCACCACATTTTTTGAATTGGCCTTGCTCATTGCTTTCAATAGTACATACTTCGATAGGTGATCTAACACAATGAAAATATAGGAATTCCCTGATTTCGAACGTGGATAAGGGCCAAGAAAATCGACATAAATCCGCTGGAAAGGACGCTCTACATTGCTCTCCTTTCCCATTGGTGGTCTCAGAGTGGAATTAGCAGGTTTGGATTCCTTACAAACTTGGCATTGCTGCACATAACTTCGCACTTGTGTGCTTAAATTTGGCCAAAAAAAATATTCCCTCACTCTTCTCAGTGTCTTGTGAAAACCACCATGGGCTACCTGTGGTGGACAATGAGCCTTTTCTATTATGTCCTTGGTAAGGTCCAAGGGAACCCACAGTTTCCACGCGAAATCTTCCCCCAATGTTGTACCATCATAATATAGCGTTCTCTTATATACAAACCCATCTACTACACGCAAGTCTGGTAAGCTTTCTGAGTTTTCTTCAACTTTTTTAATCAACTCCCGGTAATCATCTGATTTGAATGCTGATGAATTGAGGTCAATCATACTCTCTAAGATCGCGGATACTTCTTCCATGTCATACCTGGACAGGGTGTCAGGCACTATGTTCTCTTTACCCTTCCTATGTTCCACCGTAAAAGAGAAAGACTGGAGATGAAGACTCCAACGAGCTAATCGACCGCTTAAGTCCTTGTGGGACATTAGCCATTTAAGACTGCTATGGTCTGTAATTATAGTGAACGACATGAGTTCGATATAGGGACGGAATTTTTTTATCGCCATGACCACTGCCAGACACTCTCTCTCCGTAACCGAATAGTTTTTCTGTGCGGATGTCAGTTTCTGTGAAAAGTATGCAATGGGATGCTCTCCACCTTCGTCATCTTTTTGGAATAAGACAGCGCCAATTCCCAGGTCGGAGGCATCACACTGTACATAAAAATGTTTCTCAAAATTCGGATGAGTGAGGACTGGGCTGGTGGTCAAGGCGTTCTTTAGTTTGTCAAAAGCGACTTTTGCCTGCTCGGTAAATAGAAAAGACTTTCCCTTTTTTAAGGTCTCAAAGATAGGAGCAGCTATGGTGGCATAATCGGCTATAAACCGACGGTACCACCCAGTAGCGCCGGTAAAGCTCCTCACCTGCTTTGCCGTTTTGGGGTATTGGTACCGAATAATGGTCTCTATTTTTGCTGGATCAGGCTTCAGCTCACCTCCGCCAACCATGTAACCTAGGTATCGTAGTTCTTTAAAACAAAACTTCGATTTTGCTACATTTATCGTTAACCCTGCCTCAGCTAAATGATTCGCCACACGTTCTAACAACTCCAAGTGGGTGTCGAAGTCTGGCGATACGACCAAAAGATCGTCCAGATAGACAAAGACACGCTCACGCAATGCTGAGGGGATCACTTTATCCATCAGCCTGCATAACCTTTGGGCTGCATTGCACAACCCGAAAGGCATGACGGTGAAGTGATAAAGTGGTCTCCCCGGCACAGTGAATGCGGTCTTTTCTCTACTGGACGGATCTAATGGGATCTGCCAGAACGCGTCCTTCAGGTCGACACTAGATATGTAGTAGGTATCACCCAACCGACTAAGCAATCCTTCAATGTGCGGGAGCGGATAGGCATCCTTGACCGTGAGTGCATTAAGTCTGCGCGCATCCAGACACAATCGGTTCTTCTCGCCCTTCCGCACGAGCGTTACCGGATGGCTCCAAGGGCTGTCGCTTTCTTCAATGACACCCAGGTCAATCATCCTATCCAACTCAGCGTACATTAACTTCTGCACGGCGGGTGATACAGGGTAATGCCTACTCTTCACTGGTGTTGCGTCCCGTGTGTCTATCGTGTGTACCTCAGACTTAGTTCGACCAAGCCCCTTCTTAGCATAACACGGGAACTTCGCTACTATCATTTCCAAACGTTGCCGTTGTGGATCTGATAAATGGTGCATTTTTCTGTCATCACTGGCACTATTAGCTTCACTGGCCAGGGGAACATGGTTGGCAGAGAGATCATCTATCTGAGCAAACAATTGAAACGCTCGCATAAAATCCACACCAAGGAAAAGTTGACGGCTCAGAGTAGGGACCAAATAAAAGGTTATGGGCTGTGATTTACCATTAAAGAATATTGTAGCCTGGACTCTACCAACGATTTTGTGCGGGCTCCCGTCGGCCGTCTTAATAAAAGAAAAAAAATTCTGTGGGATCAGACCGACTTTATCGACAAACGCTTCATAACCCTTACCTAGACAAGTAACAGTAGCCCCACTATCCAGTAGTCCTTCGAGTTCCTCGCCATTTATACGGATGCGAGTATAGAACCGCGAATCTTCTCCTTCGTATAAGGTGGCTGCTGCTATTTCCTTTCTGATTCTTTTTCTCTTCTTGAATCTCTCTCTCGCTCGCCTGACTCTATTTGATACTTCTCCGAAAATTCTCTTCCTTGCCTCATCATATTCCCTAATCCTGACATGCAATGGCTTCAGTTCTCTAACTTTTCTCTCTACGACTTCTGAAAGTTTCTTGTCCGGATTAGTCAAAATTGCAACCGTTTTATCTTCTGGAGAAATGGTCTTGTTTCGCCCTGCCAATGAATTTGTCTCTACTGGGGATCGGTTTGTGTGGAGCGCGCCTCCCCAGATTGTGGTGCGCTCCTCCTTAAGTTTTCCTGACACTTAGGACATTTTGGGGTAACCACACCTTCACGGCCACACTTGAAACAAAATACTCTACTGACCGGTAAGTGACATTCAATATAGCTGTGACCCACCTTACGGCAATTCCAGCAAGTGTATCGGCTTGTAGGATTGAGGGCGTCCACTTCAAGCAAAGGTTCAGGTGTTTCCGCTTCGTATTCGATTTCATGTACTCGGGGCGCTTGATATGATCTTTGCTGATACGTCTGACGCTGATTCGCCAACAAATTTTCGGCTTTCCTAACCTCTTGCCGAAAATGGTTAAGTCCATATATCCTTAACGGAAAGATTAAGGCCGCTAGAGAAGTCTTCAAGTTTCCTTTCATTATCTCTACCAAATCTTGTTCTGAGTAGGGTGTCCGCTGTTGATTCCTCAACTTCACAATTGCGTTGAAGAAATCCTCAAAAGATTCATGTGGTTGTTGCCGGCGGTCCATAATTCTCTTCTGTATCTGAAACTCATTCTCAAAGCGCCTAAACTGAGACAGGAATGCTTCTCGGAGTTCGGGCCAAGACCGAAAAGGGGACAGCCGACGGTGCTGCCAGTACCAGTCATGGGCTGCGCCTTCTAGCAGCTGCTGGAAATCTTTCACTAAATCTCCGAAATGGATATTGTGGTCTTCTCTAAGAGCTTCCACGCGGAAGATAAAGTCCTCCGCATCCATTGTCTTTTCAGACCCATCAAACTTGATGCCCCAGTTCTTCAGGCTGAATTTTGGCGATGTTGGCTGCATAGAATAACCACCATATGGACCAGTATTCGGTTGCAGGGGAAAAAATCGAATTGATGGATTCGGGTCATTCTGTTGCCCAGCCTGGGTACCTGAAGCTGCCGCAAAATAATTTGGTTCTGCGGGCGGCACCATCCCTCTACTAGTCGTCGAACCAAATGCTTGCGGTGGGGGAACTCCCTGTAACGGCTCCTCCAAAATCCCTTGTGTATTACTGGGCCTCGAAACTGGAGGTGGCACATACAAATTGGTCGGCGGTGGATTTGGTGGTACACTGCCCAGGCTCCGTGGCGGCCATTCTTGGCTCATTATTTGCCTAATCTCCTCACAACTCCGCATCAGCTGCGCCTGAGCCAGACCAATAGTAGCTACCATTTGTTCTAAATTCCTACTTGGTTCAACTTCTTCATGGAATCTGGAAGGTGCGTTATCCTGGCGGAAGTCGCGTCGAATCTGTTGTGCCGTAATGCTGGCGAAATCCGGCGACACGATTGTATTGTTCAGACCCTCCGAACTAAGTGATATGTCTCCCGAAACTGACTGAGCCGTGGAAGACATAGTCGACGTGGTTGTGACCACTGTGGTCGTAAATGCCGAAGAGGCGGTAACGGTAGTAGTACCCGCGGCAGCAAAATTGTCCATAATCGGAGTAGTGGTCGCGGTCGTTGACATAATAAAAACGTTAGGGCCGTTGGTCAAAAACTTGCTCCCTTGCCTAGTCAATACCATTCCCGTCTAAACAAGGAAAATAACTTTCGTATTCCCCAAGATATTTCTTCTCCCTGACGAGAGAGTATCTGTGTAAGCCAAATTTTGCCGGTAGACTTTTCCGTGAACTAATTGCTCTATAGGTAGAAAAGAGAAGCAAAAATATTTTTAGCTTACGCCTCAGCAATCAAAACAATGTGACATTTGCTTTAAAAATGACGATATTTAATGTATTCAATCGTCGATCACTCAACACAACACACTAAAAAAAATCGACGAAGTTAAAGCAAGCAAAATTTTAACCAAAAATCATAAATAATGAGAAAATTTTATACAAATTATAAAACCAATATGGTAAACAGAAATTTGGTGAAGCAAAATGAAATAATCCTCTTAGATTTATTAGTTTGAAGGAAATTGTAATTCAAAATAAAATGTGGAAATCAAGTGGTGACAGGGTTTTCAGGTGACTACACAGCTAAGAGTGTAGGTTTACATAAGTTTTATATCTACAGGTGTCGTGGGTTGTCTAGTGGTCTGAATGGGGGTAAATGGTAGATAGCTCCGCCCGATATAATACCGGACAAACCGTTTCTGCCCTTAAGGGGGCGTAGAATGGAATCACTGACATCCCTAGAGCGAAACCAGTTCACAAGGTTTGTAGCTTCAGGAGCCTTATCTTTGGGTTATTACAAGGCAATTAAACTACAGGATAAATCTTGAAGATGTCCTACAAATTTCAAACAGTTAGGCGTTGGTCATACCACTGACTCTACCCTAAGTCTTTAAAAATGCCGAACAACTCCAAGTAACTCCGCCTTCTGAACTCAAACTGATTTATCCTCTAATGTTCGGAGTGGCATCTCAACTTTGACTTTAAAGACGTACTTGTAAGGACCTACCCCGACCCAAGAAAATAAAAAACTTAAAGTCGAAGACGTCTATGAGGGATTAAATGTAAAAACTCCAGATTAAACTTAAATATTCCCGGGAAATCTATCTCACATCAACGTAAGCTTCTGACACATCTATTCTTATTGAAACGTCGAGACTCAGCTGCTGCTCAACGATTTCCTTTTTCCAGAACTCCTATCTATTCCATGCGGCAACCGCTGAGGACTCTTGAGTATTTCTCAAACAGGACCTACACTTCCTAAATAGGATAATTCCCGATCAGACTGGGATCTAACACCTTTTCGGGCCCCACGTTTTGGGCGCCATTCTGTACTGTCCTCTTTGTAAATAAAATCCGATTTCTATTTTGAGAGTATTTGTCGACGTCGCTGGTATGGTGGCGTTTAGCTCGGCTAAGCTCGCCGGATGGGTGGGGTTCTTGTCGACATCTACCTTTTTAGACAAAGACAGAAAAAATTCATACCAGACTAAGAAAGAATATAATAAGGGGACCGAAAAGGAAATGGATAAACAAGGAATACAGACTTGCACTAAACACTACGATTACCTGTAGACGTGTTTCCGGCGGTTGTTATGCCGGATGTTTCCCACCCTCAGGAACAAATGTCCCTCCGTGACAGCTTGACGTAGTTTGAAACTGTCCCATACCTACCTCATTACCCTATAGTCACCCTCCTATCACCTTCCTTTGACTAAAGTTAGTCCATTCAAAAGATTATACTTCTATTCAAAACAAAATGTTAAACATCATTTTTATTGTGGTTTTTAAAAAAAGATAAGTAACAGTGAAAATAGACTTGAATTCCACGTTGAAAATATTATAGTTTTGTTTACTAAGGAATTTACAATTACTGCAGAAACTAAATTTATTTTAAAAAAATTCATTAATCCGCTGTTTCCTAGGTCTTTGTAGTCTTCAGGGCGTAAGTGGACCATATCATCATCAGCTTCTTGGTGGCTGAGGTATTGTCCGTCCGATTGTTCGTTTGCGTATTAGTATTGTGTGAGTTATTTAAAATCGTAAATTTTTTTTATTTTTATAAATAAAATACTAAAATTTGTTTATTCTATTGTAATTAAATCCTTGTATTTATAAACTTTTTCGTTTAACCCAGGGACAACATCTTTGGACGGGCAAAACTCCCTTCTGATACCACAACCTTCAAGAGCCCTAGGCCTGCGCGCAACCCTGCTCTCCTGACTCGTCCTCTTCAGAATTGGAAAAGGAAAGTATTCTACTTAAACTTTCAAATGCCTACCCTGGTAACATACTAATTCTCTTTCTCTTATTTCAGTATTTTATTTAAATAATTATCCTGTGGGGTCGCGTAAGTATGTGCTAAGTGAAAGTTACGTCTGTCGGAAAGTTCGTTTCTCTGTCCTGGAAATACCTCAGCACCCCAGGATTGGAAGTGCTACGTTTCTTGGCTGAGAGTCCCGCGTTGTGGCCGAGGTTTTCTTCTTGGGAGCGTTTTTTTTTTTGTTGAATTTGTTTAGCTTTTAGTTTTGTTTAACGTTTAGTTTTGTTTAACTTTTAATTTCAGTTTCTTCTATTTAATATTTCAATTCGTAATTAAGTATTTCTGTAATTTATGTTTATTTATTTTGCCGAGAAATTATGGCTTTCTTTTTCAATAAAATGGTGAATCAAAAAAACTTTTGTGGTGTTTCATTCACTTTTGAATATGGTGTTTAGTTCAGGTTTAAATGTAATGTTTCATTTGTAATTCATGTATCTTTTGTATAATTCAGACTTTCTTTTTTTTTTGTGTGTAATTTGGTCTTATTCTTTTGACAACAAATTAAGTTAATTTTTTTTTTTTTTGATTTTTGGGCTCCTTAAAACCTCTTCTTGATGCTGGCCAATCTCCAAAGGAAAAGGCCATTTTCCTGCCTTTTGCCAACCATTTCTCCTCGGATTGTCAATTTGACAGCTGATCCAGCCATTTTACTGACTTCTATGTCAACAAAAACATATGGTAGTGTGGCCACATTGTTCCGCACATACGTCCGTTCAGGCCTTAACTACCACCCAAAAGATGTCGCTACTGTTTTAAAACACGCACATGACAGCTTAAAAGACGTCATCGACAACAGATTAGATGATTTCATCCCTGCTGGGGCCTAATCACGGCATCCGTTATGGACCGTAATCTTTAAGTTTTGGATCACCGCAACCGTTATCGAGAAAAATTTCTCGACAACAAAATTGTCATCGAAAACTAATTTTTTTATAGCTTTTGAGTGGAATTTGGAGGTTTTTTTTTTAAAAAAAAGGGCAATTGTAATTTTTCTGTACCATTTTAGTATAAAATACGTCTTGTTTTAATAATGGTAAAACGGACGTCGGCGAATGGCCGTGGAAATTAATATCTGATAAAACATAGTCAAACGCTTCTTTTGAATGTTTAAACGCCTTTTAATTCTGCAAAACTTATTTTTTTAAATAATAATTTACATTTACGACTTCAGGTGTGATGGGTTTTTGCATCTTTCGGTCGTCAGTACAGGTACTGGTACATTAATCCAAAAACCAGCATAGGCCTATACTGACGTTATATTACTACCACTGTAAATTCTTCGTCGCCTTAAATAGTGTTGCATCGAATTGGCAGTTGTACTTAGGCTACATCTTCTACACTCCTACCTGCAGACATTGGGCCAAGATTCAATCCGTATCGCGTCAGTATTGGTACCAGTGACGGGGATTTCAGTCAGTTTACTCGACTTAATTCCTTTTAATTCGTTTTGGTATAAAATGGCTCAAATGACATAAAATATACTGAAAGGTTTTTTCGGCACACAAAAATGAATAGGATCTTAGGACACTCCTTCGACGGATTATAAATTTTTTCGTAGCAGATTATTCCTCAGCTTTTCAAACCCAAGAATCAGGGTCAGTGAGTATAATAAATGATTATTATTAGTTCCTTTTCGATCCATCGAGGATCATAGGACCATAACAAATTATTTCCATTGACATCCATCAGTTACTAATGAACTCCAAGTCATCCTGTGTGCTGTGCTCACATCTTCGGCTTCCCTGTGAGCTCCATTCAATGTCTGCTTTTGTGATGTCTCCTTCCGGTTTCCGTAGGGTATGCCCAGTCCATGTCAATTTCTTTCGGAGAATTTCCGTTTTGATTGGGGTTTGCTTTGGTCTCAGCCATGGGGTTTGATTGGAGATTGTGACTGGTCAGGATATCTTCAGAGCGATTGATGAATGTCTGGATTGTATTGACATCTTTAATTTCTGCATTCTATGACTCGCATGCGTAGAGAAGTGTAAATTTTACGCAAATGTTAAATATTTTTAATTTTGTGTTGGAAGATATTTGCGAAGATCACCAAGTGGGATTTAGGCGGCCAAAAGATTGCTTGCTAGCGTTTATTCTGTTTCGGATGTCAGCATTGGATTCTCCAGACGTAGTCAGCCTGCTACCGAGGTAACAGAATGTTTCTATTAAAAATGCAACAAGTCATAATACCATGTACCACAGTGCGGAAACAAAGAAGAAACAAGCTCTTTTGTGGTATAGTTTTTTCGTGTACTAAAAGTTTAGTACCTTCCAATGTTTTATTTATTTTTTTCGTTTTTTATATATTTTCGAAGTTTTTCTGGGTTTTTATTTTATATGTTTGTTTGTATGTTTTTTTACATAGCATATTATTACTATTTTGTTTATCTCGTATATAACAATATATACATTTTTTTAAATACGAAAGAAAACTACATTTGCTTTCTTCTCTTGTTTTCATAATTATATAATGATTTTTTGTGTTGTTACCTTAATTTTGTTTTTATATATAATAATTTAAATATGTATGTTTTATAATTTTGCAGTTTATATAAATCTTGTATGTAGTTGTGTAGTGGTACATCATATTATAATTTAAATACAGAGTTGCAGTACAAAGTATGGTGTTTATTGTATGATTACACGATACGACTAAATTTCGATTATAATTTAAGTATGTGTGATCAAATAAATAGAAAGAAACTCGGTATATCTTCTGGTAGACCCCAGGATGGGCTAGATTTTTGGAAAGGGAACATATTTTAAACAAAAAACGTTTATTACTTATATAAACATAGAGCAAAAAATACAAAATTAAATTATTTTAGGAAGAGAGAATGAGAAAAAAATCAAACATAAAAACAAAAACGTTAAAAAAAAAAACAACAAACAAAATTGTTCTTCTTTAGCAACAGTAGTTAGGATTGTCATTTTTGTCCTTTTGGTTTTCTTTTGTATTTAATTCGATTATTTTTTTGTATGTACGTTAAGTTTTCTCTTGTTTATTGTAGTTGTTGAGTCGTTAAAGTATAAAATTAAAATTATTCAGTCAAAGTTAAGTTTTACCAAAAAAAAACAAGTTTGAAACACATCAAAACAAATCAAGGAAGGTTTCTTGTTTCTGTGGCAGTGCCACTCACAACTCACTACTTCCAAAACAAACCTATCAAACAAGAATTTACACAAGGAACTTTTTTCGTTTTGTTAAAAATAAAACATTTTACAAAAAATGGGCGGGTCAGGAGCTAAAAGGAAGCAACAACAAAGCCTAAAATATAAAGGCAAAAAACTTAATTTTATACATAATATATGTTTTTTTTTCCTATGAGTAGGTTTATAGAGAGTTTAGAAGTATATATGAACAGTTTTGTAAAATTAGACATTATTGTAATATTAGACTTTTCTTCAGGTTACATTCTATACCTTTCACTCATTACATGTTACATATACGAGTACATACACATATGTAGTCATCGTTCGCAGTTATACTTTCTTTGTTCTATTTATTTATAATTATTATTATTTAATATGTATGTATGTATTTGTTTGTTTAAATAAATATTGCTTAAATTTGGTGTTCTATGGTGTTTTTTGGGGATTTTCTTTTCATATTTCATATATAATAATAATAATATAAGTATGAAGCTTTTATATTAAAGCATATGTGTAAGACTTTTCAATTACTATAGACGTGTTGTCGCCTACATTCCTAGGAGTTTCTATGTTACACCTCAAAGAAACAAATACTCGAGAATAATATATTTTTTTGGTCACAAAACTATTACACTTCAACAATAGTTGCTTAAAAATGTTTTTCTTAATTTCAAAATCGTTCTTTAAACAGACAAAAAACACAAATATTTGTTGGTTACAAAAACCAACAATCACTGTAGTACATTCGCGCAGATTGTTGTCGCCTCCAGCCGCATATAGTTGTTATTTTTGCAGCCAATATTTTGCCCGACGCATGCGTGCCGTATACATATCGTCCGCATCCAAGGACAATGAGGAAAATGCTGGTGCCGAAGCTGGGGTATTTACGAAATCGTCATGCGCCACCAGTGTGGTCGATGACGAAGACATGGTGTCCAAACGTTCACTAACACTACCCGTATGACTGAAGGAACGCGTCGTTAGGAAATCTCTGGCCGACGATGATGAGGCATGGATGTCCTCGTTGGCACCACCGCCTCCTCGCATAATGAAATCGACATCAATATCCTCGGATGCAGTCGGATTGGGTGTTGTAGTAGTAGTGGTAGTATTAGCAGCAACATCAGCATTATCATCATCAACGAAACCATACCAATATCACATAACCATTATTTGTAGTGCCACTCATTGATCTATAGTGCGATAGATACGCCTCTGTGGTTCGGGTGTGTAATGGATACGTGTACGGAAATGTTGTGGTGAGCCGGGTACACTCTCAGAGCCGCGTCTGGGTGGAGGTAGTGGGGGAGAGGCGTTGACATATCTGAAATAAAGTATGGTTTAGCATTTCAATTAATAGGAACTGGTCTCTTAATAATACATATCTTTAAAAAACAAGTTAAAGACAACTACAAGACTGTAGCGAGATTTCAACAGACAGACGGACATTGCTAAATTGTCTTAGAATTTCAAGAAGACGATCAAGAATAAGTACTTTATATGGTCTCAGATCAATATACAACAACAAGTAAGAAAAGGCAAACATCTTATATAACCTCCAACATGAATAGCATGTGGATATCTCAAAACTTGGGCTCAGTAGATACCGCCCCTTAAACAATAATACTTAAATTAGAAGGGAACTTTAGTCGGTGCTATATCAAGAGTTCAGTAGATATGGCCCATTTTTATACCCTCGTCTTATAGAGGAGGGTATATATCATTTGCTACGAGCCAAAAGGAGTAACCTAAGACCCCAAGTATGATCGGCGGAAATCCGTTTTAGGACATTTAAATTATTTTTAGCATTGTGCGTCCGTCCGTCGTCTGTCTGTCTGTATGCATGTCTGGATGGAGCGCATGATAACTCTCGAAAGGAGTAACGGATTGACTTCTAATTTGGTATGTAATAATATTTATCGCCATCACCTTGAGAAAAACGGGCGAAGTGGACCCGCCCCTTCTTGTACCTTCCAAACAAAGGGACTATTTTGTACAAAAAGTTAACTGCTAATAACATGAATACCAGTGCTTACAAATACATGCAATTTTGTACAGTGTAATGTTTTTATATATAGTACCTATTGCCCATAGAAAAATGGGCGAAGTTGCTTGTACCTCCCACACAAATTGACCCAATGTTAAAAGCTTATAACTTGAAACCAGTACATACAGGGTTGCCCATATTCGACGGACCCACGGACTCGTTGGGCCCATTCCAATCGACGAGCCTTGTCCACAGGCAACAATCTTTGCGTCAATTGAATTTTGTACGGGAACAAATGCAAATCAACGCGAATAATCCGTTGTAAAGTGGACCGAGCCATGCCCAACTGCTGAGAACGGCGTTTTTGGGATGTTCTTGGGGACCTCTCAACACTGGCTCGTACGGCAGCGATATTCTCGGCCGATCGCCTTGGTCGACTTTTATTTGGCCTCTTCGGATTAGAAAGAGCCTCACCAGTCGAAAATTTTTCGTATAAACGCTTAATGGTGTTCTTAGAAGGCGCACTTCTCACATTTTTTAATATTTTAAAAGCACGTTGACTTGACTTCTTCTGTTGAATGTAAATTTCAACTATTTCAGAGCGCTCGCGTGGCGTGTATTGTTCCATGGTAAAAATCTTCTTGGACTGACGCTTCAAACGCGGTATGTCATTAAGCGATCTGACATCTCTGTCAAAAGTTATGGCGTTGCCAGATGGGTCCGTCGAATATGGGAGACCCTGTACAAATACTTGAAATGTGTACAGTGTTATGTGTGGATAGTACCTACAGTCCAGTGAAAAGTGGGTGTCATTGGGACACCCCCTTTTGGTACTTTTTTAAAGCAGCAGTTAACGGCTTATAATTTTAATATCAATGCATACTTTAATGTTATTAAATGCAATTTAAATTGATAATAATTTAGTTAAAACAAAAGCCAGGTTTCCCGACTGAACTATCTTACTTGTCCTTTCGTGCCGAACCCAAGTACAGCTAATCATGCTTTTGATCATAACGAATATATGGACAGACTAACTTGGCCGAATCGACTAAGAAAATGATATGTCAATCGCTACAATAAACTATATTATCTGTTTACGCATTACAAACATAGTTATAATACCTAGTAAAATGCGTGGCCTCTGGAAGTCAAATACAAGGAGACCTTTATATGGGGGGCTTTAGCAAAACATGGAACGAATTGGCTAGGAATAATAAACTAAACAAAATATAAATAAAATAAATAAAATAAATAAAATAAATAAAATAAATAAAATAAATAAAATAAATAAAATAAATAAAATAAATAAAATAAATAAAATAAATAAAATAAATAAAATAAATAAAATAAATAAAATAAATAAAATAAATAAAATAAATAAAATAAATAAAATAAATAAAATAAATAAAATAAATAAAATAAATAAAATAAATAAAATAAATAAAATAAATAAAATAAATAAAATAAATAAAATAAATAAAATAAATAAAATAAATAAAAAAAATAAAATAAATAAAATAAATAAAATAAATAAAATAAATAAAATAAATAAAATAAATAAAATAAATAAAATAAATAAAATAAATAAAATAAATAAAATAAATAAAATAAATAAAATAAATAAAATAAATAAAATAAATAAAATAAATAAAATAAATAAAATAAATAAAATAAATAAAATAAATAAAATAAATAAAATAAATAAAATAAATAAAATAAATAAAATAAATAAAATAAATAAAATAAATAAAATAAATAAAATAAATAAAATAAATAAAATAAATAAAATAAATAAAATAAATAAAATAAATAAAATAAATAAAATAAATAAAATAAATAAAATAAATAAAATAAATAAAATAAATAAAATAAATAAAATAAATAAAATAAATAAAATAAATAAAATAAATAAAATAAATAAAATAAATAAAATAAATAAAATAAATAAAATAAATAAAATAAATAAAATAAATAAAATAAATAAAATAAATAAAATAAATAAAATAAATAAAATAAATAAAATAAATAAAATAAATAAAATAAATAAAATAAATAAAATAAATAAAATAAATAAAATAAATAAAATAAATAAAATAAATAAAATAAATAAAATAAATAAAATAAATAAAATAAATAAAATAAATAAAATAAATAAAATAAATAATATAAATAAAATAAGTAAAATAAATAAAATAAATTAGAATCTATTGTGAAAATAAGAGCGAGTGCGGGAAATTGGCATACACGGGGGTCACTTGTTTCAATCTCCTCTTCGTCTTCGCAGAACGCCTATCATCAGTCGCATGTTTTTTCCCCTATCTTTAGAAGGATGGTACGTTACCTGGCTGGCCACAGAGAACAAGATATCCTGCGCAGGAGTAAACCTTACCAGTTCTGGGTGTGCATTTTTCTATACCAGGTGTTGATTTTGGCGAAGAGTTCGCACATGGGAGGGCTTATTAATGCATCCGCCTTAGAAATGTTCATTGCAGATCCTCCACGTGCCAACTCATCTGCAATTTCATATGTATAGTAAAAACTTTTCTCATTTTGTGCATTGCAGACAAATGCACTCAGTCATAATAGCCTGTACCACCATGTGGGATCGAGTATACATATAGTGGTTAGTGGGAACTAACTTTTGTTGTTTCATATTGTTACTATTTTTATAATTACATACTAACAAAACTTACCTTCTATTTAAGAGTGGAGATGTCCCTGGTGGTTGTCCACTCAATTCCAAAATATTTTTACGCAGTAAAAGTGGCGACTGCCCTCGATTATAACGTGGTGGTGGATCTGGTGAACGATGTCTTCTATCCAAATTGGCTAATATATGAGCAGGTGTATGAGTGGCCGGTATCGCTGAATTTGTTCCGGAGGAATTTATATTTGTACCCACACCACCGCCGGTACCACTACCAGTTGTAGCAGCATAACGCCGTATAAATCCGCCCGCACTGGAACCTTCATAGAAGCCATCAGAACCACCACCGCCGCCGCCAACAACCTTCAAAGCCGTTGTCTCATTTGAAGGTGAAGTTGTCTGACTGTTGCTGGGCGAACTACTGCTTCCCGCCGATATGGTGCGATAAAAAAGGTTCGATTTGTTATTGTCCTGTCCGCCACCAACGCTATCTCCATTTGTGGGCGATGTTGTAGCTGAGTTTGAGGGAGAATTGTTATTGGTCGATTGTATTTTTACATAATTGGACAACTGGCGTTTCATGGCCCCGGCCAATGTATTAAACCAGCCTGTGTATGAGTGTTGCGATATTTTTTTTTGCAAGCGCACATACATACATACATAGAAACGCATAGCGATTGATGATAAATTGCAAATCAAAGGTGCAATTTTTATTGTTTTGATTTGTTTACGTTTAAAGGCAGTTTCAAACAATCAATCAATCAAGTCAATAGATCGAGCAGTGAGCAGTGCAATACAAATATGAGTGTAGCAAACCGTGTTATGAGATATTTTGGATATAATATAAGTTAGGTTTTTTTTGTTTTATTGAAATGAGTGGTGAAAAAAGAAAGAAAAAACAGAGTGAGAAAAAAATAAACAGTGAGTGAAAATGGTGAGTTATTCATAAAAATTTAATGAGAAATTGTTAGTGATTAAACAATTTAGAGGTTCAGGATAATGAAGCATAGCACAAAAAGCATATAGAAAGGGAAATGTGTGTACAATACAATGTAAGAAATAATAAGGTACGTATTTTGAGTGTCACCTTATTTCCTTACAAATTTAAGTAAGAAATGGTAAAGTCGTTTTTAATTCAATGCGCAATATTTTATATTTTTAATACAGATTAAAAAAGTGTACATCTGATACACAAACAAATCTGACCCTGTATTAGTAATCTTACAAAATTTTTAATTTTTATAAAGGACTTTATTTAAGAACAGATCATCAATTATATATTTATATTGTTGATTATTGTCTGGGTATACATACTTTCACATTTCTAAGCTGTTCGCGATGCAATTATGCATAAAGTTTGCTGTGGTCAGGTGATCCCTATTACACATTTTTAAGTATAGCTGGTAAGGTATGTCCACAACCCGCTGACCACAGCTTCTTTCGTGCAAAATAACGCCCTCAAATCGTGAATAACATCGGTTCTATTAGCGCGAGAATCACAATATTGGTACTGTTTTAAGCAGAATAACGAGTTCTAGCTGCACATACGAAAACTGTCGCGCTTTAATCTGTGTCCGATATTTGCAAGAAAAACTTGAATTTTTGAGGTTATGTAATATCGCTCAAGCTCACTGGCGGCTCTAGATATAGCCGAAAACTGTCGCGCTTTAATCTGTGTCCGATATTTGCAAGAAAAACTTGAATTTTTGAGGTTATGTAATATCGCTCAAGCTCACTGGCGGCTCAAGATATAGCCGAAATATTTTGGGGATATTCACTAAACAAACCAAGCTTTCATTAGAGATGCGGAGAAACGCGATAATTTAATCGGAATCAATATTCTTGAAAGTAGACAGCGGTGGTTTTGCTTCAAAAAAAAACTGTTATCTGTTAAATTTTATAAGGATCTGTTGAGAAAGATGCAATTCTGAATTTATATATAAATATGAACCGATTTTCTTCAAATTCGACAGCGTTCGTCGTTGAATCAAGAACTTTGCTCTCCCAAATTGCAAAATCAGTGCAGAGGCCAAATCGAAAGAAACATATACATATGTATATGGGACTATATCTAAATCTGAAAAAATTTCTTTTTTCTTGTTGTTGTAGCAGCTTGGAGACGCTGAGTTGATAATCCTTAAGTCTATTTCTATTACAGACTTGGTTTGAACCTTATGTTGTTTTCACCTTACTCAATATTGTCCGGATGTTAATTAACATGTTTTCTGTTAATTTCAGAGAATGGGTGTTATTTTGAGTTTTGCCCTTTCTATTCTCCACTAGAGGCGCTGCATTTCTGTTAATAGTCGTCATGGTGTTGTTTATTTTTAGCTTCCCTGCTGACTTGGGTGATCAGACGTTGTGCAGTGGTAGGTTGTCCGGTGAGTTATTTCAGCTGCAGAAACTCAACTTATGATGAAAACATGAAATGTTGATGTTAAATTTTCCAGTGCCCTAGCTGGGAATGAACCCAGCACCTTCGGAATCCAAGTCTAACACACTAGCCACTGAGCTACCGGAGGCCACCAATTTTCTTGTTGTTGTTTTTGTATTTGTGGATCTGTGCAGGGTGCGTCCAAAGGCTGCTTGGATGGGCTTGTCGTGACATCTACAGAGGTGCAGTGTGTAGTGATTTTCCGGTACATGTATCCAACACTGAGCCATTCATTCGTATCCTGCAGGAATGGAGGCGGTTGCAGCATTCAGATCTTAATTGAGCGAAAAATCACTCGTATTTGCCTTGGCCATTTTTCTTCTTCTGGTGCCAAGGTGAACTCCTATTAATATATTCATTCTGTAAGATGTCACTGCTGCTACGACAGCATCAGTACAAATTTAATTCAGGCATGTTGATCTAGAGATTCTCCTTTTTATATTCGAACCTTGCACTCTAGATCATGAAGATCAATCCCGGCTTGCCTAGGTGGGAGAGCATATCCATTAGATGGTTATTAGGATGGTTACGACATCCCAGTAGGTTTTGTTTCGACAACATTGTGTCGTCCTTTTGGCAAGATCTCCTCCTTATGAAGGTTTACCTCTGATGACATGAGGAGGCACCCTGTCGCTGTAAAGCATCTCGCCCACATTCGGTGACCACACTGGCGCCGCATAGTTAGCCACTGACGGTCTATCGCTTTACAAGAGGTTAACAAGGTTTCTTTGTCGGTTCCCCAAGTGCTGTCAATTGATAATTGGTGGTCGGAATTGTTGTGCCATCGACTATCCCATTCAATGGCAGCCGAATTTCTGTTGTCCATGTAGTGAACAGAGTGGCAGATTATTTGGTGGTGGGTCAAAAGTGGAAACACTTTTTTCAATTTGACCTCTACCAAATTTCGTAATGATAGAATGTAAAATACAACTGCTGTAGCAATTAAATGCAAATCGGAATGAGAATATAGGAGCTATATTTAAATCTGAACCGATTTCATTGAAAATTTCATCATGATCGAAATAAAGTTGCGACCTGTACCTAGCGGGCAACTTTACATGGACGGATAGACGAATTTACAGACATCGATCGAATCTGCTAGTGATTCTAAATCAATCGGTATACTTTAAGCTGGGTCTAGCTCCAATGGTTTAGGGAGTTACAAACATCTGGACCAAAACAAATTTATAATACCCTGTATCACAGAGTAATGAGGTTTAGGGTAAAAGCCACTTTAAAAGGCGTCAATAGTGAAATGTTTAAAAACGACTTCATCCTTTCTCAATTATAGAAAACATAGATCCCTCTCCAAGCAATATGTGTTAATATATTATAATGGAGCATATATATAAAGCCAAGCAATAATTTATGCAAATAACATTTGAAGGTAACAACAATCACTTACCACTTTCAGACTTAAAATTGTTCTCTTTACTGGCAGTACTCCCTCCTGTACCTCCATTATTTGCATTGGCCATGGAAGCAGCGGCAGCAGCGGTCGCAGAAGATGTAGTTCCTTGTTGCATATGCCTTTGATTGTAAAGTTTACTTAATTTTGTAACCGTAGGACTTGTCACACCCATTCTCTGCTGATTACTGCCAACACCTCCGCCTCCTCCTCCACTATTTACAACAGAATCTGAAAAAATCTCTGGCGGTGATGTAGGAGGTGATCTTGAGCTGCGCATAACATTTGCATAGGGTGTATTTGTCAGATATTGTTGAGGCAGTGGTTGATATTGCAAATGTCCGGTTGTGGTTGCCCCCGTCGTCGCTAAAGTCGGTGATGTAGTTGTGGTGCCAAAACCCATTGTGGCTGCTTGTGGATGAGGAGGTGATGTAGGCGATGAGGATAATTTGTTGTCATAATTTGACATTAAAGGTAAACTTCTTGGTCCTTGATGCTGTTGTTGTTGTGGCTGTGTGGAGGAGGACAAATCGCCACCAATTTGTGAGCATTGTGAAGATTGTGTGGACGACGAGTTGCTCGATGACGCAATTGGTATATGTGAGCCAAAATGCTGCTGTTGCTGAGGCGACGATGATGCTGCCTGATAGAAGTTTGTATGAAATGGATTTGTGCTTTCGTTTGAGGAGGGTGAATGTTTATTGTAAAATGTATGATGTGATTGTTGCTGGTAATGTTGGCGTTCCAGCTCTTTTTCACGTAATTGATTTTGTTGGTGATAGAAGCGTTGGAGAACTACAAAAGATGATTAATGTTTTAATTAGAATAAGATAAATAATAATAGTAATACAAACACAAATATGTTGAATTATTCAAGAAGAAGTTAATTGTTTGAAAAAAATTTATTGTAAACACTCCAAAATATTATACACGCCCTTTGGACAGAGTAAGTCTGAAGTAGTAGTTGTTAAATAACTCTATAGAAAAGCCATCCACGTTGACGATCAATTTAGCACTCAAAAATGCAGAAAAAGAAGAAAATTTTAAAAAATTGTTCGAGTGGCTTTGCAAAAAAAATCATATCTTTCGTTTCTTCTCTAAGAATGAAAGGGTATCGTACAATCTGTTTTTCTCCGATTTTACCATAAAAAGCACAAATTGAGAAAAATTCGTTTTATTGGTACTTCTATTTGGGTCTATATTCTTCCTTTTGGGACTAAATATTTTGTACGTTTTCGAAAATTAATATTTTAGATTTTTTCTATTTTTAATTATATTTTCGTTAGAAACAGATTGGCCCACTGTTCATTGTCTAAATTTACATATATTAACTAGATATAAATATGCGAATTTCAACAAAAGGTTCCTAGGACCATATTTAGCATTATTTCCTCCAAATTATCATATGTAACACATTTGTCGCCCTCCCACTGTACAATATTTAAGCGTTTTTGTCCCACTGTGCATGATTTTCGAAAAACAATTATTCTTATTTCTCTATGTTCCAAGAGCCATACTTAGCCTTATTTAGCCCTTTTGGACACACTGTGCCATGTTTTACAGTTTCTGTCCCACTGTGAAATATTTAACCGTTAATGCCTCACTGTGACCCTCCATGTACTTATGTATGTATTTGGAAAAAAAACACCGCCTATATGAAGTTTACCCCACTCAAAACATTCGAGGAAGAGAGAGTGAAAGTTGTCGCCTACGCCGATGATGTTGTCATTATGGTTGGAGGCAAATTTCTCTCGACTATCACCGATCTTATTCAGGGTGCTCTTAGGAGGCTATCTAGGTGGGCAACGGAAAATGGGCTGGGCATCAAAGCCATGAAGACCGAGCTAGTACTATTCACGGACGGTGTAGAGCTGAAGCTGTCCTCTGAGGCTAAATACCTTGGTGTCATACTTGACCGGAAATTGAGATGGAAAAGAAACACAGAGGAACGAGCCAAAAAGGGATTGAACGCACTATACTCGTGCAGAAACTCCATAGGTAAGAGCTGGGGCTCAAGCCAAGTACCATCCATTGAATACATACTGCTATAGTGCATCCTAAACTTGCCTGTAGTTCTCTGTGAGGTTGAAGAGAAACTGGAGATAATCGAACACCTTCTCTGTCAATGTCATTATCTATCACGACGAAGACATCGCACAGTGTCGTGATTTCATATAAGAGGTGGCCAAAAATAGAAGGAGCCGTCGTAGGTGAATGAAATTTTGCATAAGTCGTTTTTTTCGGTCGGAAAGAATAAAAACGAAGTTTTGGAAAAATTGACTAAAGGACAGATATAGCCCCCATATATATGTTTTGACCGATTTGTATCTTTAGCCTCATAGAAGCTGTACTTTACATCCAATTGTTTTGAAATTTAGCATGGAAGAGTTTCTTGACCCATAGACCAGTATTGCCGAATTTCAAGAAAATCGGGTCAGATCTAGATAAAGCTCCCATATATATGTTTAGTCCGATTTGGCTACAGAACGAATCGTTTGTAAAGAAAACAGGCTCAAATTTTTAAGTTCACCTTCATTTTCAATTTTGATTTGTTTTTAATTTTAATAAGGATAAAGTGATAAAGGATTTTTATCACATATGCATTTTGGACAAAATAGTAAATGTTCAAAAAACGATTTAGTTTTCCATAATAAATTTACAGCAAATCATAATACCTTTTAACACATTGCGAAATGAACTTTTTATTTATTTGAGATAATATGTAATAAATACAGATATATTCGTAAGTACGAACAAATATACTACTCACTATGCTGTTAACTTTTGGTCTAGAATGGTCCATTTGTGTGGGAGGTACCAAAAAGAGAGTGGCCACTTCTCCCATTTTTCTTGCCGTGTTAGCGACTAGCAAACTAATACTATGTGTGAAATTTCAGAAGATTCGAGTAAGTAGTATAGAAGTTATTAAAGAATCAATATTTCACTTAAAGTTAACCCTTTGTGGGGAAGGAACTAGAAGGAGTGGACCAATATGGCCCATCTTCGAACTTAGCCGGATAAAGAGAAAAATATTACCGCACACCAAATTTGAAATCAATCGGTTACTCCTTTCAAGAGTTATCGTGCGCACCAGCCAGCAGACAGACAAACAGACACACTGACGGACGGATGGACGGACATTGCTCAAATGACTTAAAATTACCCAAAACGGGTATCCGCCGAACATACTTAGGGTCTTAGGTCACTCCTTCGATGTGTTACACTTTTGTCTCGTAGCAAATGATATATACCCTCCTCTCTAAGGTGAGGGGATAAAAAGATTCACCAATAAAATTTGTGCAGAGCTGTGCAGCTGAGACTTATATATGCTAAAATACATACTTATAGCTAAAAAATATCAAAAAATTGGAGAGATGTTTTTTGATGTTTTTTTTTAATTGTCTACGAAAATTTGTGTATATTGTCAAAACCTGACTTCACACAAGACCTGTCTTCTTTCTAACGGTACATCACATATGATCAATATTTGTAAACTATAACAGTGTTGCAATTGTAGCAATATGTATCACACTTGCATTTCAATGGCATTTTGTACCAACAGTTAACAAAAAATTTGAATTTAACCTCTTGTTACTGGATACGAAATTTTATTGTGTTTCTTAACAATTATCATTTTTCAAACAAACCATAACTTTGAGCCACAATAACTCAAAAACTGCTGAATATTTTTGGATAATATTTTACACTTTTTTTAGTTGTTGTGTTTTTCATAAAATTGTGTAAAAAAAAATCAACAATTCCAACATCAGCTCTTACCATTTTTGGCCACGCTCGTGACACTGTGCATCGCTACCTAGGTGATTAGATGATGAAAAATCTGGAATCTCTGCTATCCCACGATATTGATAGAATTATGGGCTTCATAGGTTGCTTGAGATGGATAGTTTGACAACAACCCATACATCTGCATCAACAGGCGAGGTTTTGATACTACCCTTCCCTGAAAAGCCCCCCTCCTGTCTTCTCTATACTCATCACATCCTACATTTTCTTCGCCCTCTTCCTCTTCTTTAATTGATCTTCATCTTCTCAGGACATACACAATGGACCAAATGGTCTTCGAGTGAAGTGGTGCACACCAGCAATGGTTGTGTGCCGCGCGTCCTTAACCTAACCTAACCTTACCCCACCGCTGCGCTATGTTTTCCGCACTTATCTCCTTGTTACATACCACTGCTCCATACATCGTTTTTGCTCCACTGTGCCCTTAAAGGCATGAATTTCGAAAAAAATATCTTCTGATATAAAAAATGCCATTTTGAGATAAATGATCGGATGTTTATTTCATAATAAAGAGGAAGGTATGCCGTTAATAATGAAAAACAACATCAGCCAAATGGCCACCACGACCACGCTTACAGGACCATATCCTTTTCATAAAATTTTCCATAACCAAATCGCAAATTGGCTGCCCTATGTCCTCGGTAGCCTCACGAATTCTATCTTTGAGGTCTTGAATCGAGGCTGGGCTGTTGGCGTATACCTTATCTTTTACGTGGCCCCAAAGGAAGAAGTCGCAAGGTGTTAAGTCACAAGATCTCGGTGGCCAATTGTGATCACCTCATCGAGAGATAACACGGTCCGGAAACTTTTCCCGTAACAGAGCAATACCATCCAACTCCGACCATAAAAAATCATTAATCATCTCTCGATAGCGCAATCCATTCACCGTAACTGTTGATCCAACCTCATTTTCGAAAAAGTAAGGTCCAATGACCCCGCCGGACCATAAACCGCCCACACAGTCACACGTTGATGATGGAGAGGCTTCTCAACAATAACTCTTGGGTTTTCCGAGCCCCAGATGCGACAATTTAGCTTGTTGACGTAGCCACCGAGGTGGAAATGGGCCTCATCAGTCAAGATGATTTTTCGATGGAATTCCGGATCATTTTCATGCGTTTCGAGGACCCAATCAGCAAAGACACGACGTTGTTGATGATCGGCCGGCTTGAGTTCTTGTGTTAACTGAACTTTGTAAGCCTTAATTCCCAAGTCTTTATGCAAGATACGGTGTAATGACATTTGTGGAATGCCCAATTCCAAAGAACGGCGAGGAATCAACACTTTGAGCTACAGCAGTAATATTCTCAATTGTTCTTGAGCGACGTGCTTGAGTTTTATTCTTCACATCACTAACATGTCCCAACAGCTCGAATTTTTCCACCAGTTTCTGTATTGCGGTCCGACAAGGTGCTTCACGACGACCCAAAAATGCTTTAGTTTTGCGAACTGTGACTGCAAGATGTTCACCATTTTTGTAGTGAATTTTAATAATTTCAATGCGTTGTTGAATCGTGTATCGTTCCATTTTTAGTAATGGCGTAGTTTCTACTTGTCAAATGTCAAAGAACAAATGCTTCAAAAGTGACAGCTACCGAAATACCGGGATTCCGGATTCAAAATAACACCTCTTGTTGGAAAACCCTGTACATATCTGTCTTTGACACATGCTCAGCGCCAGCAAAAAAAAACTTAAAAGCTGTAGTAACTGGTAGATTTTTGTGTTGACGATTTCAAAAATTAATTTTGACGATTTTTGTGCCCCTATTTTGACGATTTTTGTGCCCCTATTTTGACGATTTTTGTTCAAATTCGTCTGGCAACACTACGTACTATAGTGTTCCATTTACCCGTTGTATGTTAGAGATTCCGCTCTTGACTATCCGCCTCACCAAACTTGCCAATTCTCCAATTATGGTTGGGCAAACCAGGATTGCAAACTCTGAGCAACTCAAAAACGTCTGACGATTCGGATGGTTCTTCTGTAACCCAGGTGAGGGCACTGGGGCCATTAGGGATGTCAGTCAGTCACCGCAACAGAAATCGGACTTGGTCGGCTTTGGCCAAGTCCGACGATTGGGGAGCCACTCGCCATCGGAGCATGAAGTCAAGCAAAATTATTTATTTTTTGTCTTTATTAGCACGCAAATAGGTACTACGATGTAGGCCTTCCAGACTTAGTACGATTGCGTAATAGGTACTGCGTCATAGGTGTTAACTATTCGTTCACAATGACTGATCAGCAACGAGAGCTGGGTAAACCTTAAAGGGTTTTACTCGAGTGAAATATTCTTACTTGTTTTAAATCTATTATCTTTAGAAGGAGGTGTGCCATATTTGGGCATTTATTGTCCCCTTTTTACCATTAGCCTTACTAGTTTTGGAAGTACCTAATAAATCTATTTCTTGTCGAGGGAACGACATTCGCGAGTAGGCTTGAGTGAGCGTGTTTCGCAAGTGATTCGAGAGTAAGCTTTTAATGCTAAAAATGCTGTCGTGAACGATCACCCACCCATCTAGTTTGTAGTATATGTACTGAACTCCTAAATTATTTACGTATAATAACTATTCAGTTCAATCGATTTAAAGAGTTCCCAATTCTTTACATTACATTATGGGTATTGATGAGAGTTTATCTTCAAAAAACTTGTCATTTCCTTTAAAAACACATTGATATCGATCACTCACCTAAAGGGCTATGATTGCCTGGAACACGTTGTGGTTGCGATTCATTTTTGGTCAAAGGTATCATTGAAGATTTTTCCTGTGTTTGCTCCGATTGCTGTTGTGATGGCTGCCTTTCAAAAACCTCAGTTGTGGTGACACTGGCTGGGCCACTATTGTCTGTGGATGGCTTCTTAGCGGCCGTTATATTATATTTGGAATCACTGGCCATTTGAAACCGTTTACGTTGTAAAACTGGCGAATCTGTTGTTGGTAAAACTGGCGAATCTGTTGTTGTGGTAATAGCCTTATTCATATTTGATGTATGATCACATGTATCAAATGCCGAATATGTGACATCCTGGGCACAAGGCATACGAAAAAGAGGATCAATTTGATTGGGTTGAACCGTATTGGGGGCATTTTTCTTTTGACTAAATGGTGAAGTGGTTAAATTGCGTAAAATTGATTGGCCTGTAATAAAATAGAAAAATAAATGAAATGAAACGAAGTTATTTTGTGTTTATTTCACTGTGTAGTTGAGCTGACAATCAAAGGGTTTCGTTCTAAGTGAAGAAAGGTATTTGAATAGTCAAGTGAAAAAGAAAACAACCTTGAAACCCAATACCTAATTAATTAAAATTAAGTTATACTTGACTAATTACCTATAGATGTTAACACCGATTCTTTTTTAGGACTCTCATCACCCCCTCCCGCCGTTGTATTGTAGCGACTGTACGAAGATGAACCATTAAATTTCTTTGGCATAAAAGGTGATTTGCGACAAAGCTTATGCATTTCATTAACTAATTTCGTATCTTGATCTTTGTTGATATTAAACGATGTTATGCTAGGCGGCGATAGAGGACTCGAACTGGTGGCACTACTACTGCCCGAACCTCCACCGGGGCCTGAACCGCTAGGCATTCGCTCTAAAACACCACCGCCACCGCCTACACTCCTTCCATTGCCACCAGACAATGGTGGTGCTATACCAACTGTTGTTGGTGTCGCCGTGGTCGTCATCATTGATCCCTGATTATAATTTATTGTTGTATTACTGCTATGGTATTGATTTAAAGATTGAGGTAGTTGTGATGGCTGCTGCTGCTGGTGTTGTTTATGAAAGCTATTTGTACGCTGTGGATTGTGATTCCCTGTACTGTAATAGCTGGGTATTTGTGATTGTTGTGATGTCGATGTTGATGCTTTATTTATTGTCATTGTTGTCGTTGCTGCTCCTGTTGTAGCTCCTACAAATGGATTTATATTTGATGATAGTATTGTCGAGTTTGATGTATCGTAGGATAATGCATTTAAAGGATTTTTATAATGTTTTGTAGCATCATATGTAGCTGGGATCATTGAAGTGGGTATTTGTGTTCTGAAATTGTAAAATAAAAACAAAAAGAGTTATGAAAATCAATAAATGCTTTTCAGGGTTGTTATTTACAGACATTTATAGAGTGGCTGTGATAGAACAATGACAATGAGGAATTCTAAGAAAATTTATGGAATGTGATTGCACTAGAGGTGTCAGCGTAGCTATTTTGAAACCCTTACTCCAGAGGAGAAGGGTATACATAAATATATCATTTTACATATATGGGCCAAAAGTGTAGCACATCGAAGGAGTGACCTATAGACCTAAGTATGTTCGACAGAAATCTGTTTTAGGAAATTTTATGTAATTTTTCACCATTATTTGGTAAACAAAAATAAGTATTCACGGACACAAGTCCTCAATTCCCAAACAGAGTTAAAAAAAATTGAGAATGTGTTGTTGTAGTTTATTGTTGGTCTGTGCTTTTGTTTTCAGTCAGAATTTATTTGGTTGAAGACCATATGTTTCTGTTACATTCTGTCTATTGCAAAAATGTAATGGAAACAATTACAAAAATGGTAGCGATTACTACGATATCAGTTAATGGATCTAGAAATCACATTTTGTTTAAATTGCATAAAAATCGTTTAAAACATTTGCGTTGTCAATCCTTACATGTATAACGGGAATGATTATAACTAAACCTGAAGCGATTTCTTAAAAATTTGGTTACGTAGAGCAAGTGACTCCCTTCTTTCAATTTTAGTAACAGGGGTCTGTAAATTACACCCCTTAGAAGCCAAATCGGAAGGAACATATATGGTGGCTATATCCAAATCTGAACCGATTTCAACTAAGTTGAGAAGTCTTTATTAAGGGTTGAAGAGACTTCCATCTACCAATTTTTACCTCGATATAGAAGCCCTTAGAAGCCAAATCGGAAGGAACATATACATATATGGGGGCTATTTCAAAATCTGAACCGATTTACACAAAATGTAGTAGTCTTTATTAATGAGTAAAGAGACTTGTCTGTCAATTTGTACCTCGATCTGGCGTAAAATATACCGTCTATAGGCCTTCGAAGCCAAATTGGAAGGAACATATATATGGGGGCAATTACTAAATCTGAACCGATTTCCGCTAAATTTAGTAGTCTTTATTATTTGGTGAAGATATTTGTCCTTGCCAATTTTTAACTCAATCTGGTGTAAAATACACCTTCTATAGCCTTTATAACCCAAATCGGAAGAAAATATATGGGCGCTATATATAAATCTGAACCGATTTCCACCAATTTCAATAGGGATCGTTCCTGTGCTAAAAGAGTGGACTGTGTTAGATTTCATCACAATCGAACAATAATTACGACCTGCACTTTGATTACTAGGATATATCTTCAGGCCGACATGGTTCAATCGACTCGGGAAGTGATTCCAAGTCAATCAGTATAACAAACGATGGGTCTATCTCTTCTCCTTTTGGGTGTTACGAACAAATGCACAAACTCATAATAAACACAAAGGCACCAATGTAATTCGATAATTTCTGTAATTCAGTAATGTCGTCTATAAAGACGACTTTCCTGTCGTCTATAAAGACGACTTTCCTGTCGTCTATAAAGACGACTTTCCTGTCGTCTATAAAGACGACTTTCCTGTCGTCTATAAAGACGACTTTCCTGTCGTCTGTAAAGACGACTTTCCTGTCGTCTATAAAGACGACTTTCCTGTCGTCTATAAAGACGACTTTCCTGTCGTCTATAAAGACGACTTTCCTGTCGTCTATAAAGACGACTTTCCTGTCGTCTATAAAGATGACTTTCCTGTCGTCTATAAAGACGACTTTCCTGTCGTCTATAAAGACGACTTTCCTGTCGTCTATAAAGACGACTTTCCTGTCGTCTATAAAGGCGACTTTCCTGTCGTCTATAAAGACGACTCTCCTGTCGTCTATAAAGACGACTTTCCTGTCGTCTATAAAGACGACTTTCCTGTCGTCTATAAAGACGACTTTCCTGTCGTCTATAAAGACGACTTTCCTGTCGTCTATAAAGACGACTTTCCTGTCGTCTATAAAGACGACTTTTCTGTCGGCTATAAAGACGATTTTTCTGTCGTCTATAAAGATGACTTTCCTGCCGTCTATAAAGACGACTTTCCTGTCATCTATAAAGACGACTTTCTTGTCGTCTATAAAGACGACTTTCCTGTCGTCTACAAAAAACACTTTCCTGTCGTCTATAAAGACGACTTTCCTGTCGTCCATAAAGACGACTTTTCTGTCGCCTATAAAGACGACATTTCTGTCGCCTATAAAGACGACTTTTCTGTCGCCTATAAAGACGACTTTCCGATAAAAGACTGCTCCAAAAGTAGAGGATATACTTTCCTGACGTCTATAAAAACGTCTTTCCTGTCGTCTATAAGGACTGTCATCTAAAAAAACAGTTTACTGCCGTCTATAATCATCACTTTCCGAAGGCCCACAGCTTCCCGGTCCGCTATATAGATAATATACCGGATCTTTAAGGGACGGCTTTCCAGTCATCTATAGTTTACTTTTCAAATTTGACTTTGCAAGCTAAACATTGATAATTTCCTTCAAAAAATTCTTAATTAAGTCACAAATAACTCGAATCTAGGCTCTAAAACTGTATATGCTCTGGGCGAAGGTCAAATGTAAATATATATGCATTTCATTTACATTGAATATTATTGTCATTGTTCTCTAAAAAAAAAATGGTGGAGATCGATGTTCATTTTTTAACAAAATTTTTATTTTTGAGACATTTTACATGCTGAGTGAAGATATGAAATTATAACTTTAATTATACAAGGAAATAAATAATAATAAAATTACATGCAAATATAATTAGTAAAGAAAAGAAGGATTCACAAACCCATTAAAATGCAATTTATACGGAAATTATATACTTGGATAATAATAAAATAATATGGATATGAGATACAAAATGGGAACCGAAATAAATGTAAAGCTTTTAAAGGTTCTAAATATTGCTGATTTCTTAAGCATAGATCAATCGAATCATTCAATTCAATACTGTATTTTAGCAAATTTTAAGTAAATATAAAAAGAGTCTGAGAAAAACAGGATAAATTGATTAAAATGAAATGTAATGGCTATCTGGTTCATAGTGACATGTATTAGAGATTTTTTTTGATAATCTAAAGAAGCATACATATATCTTATGTCATTGGTATTCACGCTGTATAATTAAAATGAATTGTTGCTAAAATACTTGTGAGGAATATTGATTACATTTTTTCGAAGGTTCCCATCTTTTACGATGATGTGTTAAATAGTTACAAAATAAAATATTCAAATGTAATACTTACGAGGGGTGGGAGGACAAGAGTAGTAGTTTTTCATGTAAAGGTTTTTTACATTTTGTTTGTATTGTTTTAAACAATATACAACATATATGTATTGTTTAACTGAGTTATTTTCATGATAATGTTTGTTTTATGTTTCGTTTTATCGTAAGTTTTTTGTTTTCTTTAGAAATTATAATATTATTTGTTTATTTCTTTACGTTTTGTAATTGGGGGATTTTGTTTGTTTTAAGGATTAGGTTTTAAGTTACCTACAAATAAAAAGATTAATAAAAAAATAAAAAACAACAACAACAAAATTATAAGTAAAAAACAACATAACCAATTGAAAAAAGGAAGTTAAGATCGTTGGTTAATAAAGAGTAAAAAATAGCAAACAGTATAGCGGAAATTATACATAATTTTAACGATTTCAGTTTTTTACATGATTAGTTTTTCTTTATATTAAGAGAGAATAAGAGGCTACAAAATTCAAAACCTTTCTTTTCGCAAAGTAGTTTATATGTATGTAATCAAATCAAAGAAAATTGGCAAGCAAATATTTATTTTTGTTAAAAAAATAAATAAAAACAGTTTCAAGGAGATGTTGGGTTTTTTTTTCGAATAACGTAACGAGTTTAGGGAATATACTTGCCTACGATGAGTTTTGATACCCGTCGGATCTACAATAGATTTGAACCATTGTGGTATATCGACTTCGGCGACTTCATAGTATTTGATAAAAGGCTGTTCCAAAAGTAGAGGATATTTCGGACGCAACATATGGTCCTTTGTTAAGCTGTAATTATAAAAATGAGGAATGATATTAAAATGGAAATTCAATATATAAATTAGTCAAGTCATCAATTTAATAATCTAGAATACCTAGTGGCTTATAAAACTTATGTTCGATGTAAAAACATTAATGATTATGTTTACAAAATGCAACACTAAAATTAAATTTTTGGCAAGAAAATTTATTTATTGTTTTAAACATCATTTTAGCGGTGGAGGGAGGGAGAGTATATATAATTTGCTACGAAAAATAGGATAAGACATTCATGGAGTGGCTGACCTAAGACCTGTTGTATTCGTATGTTTGGCTGATATCCCTTTAACTTGCCATTTGGGCTATGTCTATCTAGCTGATAAGCATGATAACCCTTGAAAGCAGTAAACGATTGTCCTCAAATTTTGTATATGGTAATATTTTCTCCTAGCTCAGCCAATTCGGTATAATCTTTCTGGTACCTCTCCCACAAAGAGTTTAAAATTATCTACACTACTTACTCCAATCTTCTGTAATTTCACACATAGTAATAGTAACTACATCGACATAAACTGGAGAAAACTTGAAATTTTCTCGCCAAGTTTTCTTCAGACACAAGAGGACTATTGTAGGTGGTCCCAAAATTAGCACCTGACATATAATGCGAGATTTTTTGGCAGCTCAGCTATTTTCGTGTAACATCAAAGACAATTCGGTAACTAGACACCCCAAAGGCCTTTCAGAAGTACATTCGCATCTGCAAACTCTAGATGGCTACCTAAAAATCTTCTCACTCGCATACAAACATACGCGAAATTGACTTTTTCCCCAACTTGTGGGAAAAAGTTGCAAATACACTGGAGTGTCTATTGCCTAAATTGTCTTTGGTAACATGTTACTGTCAAACATATTGAGTTTGTTCTATAATTTAACCATGAATCGACTTAAAAACGAACAACGCTTGCAGATTATTGAGTTTTATATATTTTTATTGAATTTTGAGTTCGGTGAACAGTTCATTTCACGTTTGCGCCGGAAAATTGGCCGCCTAGATCGTGCGATTTAACGCCTTTAGATTATTTTATGTGGGGCTATGTTAAGGCTCATGTCTAAAGGGACAAGATCGCAGCGGTTGACGCACTGGAAGGCAATATTCAATAATTTATTGGTGAGATACCTGCCGATGTGATGGAGAGAGTATGCAAAAATTGGACCACGCGTATGAACCATTTGAGACGCAGCCGCGGTCTACATTTGCATGAAATCATCTATAACATTGAATTGAATATAGACCGTTCTACCGACTCAAATAATAATTTCATACATTTCTCCAAATTATGTGTGTTTTTTTTAAATCAAATCCGAAAGCTCTTAAAAAATCGGCGGTAGAAGTTTAAAAAAATATTACTTACGTGAAAAGTAACTTTACAAAACAAAAGTTTTAAGGCGCCACGTTGTTTAGTTGTTTTTGTTGAGCACTCAAAAGTAAACGATCTCAGTGAATTTTTGAACATGGAAACAAATTGGTCACCGATATGTAATACAATATTTTCATTTGAAAGGTCTCAGACCAACCAATATTAAAACCGAGCTAGATTATTCTACTAGCAAGATTATTCTCTTCCTTCGTTTACAACTATAAAATATTGGGTGGATGAGTTTAAACGGGGCCGTACGAGCTGTCAAGTCAAACACCGTAGTGGTCGATCATTTGAGGTTTCCACGACAGAAATTGTTAAAAAACAAATGCACTAAATGGTATTGGATGACCGTCGGTTGAAGGTTCGTGACCAAAATCAATGAATTAAAGCTCGAATTGCTTCAGCACGCACCTTATTCACCAGGAGCTAGGCTGTACTTACTAAAAACAG
Source organism: Eudasyphora cyanicolor (assembly GCA_963930755.1). NCBI lineage: Eukaryota > Metazoa > Arthropoda > Insecta > Diptera > Muscidae > Eudasyphora > Eudasyphora cyanicolor. The sequence continues at coordinate 259,554,084 of OZ005736.1, forward strand.
TGTATCAAAGCTATTGAAAATAGCTGGAAAAAGTGTATCGAGCTAAAAAGAGATTATGTCGAAAAATTATGAAAAATTTTCCCAAATTTTTTGTGTTTTCTTTATTCATTCGTCTATTTTTGGGACCGTCCTCGAATTTTTCTAGAAATTTTGGTTACAATTGAAATTTTCTAGAAAATTTTCTTTGAAATGTTACATCGCCATTTCTTCAAAATTTCATAAACAAATTTGTGAAATTGCAATTATCAAGAACATTCTGTTGAAAATTCATTTTTCTACAAAATTTGTCTTAAATTGCAAGTCAATTTTTACAAAATTTTCAAAAAAAATATTTTCCATAAAAATGCAACTTCGACCAAATTTTGCAGAAAAAATAGAATTTCAAACAAATTTTCTAGAAAAATACAATATCGAAGAATTTTTTAATATGTATATCAGTTTTCATAAAAATTTTCTATACAATTGAGTTTACTATTAAATGTTCAAAAATAATTCATTCGACAAAATTTCCACAAAAAAATGAAATTTTAATGATATTTTTATAAAAATGCAATTTTGTCGATATTTCCTATAAAAAATTAATTTCGACTAAATTTCTAGATGTTAGGTTAGGTTAGGTTGAAGAGAGGAGACGTTTAAACGTCTCATGTCCGTGGACACACACTTAAGCCAGTGGTTCGGCCTGTTGTGCGCTCCTTATTTATGATCTTTTTATACCTCACGAGTTACAGAAAATCGGTACTAGACACGAATTTTCTCAGTATCTTCCAGTCATATCCTCTGAGATGAGTCAAGTCTGGTAATATGTCGGACCCGAAATGTTGGAATCTTGCATGTGTGAAAGACGGGCAGTGACACAGAAAATGTTCCATCGTTTCTATGTTTTCTCTGCATGCCCTGCATTCGTCGTTACCTGCTAATCCTATGCGATGAAGATGTACCTGTAAGCTTGAGTGTCCCGTTAAAACACTCATCATCTTACTAATCTCGATCTTGTTTAGTTTCAGAAAACTACTTGTTTTTTTCTCATTTGGGTCACCCCACAATATCTTTGCAGTTGATCCTACAGTTGCTCTATTCCACACAGTTTTGTGAGCCATCACTGCCCAGTGCTTCAACTCATCCTTCGTGGTTTCCAATTTTCCAAGTTTATTACTCGAAGTTCTGACGGGAGACCGCCTGATCGGCGAACAGTCTGGCAGACCTTTCCAGTACCGATAATCATACTATTGATAACTTAGTTTATCAAACAGTTTGATGGTCGTGGTATCACGACAGATCTACATTGGTATATGGCTGTGACCCTAACCTAAGCAACGGGGCTATATTTAAATCTGTACCACTTAGACCTCACATATATATATATATCTAAATCTGAACCGATTTGAATCAATTTTAATAGAATTCGCCCTTGATACAAAAAAGTCATTTGTTAAAAATCTTATCAAGATCGGGGTAATATTGCGACATTAACTTGCGAAGGAAATTAGGATGGACAGACGCACGGTATACTTTTAGGTGAATCTAGCCGGCGCGAAACAAGCTTATAGTGCCATGTAGCACAGTGTAATTCTCTAACATCAACATAGTTTTTGTTAAATTGAGGTTCTTCTACAAATTTTCTCTATATTGGTCTAATTTAAAATTTAAAAAATCTTATATTATATATACAAAAGTCTAAAATTTCAATTTCAACTTTAGAGGATATATCCAATTTACATATTTTTTTTGTATACAAACCCCTTCTTAATGCTCACCTTAGTACGACATATAAATCTTACTTACCATTTGTTAACAAAATTATGAAATTCTGAACTAAAATGAAATGAATCATCGTCGGGTAAAGATGGTGGATCGCTGGCCAAAACCTTTGTTAAAACCTCAAAATCTGTATTACAGCCTTCGTAGGGAGATCGCGCCGTAGCCAACTCCACAAGTGTTATGCCCAAAGACCAAACATCGGCTCGTATATCATATTTGATTTTCTTAGGATCGATACGTTCAGGCTAAAATAAAAGAACAAAGTACAGCAAATTGACAAACAAACGCTTCAAAAAAAAAAGATATTCATTAGCCTACCGCCATATAAGCCGCACATCCAGCTGATCTAGTGGCCGCTTTGGAATCCACCAAACGTCCACTTATACCAAAATCACAGAGTTTTATATTACCACGTTCGTCTATCAGAATATTTGAGGGTTTTACATCGCGATGTATGACACCGTGTTTTTCTTTTAGATAAGACAAAGCTTTTACAGTCTAAAAAGATAAAAGTAGTTTTATTTCAAAATTCATAATATAACTTCTGACTGATTTGCTCTTTATTTCACACTCACCGCAACAGTTACTTTTCCCAATATATTTTCCGGCACCGGTTTCTTGGACATTTTCAATAGTTTATCAAAACACATCGACATCAATTCCATGCATATCCATACATCGGCGTCCGTAACGAAACAACCGAAACATTGTACTATATATTGGCAGTCATGTGATTTCAGTACCACATCCAAATCCATAAGGATACGTTTATTCTCCTCCGAGTTGCCGGTACGGCGCATTTGTTTCACGGCTATAATCGTGCCGCTGGGCTTGTGTCGCATTTTGACAACATTCCCACTGGTGCCATTACCCAAATCGCCCAGATGTTCGAGATCTTTAATATCGGATGTGTATTTGTGATTGTTTATTGTTAAAATACCAGTCTGTTTGTGAATTTTCTTTAATTTTCGATCAGTTTCAGATTCAGTCGCTGGTGCAGTTGAATTTGGAAAGTCCAGTGTCATTCTACTGCGATTTGGTATACCGTCCACTGAAAAGAAGAATGTATAATTATATATTTTGCATAACAGAAATAAATAAGGTAACAGATTCAAACAAGTAAAAATGGCGGTAAATGTAATTTATTAACTTTAAGCTCTGAGTCAAGATAATAATATATGGCTGAATGAGTAGACTTTTGTTGTTGTAGTGGCCAAGCGGTAGAAATTTGTGACTTATAATAACATTTTATTAAAAATATATGTATGTATATACTCGTATCAACAATTTTCGGCCAGATGTTATTTAGTGACTCAATACGAATGTAAAATAGGCAAATGACTTTTTTACTTTTTTTTCAAAAAATTAAAATTTCATGGTCGTACCCGATAGTTTTTGATAGAAAATAGTAAAAATCCCATCGATTTGGCAATGTTCTGGATGATATTTGGATGATTGCAGACTTTTGAAAAATCGCTTTTTTGATAAATTTATTTATTTATTATTTATTTATTTATTAAATTCAGTTCAGTAATATGAAGCCTACAAGGCCAATAAATTATATTACATAGTTCAATAAACCTGAGTAATAAAATAAAGTTACATAACTAAAACTAAAACAACATTAAATGATAACTGTCGCAGAAACTAATATTTGGCTCCCCAGCCATTTTATCAACAAAAACCCAAAAACAAATCATTAGGTCCAAGTCATAAGAATAAAATTGCATAGATAGATATAATGAGTATTAACAGCTTAATACGTGCACCATATTCCACAAAATTAATTTAAGTTAAACCAGATCTACCATAGATATTTTTATAAATTCTAGGAATTAATATATGTGGGTTCCTAGATGAGCGCGAAAATACGAACGTTCTCCACAACTGAGTAGGTCTGCGGTTTTTAATAACATTATAGAAAAGTGACAAATTCCGGAGATCCACAAAATTCATAAAGGAACATCCAAGAAAGCGTTTCACATGTGCAGAAATATGGTTAATACGGCGAATATTGTAAACAAAACGGGTAATAGTATTCACAATGCGCCGAAGTCTGCTAATGTACAAGCCTATTGTACCCGATATAACTTCAAGACCATATAGCACCTGAGACATTAAAATGGCATGAGCTAATCTATATTTAATGAAAAAAGGTAGATATAAATTGGATGCGTAAATCTTGCGCAAGGAAGCCCAAATTTTACCGGATAGTGCGTCAATGTGATATCTAAATGAAAGTTCGGAATCTAATACAACAACCAAACACCTGTGACGATCAACGAAATCAATGACGTCATTCCTTATAAAAATACTTAAATCCGGAAAAGAACGATTTGTAGATCCAAACATTAAAGCTTTAGTTTTAGACGTATTAACAGTTAAAGAGTTTTCAGTAGCCCAATTTGTAAAACGATCTAGACAAGAATTAATGTTAGCCTCACAAACTTCAGGAGTACCTGAACTCCCATTAAAAAGTAAAAAAATGTCGTCAGCAAATAAGAAAGTTTTAGAACAACTGGAATTAGTGTAGCGATGAAGATCATTAACATATAGGATAAATAAAAGAGGTCCTAACACGGAACCTTGAGGAACTCCAGAGTGAAGAGGAAGCATGTCGGATTCAACACCATTCAGAACACAAATTGCGATCTGTCTTTTAAATAGGAATATATAAGCTTGCAGGCAGAATTAGAAAAATTAAATTCATTTCGTAGTTTATGTAGCAGACGGACATAATTAATAGAATTGAATGCTTTTGACAAATCAAGAGAGACTAGGACACTTAACTTATTATCATTTATGTCTTCTCGAATAGAATCATTGAGTTTCAGGAGCAAGTGGGAGGTGCTATGTCCCTGCCGAAAGGCATTTTGCGATTCATTAATTCGAATTAACGTAGATTGCAAAATTTGGTCCTTAATAATGTGTTCTACAACTTTTGATAAAGCAGGAAGAATTGAGATAGGTCTCAGATCATCAGGTCCATGAACAACTCTGGACTTCGGTATCGGTACTACACGAGAGTTTTTCCAAGCAAGGGGAAATCTAGACGTCGTCAAAATGCAGTTTATTAGGTCAGTGATAACGGCAGAAACATAAGGGAAAACTAACTTAACAAAATTTATTGGAATACCGTCTACGCCAACACATCTAGATTTGACCTTGTTCAGAGCATATGATATCCACAAAATAAAAACGCTAAAAGGGACATATACTATTTTTTGATTCCAAATTTTTACAATGGATTAATGAAGTCAAGAAGATGCGTTTAGCATCAAATACGCATTTTCGAAAAGCCCTCGATGTATAAAATTCGGAAAAATTATAGTTTTAGTTCACAGATTGAACTAAAACTATAATTTTTTCACCATTTTTTATCATGTACGGAAATATGATGTTAAATTTTTGTCATATGCCTAACGTACATACATATATGTCATAAAAACTCCAATCTTTGAATGTCTATATATAATTACCACAATATCATAGGGGAAATAAATGACCACAGGGATATTTTGAGGTACATTGTGTGTGGAGATTAAAATAAAATTGTATATGAAAGATCACAAAACAAAAATATTAATATTAAAAAGCGAATCCATACAAAATTTTTGTTATATTTTTTTTTAAAAAAATCCCCAAAAATTGTATTGGTAGACCGTCGATTTTTAAGGCACTGGGTGGGTGTATTTTTTCGAGTAGGTTTGTACCGCATTTTTTCTCCTATTCAATATCTACAACTTTGCTTCAGATACAAAGAGATATTCCGTACGGTATACCGAGAAAAAAATGTAGAAAAAGTGCTAAAATGCAACTAGAACAAAAATAAATTCGAATGGCCATTAAATTATTAATTGAGCCAACTTGACTAAACGAATGATGCTGAAGTCCTTATTTTTGGGGCTTCTTTCACTTCCAATTCTAAGAACTGACTCTCAAAATCATGTGTTGTACTGTTTAAGGGAAAAATCATGTGTTGTACTGTTTAAGGGAGTGAAGATAGAGTCTAAACAACCAACCACAACCTGTTATACTTATAGTCTAAAGTTATAGTCCGTTTTACAAACTGTTATACACGAACACAAAATTTAAATCTTTAGTTTTTTTTAACAACTAAATGATATAAAACAATAAAAAATGTAGTATTAAATAAACTAAAAGTATCAGAAGTGAATTTATAAAAAAAATTGAAAATACACATGTTACAACGTGCGAATTGAATATATTGCCTAACACAATTAAATGGCCCATAGCTCGAAAACTAGGTTAATCCATACTATGACCACTTGTTGGATAGGTCTCCATGAGCACAATCCAATGACGTAATATTTTTCTAAGTTTATCGTACAATGGGCCATATATGGAACCCATATAGGGTTATCGTACAGCTTTTGACTCAGTGGGCCATATATAGAACCCATATAGGGTCTAATACAATTAAATGGCCCATAGTTCGAAAACTAGATTGGGTTCATCTATGACTACTTGATGGATAGGTCTCGATAAGCACAATCCAATGATGTAACACTTTTCAAGGTTTATCGTACAGTTTTGGACCCAGCGGGTTATATACGAGTATAGATCATATATAGGGTCTCACAGAATTAAATGGCCCATAACTCGAAAACTGGAACGGGTTAATCTGGGGCATCACGGCATTCGATATCGAGAACATCTCGATCGATAACACAATTAAATGGCCATAACTCGAAAACTAGATCGGGTTAATGGACTACGGACTGTGAATACTTTTGTATAGGCCTCGATGAGCACAATCCAATGATGTACAATTTGTCAAGGTTTATCGTACATTCTGCTCCGATATTCACAAAATCTTAGGACAGGGTCGGAAAAAAGCTAAATTCCATTTTCAATTGCAGATATATCGGGAAGATATCTCTAATGTTTAACAAGTAAACATGGATTAAGTTCGACCATGCCAAATCTTATATACCCTCCACCATGGATCGCATGTGAATAATTTCGGTTGCAAATAAGAACATTATACAAAATTTCACCCCAATTTGTTGAAATTTGAGGTTTTTGTTGCGTTGCGAAGTCAAGTCTAGAGGGACACATTGTTCGTGTGAAGAATTCCGGGTATAAATAAACTTACTAATTTTCAGCCCGATCAGTTGACATTTGTGGTCTCTATGACGTTGAGAGGTCAAATCGGTGAGATGCTATATATGGGGGTACGACAAACCTTTACAAATCATCATTGGATTGGGCCCATCGAGACCTTTCCATCAAGTGGTCACAGTATGGATTAACCCAATCTAGTTTTCGTGCTATGGGTCCTTTAATTGTGTTAGACCCTATACGTGTTCAATATAGGGCCCACTAGGTACAAGACTGTACGATAAACCTTGACAAATGTTACATCAAGTGGTCATGGTATTATTATACAGGGTTTCCCAACAAGAGTTGTTATTTTGAATCACCCGGTATTTCGGTAGCTGTCACTTTTGAAGCTTTTATTCTTCGACATTTCGTCGGCTTAATGCTATTTTGTTCCATACGCCATTTTTTATGAACGGAGAAAAACGCAATTTATTGTTTGAGTAAAAACGGGACTGAAGAGTTACACACTTTTTATTTCATAGGGTTCCTAACAGTGTTTGTATGATTCTCATGCATTTCTATGCCATTACATCCAAAAATAAACAAGTTATAACAATTTTTGTACTTGGCATTTTGGTCCATATCCACTTTTATTTTAATATTTTTTCGTATTTGTATTACATGGACCACAAAAAGGGTCGGTATGGAAGGACACTAATTTACATATTGTGATCGAAAGAACGTAAAATACTGAGTGAAAAATATAGGGCGATAGAAAAATTGAGACATAGAACAAAAATATCGAAATTATTTCCCGTTATTCAGAGTAAAACAAATTTACCCTACCAATATCTCGAAAACTAGGCGAGATAGGAAAAAAATGATTGCAGATTCTGAAAGAGCATGCTTGGAACCCATATTATCAACTCCTAACTCAAAAAACACAAAAATGGCGTATGGACCAAAATAGCATTAAGCCGACGATTTGATAAGTAGAAACTACGCCATTACTAAAAATGGATACACGATCATCGAACGATACAAAACGACCAAAAAACATACGAACGATACAAAATCATCTTGACTGATGAGGCCCATTTCCACCTCGGTGGCTACGTCAACAAGCAAAATTGTCGCATCTGGGGCTCGGAAAACCCATTGTTACTTTCAACAAGACGGCGCTACGTGCCACACAAGCAACGAAACCATTGCTCTGTTACGGGAGAAGTTTCCGGACCGTGTTATCTCTCGAAGAGGTGATCACAATTGGCCACCGAGATCTTGTGATTTAACACCTTGCGACTTCTTCCTTTGGGGTCACGTGAAAGATAAGGCCTACGCCAACAGCCCAGCGTCGATTCAAGACCTCAAAGATAGAATTCCTGAGGCTATCGAGGACATAGGGCAGCCACTTTGCGATTTGGTTATGGAAAATTTCATGAAAAGGATATGGTCCTGTGAGCGTGGTCGTGGTGGCCATTTGGCTGATGTTGTTTTTCATTATTAGCGGCATACCTTCCTCTTTATTATGAAATAAACATCCATTAATTTATCTCAAAAAATTGAATTTTTCTTTGAATACCAAAATAACACCTTTTGTTGGAAAACCCTCTAGTTTTCGAACTATGGGTCAGTTAATTGTGTTAGGCAATAGACTCAATTCACACGTTAAACATGTGTATTTTTAATTTTTTTTATTAAATTGACTTTTAATAGTTTTGGGGTTTTCAATATTATATTTTTTATTGTCAAAAAAAAAACTAAATAATAAAATTTTTTTGTTCGTGTATAACAGTTTGCAAAACGCAATATACCTTTAGACTATAAGTATAATAGGTTGTTCTCTTGACTAAATAGACTATAACTTTAGACTCTATCTTCACTTCCTTGCTTGGTTATTATTTTGACAGGTAGCTCTAATAAGGACCCCTTATTAAGGACTATATACATATGTACATTCGATTATCTTTGTTATTACTCGTTCAATGGTATTAGATTTTGTTTCTGACTGCGTACTGCGTGTTGAATGTATCTTCACAATCTTGAAAATTTTGAATAATCTGAGCAATGTGTTTAAAGTGCGTTTGTTACCGTTGGGATTATAAGTCCCTAAACAAACAATCACCATTATTTGATTGTATTGCTGGAAACACGATGTTGTTTATTGTTTAATTATTATTAATTATTACAAAGTCAATAAAGGAACTTTTGTAAATTTCAAATATCAAAAGATATATGTATGTATGTACATACATACATTTGTATGTATGTACCTATGTGTTTCGTTTTCATTCATAAATATAACAACCAAACCACAACAAAAAGACAAATGTTTTTCCCGACGACTTGCTGCTGCTCCGGAAATGCCAAAATCACTCAAACAGTGTTCGGCACAAAGAGAATGCGTGACAAATAGCAAAATATATTGCAAAACATTGTAAAGCTACGAAATGTATAGTTTTAGTGATATGGCTTGGAACCGAGATTGTAAATTGTTTTTTTGTTCCCCAAATCATATCAAATTCTTATATAAAAAATTCTAAAAAAAAAATCTTTTTTGTATTCTGAGCAAAAAATATTGAGGAGAGAGATCATTTGAGATTTGTATAAAATAATGAGCTTTGTTTTTGTTACTCTTGTAAAACCTGGGTCAATGGATTGCCGATCACTGCACAAAAGTAACAACAACATTCCCATATTTGTACTCTACTCTTCATCTCCTCCGACCGACCGACTGACTGACTGAAAACATGACAAGTGCCAAAGGCAAAAAAATAAAAACAAAACAAACATACAGGCAGGCAGCAAGAGCTCACAACAAAAACAAAAATAACTCAAATTTTTGGGAGACTGGTTTTTTGCAAAATACATCGTCCCGTCGTCCGTCGTTTTCATATAATTCGCATTGAGGGTGGTGGCGGTGGTGGTGGTATCACACACAATAATTGAAAACTAAGACGTTGGTGGTGGAAGTTTTATAATGAACAGAGAAAAATATATCCAAGAAACCCCCAAGTATAACCGGTAGGCAAAATGTTCATGGAAGACAATATTGTATTTTTCTGGAGGAAAATGTTTAAATGCATTTTACTTATACTGCTCAGATATCCTCCAAATGTTCGCCATTTCTATACGAACGCATAATTTTTGAATCATTGACAATTTTAATATTTTGACCTGTTATTTACAGATTCTAAGCATCTTGCGGGTTATGTACGAGGCAATACTAGTGTTGCCAAATGCAAACTTGAACTTCCATTGGAAAGTTTGACATTTTTTAGCATAACTTCACTGAGAACATTTTGTCATTTGAGCGCGAATTATTTTTTTACAGAGTTTGGAAAATCTATGTCGGTCAAACAATGTAATTAACTCGTGAAAATTTTCGTGCGATGATTTTTTAAGATTTTCGGCGTGCATTATCGAGACAAGAGTGTCTCAACCAACTTGTTTCGATTTTGGGTGACGAAGTACCATCAAAACCATTGTAAATCGTTGGTACCAAGAGTTCGGTCTCGGGAGCCGATCGCTCCAGGATGCATTTTGTGAAGGTCGTCCATCTTTGGTCGTTGTGCCGGAAACCGTCGAAGCTGTGCGTGAACCGATAAAGCAAGACCGACATGTCACATACCGTGAGATTGAGGAATCCTTGGGCGTTAGTATGGCAAGAATCAATAAGGCATTGCATGTTCATTTGGCCGTGAAAAAAATATGTTCTCGTTGGATGCCACATAATTTGAGGAATGCTCAAAAAAAGGATCGTGTCGATTGGAGCAAAGAAATGTCGGAAAAATACAACCGCAGTAACTCAAAAGCCGTGTGTCCCATCGACACCGGTTACGAATCATGGATCTATGCATATGAGACCGAAGCAAAACAGCAATCGACCGTATGGGTCTTTAAAGACGAGCCAAATCCAACAAAAGTTGTTCGTAGGAGAAGCATATCGAAGCAAATGATCCCGTTTTTGTAAATATAACCGGTCATGTGGCCAAAGTGTCTTTTGTGGAGCGTAGGACGTTCAATTCTGAGTGGTACCCAACCATATATTTGCCAACAGTATTCGAAAAAATAAGGAAAAACAAGTAATCTCACACATCAGCTGAAACATGGGGCTATTTGAGCACTCAAGATGTAGAATTGAAGTGTCATCCGGCGTACAGCCCTAATTTGCACCCAATGACTCCTTTCTATACCCTCACATCACAAGAAAAAGCTATGTGATTAACGTTTTTCGACGCTCGATGCAGTTGAATCGTTCAAAAACTATGTTTTGGAGGTGTCTCAATCGGAGTGGAAAAAATACTTCGTAAATTGGTTTGAGCGCATGCAAAAATGTATTAATCTTCACGAAGAATATTTCGAACAACAATAAAGCCATTTCCAATGATAAATGGTTTTTTTTTATTGCTGGACCCAAAATATAAATAGCAACCCTCGTAACAGTAGTATGGAACTAGTAATAGAAACTGGCAAATTATTGATTAATCTTTACATATGGGTACATCCGCAATATTGTTTATCAAAAATTTAAAAATGCCAGGTTTGAAATGAAATTATTATTTTTCGGTACCTTCTAAAGATCCCACTGTTGAAATGACACATACAACAGAGTCTATACAATATAAAAAACAACATTAAATAAAAATTTCCGCCAACCAAGTCGTGTTAAATTCTAATGAGAGCCATTTTAATATCCTTAAATATTCCTCTTTTTTTAATGTACATATCTCGATTTTTATGATTACTACGCAAACTTGGTTAAAAAAGATGCAAATTCACGTTAACTTAAAAACCTACTTCTATTTTTGCAACGTCCGCAACGGAATATTGCATTCATCAAAAATATTTAGGTAAATATTAATTGTCATTTCAAAGTACTCTCAAATAATTGTTGTTCGCTGAAGAATTTATGAAAATATTGCATTCAGAACGCCCACGGGATGGTTTATGTTTAGAAAATGTGCGTTTTAGTCCGGTTTATTTTATTTATTTATTTAACATCAATAGAAGGCCCAAGAGCCCAATTATGCTTGTATTGTAAGACAAAAGCATAATATAACAAAATTTAAAATATTAAAAAAAAAAATATTATTATACTACAATAATATTTAAATGGCTCCCTAGCCATATGAACATGCAAAAAAAAATAAAAGTACAATTAAAAATTTGGGCCCCATACCAATCAGACGATAAAAGCAGATACTTATGGCCAATATAAAGTATTAAGGCAAAATACCATTTAAGTAGTTTATAACTTTTCTCTTGTATGAAGAATAAGTGTAGGAGAATAGCTTAAGTAGGTTAGGTAAAAGGTTCCAAAATCGATATACCATTATTAAGAATGAATGTTCATATATCGAAGAGTGCACCAGATGAATATCAATGTGTACATTGCGCGTTGAATTTATGAATGAAAACTGATTAACTATAATTTGGGGCTGTGCTGATTTCATAATTTTATAAAAATGAAGTACTAAACGTAAGTTAAGATAATGATGAAAAGAACATCCTATAAATGTGTGAGTTAGTTCAGTAACACGATAACGACCATGTACTCTCAAATCATAGACATAACGTACAATCGTCCTAAAAATCATCATGATTATAGGAACAAGTACCAGAAAAAAAACTTCATGAGAAGACGGAAAACGATGTACGAAATTGTTAAAATAGTACAATGTTCTAAGAATAAATACACTAGGTAAAATTGGCAAGGCCTCCCATTAGAAGGCCTTTTAGAATGCCTTATCTTCGGATCCGAAAAACATTCCGGTATGCCTTCGGAAAATAGGCATTTCAGAAGGCCTTCTTCGCACATTAAAAATGGTTCGGCGCACATTCTCAATTCGCTTCTCCAAGAAGGCCTGCTTGAAGGCCTATATATCAGCATTTAAAAATACTATACTATTTCCAAACTGCCTTCTTTGAGAAGGCATGTAGGAAGGCCTTCTCATTTTTATATTAGATAAATCCAATACACATTCTTTTTTGCCTTCGTATGGAAGGAATGCTAACATGCCCTAAGAATGAATGCGGTCCGGAAGGTGTCGGTTTAAGTGATAGGACGCTGTTTCGTATATACTTTGATCAAATTTCTATTAGAGAATTTTTTTTGCTTATTTCTAATTAGTTTTCATATTATACCAAATCCGAAGAATTTATTCAATTTATGGGATACTGTTGAATCCTTTGTGGATCTTGGTATATTAATGGATCCTAAACTCAATTTCAATAACCACATAATTACAATGGTGAATAAAGCTTTTGGCGTGCTCGGTTTCATTAAGCGATAGGCTAAATAATTTGTAGACCATATGTAACTAGGCAGTTGTATACGTCCCTAGTTAGACCTATTCTAGAATATGGGTCTGTAGTGTGGGACCCCCAATACGGGACTTACGTTGATAAGATGGAATCGGTTCAAAAACAATTTTTATTATTCGCTTTAATACATCTTCATTAGAATAGTGATTTTAGTCTTCCACCCTATACGAGCAGGTTGAGTTTGATAATACTGCCTACTCTTAAGAGTAGACGTATTATGCTGAACACCACCATGGTGCTGAAAGTTATAAATGGTAATGTGCCCTCTAATTTTATTCTGTCTAGGATTGGATTCAATGTACCATATAGAACTTCCAGATATTACCAACTATTACATATTGATTTTCAACGTACAAATTATGCTTCGGCAGAGCCCATTCGTTGAATGTGCCTGGATTTTAACACTTTATATGATGTTATTGACATTGATGTAGAAATTAATGCAGTTAGATCTAGAATAATCTATTTTTTAAATGTGTAAGTAGACTAATGTTATTTGTTTAGAGGTTAGACATGTACATACATATATAGAAAAACTTTTGAATTTTTGCATGTGTTCTGTAGCTGGTATTTCCACCCTCTACTCGCCATGGTCCGGATCATGGTGTTTACGCAATCCCTACGTCATGGGGATGTGGCCCCCTCTGTCGGAAGGGGCGGGTAAGAGTAGATGCGTTGGGACCGTTCGAAAAAAAATCAGTAACTACGGAGTTACAATTATTCTTTGCGAACCAATGCACGGGAAATATGTATATATGTCAAATGTTACTATGAACTGTTGCAGGGTAAATGGAGTAAATATCTGATACCTATACTCCATTTTCACTAGGGACGAATTTATGTTTAAATTTAAGCCAGATAAATTGAATAATGTGTTCTCTTAAACATCAAGAAGTAATATTGATGGAGACCGTTATATGGGGTCTATATCAAAACATGGACCGATGTGTCTTTTTATAGGAAATATCTTTGAACCAATTTCGTGAAGATCGCTTCGTATTTGCGACCTGCACTTTGTTCAGAATACATAGACAGACAGACGGAAATGGCAAATTTGACTCAGAAAATGATTCTATGCCGATCGGTATAATAAACCATGGGATTATCTCATCTACCTTATACCACAGTGTAGTGTCTGGTATAAAAAACAAGCTTTATATGGAACCAGTAAGGAAAGGCATAAAGTCGGGCGGCCATATATTACCCTACACCTCCCTAACAATGCGATAAAGGTCATTGCGATAATAATTTGAAATAATTGGTAAGTAGGCAGGAACATATTATCTAATTCTGAGCCGATAATCGCTAAACTAAGCAATATTCGTTCCTAAATTGAGAAACATATTTCCGGAAAATTATTAATGATCGGAAGTAAAGTACAACTTCTATAGCGCTTCAAATCAGGAGGAACATATATATGGAGGTTATATATAAATCTGAACGGATTTTCCTTGAATACTCATTCATGTAAAAAGAAACTTCTTTCTGTCAAATTTCGTACTGACCGGATATAAAATACAGTCTCTACAGCACTTACATGTCAAATCGGGGGTAACATATATATGGGGGCTATATATCTAAATCTGAACCGATTTTCTCTGAATTTGGAAGTATCCCTTCATAAATTAAGAAACCTCTTTGTGTAGATTTTTTACTGATCGGATATAAAGTACAGATTGTACAGCGCTTACATGTTAAATCGGGGGTAACATATATATGGGGGCTATATCTAAATCTGAACCGATTTCCCTCAAATTTGGCAGTGTTAATTCAGGTAATGAGAAACCTCTTCTGACATTTTTTTACTGATCGGATTTAAAATACAGTTCTACAGCGCTTACATGTCAAATCGGGGGTAACATATACATATATGGGGCTATATCTAAATCTGAACCGATTTCCCTCAAAGTTGGCAGTGTTAATTCACGTAATGAGAAACCTCTTTCTGCCAATTTTTTTACAGATCGCATATAAAATACAGTTTCTACAGCGCTTACATGTCAAATCGGGGGTAACATATATATGTGGGCTACATCTAAATCTCAACCGATTTTCTCTGAATTTGGAAGTATTCCTTCATGTAATAAGAAACCTCTCTCTGCCAAATTTCACACTGATCGGATATAAAATACAGTTTTTACAGCGCTTACATGTATAATCGGGGGTAACATATATATGGGGGCTATATCTAAATCTGAACCGATTTTCTGCGAATTTAGCAGTATTCCTTCATGTAATAAGAAACCTCTCTTTGCTGAATTTCGCACTGATCGGATATAAAATAAAATTTTTACAGCGCTTATATGTCAAATCGGGGGTAACGTATATATGGGGGCTATATCTAAATCTGAACCGATTTCTTCCAAATTTAACAGTGTTCATTCATATAATAAGGAACCTCTTTCTGCCGAATTTCATACTGATCGGATATAAAATAAAGTTTTTACAGCGCTTACATGTCAAATCGGGGCTAACATATATATGGGGGCTATATCTAAATCTGAACCGATTTTAACCAAATTCAATAGGGATCGTCCTTGGGCCAAAAAAAAGATATGTGTAAAGTTTCGTCGAGATCGGACCATAATTGCGACCTGTACTTTGATTACAAGAATACATGCACAGACGGACAGACAGACGGACAGACGGACATAGCTAAATCAACTCAGAAAGTGATTCTAAGTCGATCGGTATAATAAACGATGGGTCTATTTCTTCTCCTTTTGGGTGTTACAAACAAATGCACAAAGTTATAATACCCTGTACCACAGTGTGGTGTAGGGTATAAAAATGATTGAAAGAGGAGAATAACATAATTTAGAAAACTTAATTAATTACCTAGTATTCATAAAATGAAATGTTTGGTTTTTAGTTATTATTAATAGCAACATTTAATTTCCTTAAAAAACAAACATTATTATACCCAGTACCACTCTGTGATACAGAGAACTATGTATACGTTTATTTTATATTTTTTTCTTTCAAAAAATAAATACACATTGTGTTTTTAGAAGGTAAAATTTTCATTCAGGGTGATACTTTAAAATCGATTTCTCATGAATAGTGTCGACATTTTTTATATCTTTTAGTTGTGCACTTTAAATAATAAGTAATAAAATAAGATGGAATTGATCTTTCTGAATCTACAATTCAATCTTTGAAATAGTTAGTCAGTGTGACGCAGTGTATCCTAAAATATTACAAATTTTATATTTTGGTACATAAACTTTATAATATTTCAGCGAGTCAAAATCTTTTTAAATATTGTCTAATATTTTCAGCATTTAAAAAAAATTTTCGTGACATTTTTTTTTATTTCATATATGTATATACATAAATATATATATATAAATAGATAGCCCTCTTAAATCGTCTTATTGCTGTTTCAACAGAATGTCCGACTAGAAAAAAATAGAAAAAATAGACTAGAGAAAAATAGATATATCCGCAGTATATACGTATGTCCGATTTTAAATCGAAGCGCTATGAAATAAAATTTTTTGGACAGATCAGCATTATTGGACAAATAATATTGATAAAACTTGATAATATTTTTTTATTCTGCTCTAATAGGTTGGTGTAAAATATTTATCACATCCCTTCATAATTTTTTTTAATAACTGATGCTAAAATATTTTTTTTACGACCGATACCCATTCCTGAAGACGTTTTATGAAAATACATTTTCGTAGGCCTTCCCATTAGATGCTACAAAATCCGTTACTCATTCCTGCTTGCCTTCTTCAGATAGGTATTTAAGAAGGCCTGGCTAAAGAAGGCAGCGTGGAAGGTGTTTTGTGTTTTTGTTGAAAACACAAAACTAATTTCTGTGGTACATTCCTGACTCCCTTCTTTCCCGAGGCATTCTATAAGGCCTGACAAAGGAAAGTGTTTACTTTAACGAAGGGTATGATGTTTCTGCACACTTTTTGGCGTAAACACACAACTCAATTCTGTGGGCTAGTTGGTACGATTATAAATGGACGTGCGATTATAAATGCGAAGATCGTGAGTTCAAATCCGAGCGGAGGCACACAACAAAGTTGAAAAATTTAAAGTGGAAATTAATAGAATGACAGTAACAAAAACCGAAATATTCAAAGAAACAACAAAGTTAAAGAATTTAAAGTGGAAATTAATAGAATGGCAATAACAAGGCCCGAAATATTCGAAGAATATTAGTCATTGGTTCGTCATATTTTTAAAACCTTCTAGAAAGCCTTTTATTTTTGGCAGTTACTACCAATCTCAAAAGGGATTTAATTCTCTTAGTTACTACCAACCATTCGGGACAGGCTAAATAAAACAAAATTTATTAAAAGCCGTCCACGAAATGTACCATTGTTGTCCATCCTAAATATAAAGCAGAGTCTAGCATTCGTCAACCAAAATCTTCACAGGCCATGCTGATACAAGTAAAAGCGTTAAGTCATATACATATACCCTCCACCATGGATTGCATTCAATTTTATTACTGGAAAAATCTTTGGATATGAAGCAAATCATAAAACGATCCATTTTGTTTAAGTAAATTATTAAAAAAAACGAACGCTGCAATTTTTAGCCAAATTTTAGTTCACAAATTCTTGAACCAAACTCTTCACCTCAAAAATGTGGTATTTATGGCATAAAATAGACTTTTTGAGAGCTACATCTACTCGAGGACTACAACAAAATAAAATTTGATTTGTATAAATTCTATAGGGAGTTGAACCCAGCACCTTCGGGATCCAAGTCTAACGCACTAACCACTAAGCTACCGAAGCTTTGTAAAAGCTTTTGCTGTGATGTCAAAAGAATACAATTTGCAAAGATTCTGCTGAACTGCTTTAAAAATGTTATATCTATGACTCAAAAACGTTGTTTCGGAGCGACCTCTATAGGGGAGCTATATGAAAACATTGACCGACATGGCCCATTTGCAATTCCAAAAAACCTGCAACTATAAGAAGTTCTACTAAATGTTATCGACCTAGCTCTATTATTACATACTGTAATTTATTACAACAGGCGGGCATGGCTAAATCCATCCCCATCCTATGGTGGAGGACATACAAATGTGTTGTGGTCGGATGACATGAACATAAGTTAGTATCGAACTACTTTGGGTTTTGCGAAGTACATAGTTCGAAATCACCGGAATTATGCTTTAATTGCCTATAAATATTAAAATAGCCAAAACCAATGAATTTATTTAGAAATATGTATTTGTTGTTAGTTTTAAGATTTTATATATATTTATAGTATAATTTATGATTACGGGTAGATATTGTACAGATTGTCAGTGATCAATCTTTTACAAGTTTCTGTTTAACAAGTTTAAAAAAATAAAAACAAGTAAGAAAGTTTCAGTCGGGTAAACCGACTAAGGCATACCCTCACTTTGTGAGTAATGTAATAAATAACATTACACCAATAAATCTGTCAATTTGTGTGGGAGGTACCAGAAGGGGTTTTCCAAAAACACGTATTTTTCGGTAAATACATTGCATTGTGCTGAACTATAAGCGTTTATGTGCACTGGTATATTAAAGTTACGAGCTATGTAATTTTGGTATGATTTGGTCATTTTGTGTGGGAGGTACAAAAAGGGGCGGGGTGATAACGCCCACTTTTTACAGGACTATAGGCACTATAACAGAATTACACTGTACAAAATTTCAAGTATTTGTATGCACTGGTATTAAAGTTACAAGCCGTTTACTTTTGGTACGAAATGGTCCATTTGTGTGGGAGGTACCAAAAGGGGCTGTACAATAATGCCCATTTTTTACCGGACTATAGGCGCTACAAAAACATTATACTGTAGAAAATTTCAAGCATTTTTATGCACTTGTGTTAAAGTTATAAGCAGTTTAATTTTGATGCAAAATGGTCCATTTGTGTGGGAGGTACCAAAAGGGGCATGCCAACTTCACCCATTTTTCTCGAGTTAATAGCGACTAATATACTAATATTATGTGCAGAATTTCAAAAGATTCGAGTAAGTAGTATAGAAGTTATTAAAGAATCAATATTTCACTAAATTTTAACCCTTTGTGTGGGAGGTACCAGAAGGAGTAGACCAATATGGCCCATCTTCGAACTCATCCGGATATAGATCAAAATATTACCACATACCAAATTTGAAGTCAATCGGTTACTCCTTTCGAGAGTTATCGTGCGCACCAGCCAGCAGACACACAGACAGACAGACAGACAGACGGACGGACATTGCTCATTCGACTTAAAATGACCCAAAACGGATTTCCTCCGAACATACTTAGGGTCTTAGATCACTCCTTCGATGTGTTACACTTTTTTCCGTAGCAAATGATATATACCCTCGTCACACTAAAGTGAGGGTATAATAAAAAAACAATCACAGCTTAAGATTGGGTGCTTTAATGCCCAATCTTTAAAACCTAGTGGTCACTCATCTAAATTTGATGAAATGAAGAATATTTTGTGTGGCGAACATCTTGATATGGTGGGGGTGACGGATACCTAGCTTAAGTCATATATCTTTATATATAAAACCCTTTGTACGTTTGTTAGTAACGCATGATCTCCGAAACCATAAGAGCGAATGGGCTAAAAATTACACAATAGCTACAGTTTGGGCTCATATGTGTTATTAAATTATTTTCTAGCTGATAAATGGCGGAGTGGTCAAGATATTTGCAAAATTCGTATTTCCAGAGCTATTTAATTGAAATTTAAAATCTATGTGTGGTTTGTCCTGATAATGATCAAAATAATTTTTTTTCTCGGCCGGCCCGAGCCCGATTTGGCAGGACAACGTCTGCTGGAGTCAGCTAGTAACTTATAAAATTGTTGAAATTTCTGTTAGTATTCAATTTGTGAAGTACCGAGATTATTCTGCGATCAATATGGAAAACTTACTTTGTGTAATTTACGAAATTGATTTTTCTATACTTTACTGCACAAATGACACCGACGTTGAACTATCGCATTTAAGCCAATTATTATTAGCACTTTTTGAAGAATATGCGCATTGGTTTAACGATATGGAGGTGAATCTAGATGTAGAAAACAGTTAGATATGAGAGCATATACGGAGAACAAAACTGGTAGATATAAGAATAAATATTGGCAATACAAATCTGCTGCTCGCAGCGTAGTAAGAGCGTCTTTTCGGCGGAGCTAAGGAGGCGCGGGAGATGTGGTCTCGAATAAGGTTCACTGGTGCCATTGGCTGTGAAAGTAATAGTGATATTGGCTCTGAAATTATTTTACTTCTGTGTCATCTAACTCTGCGTCTTATATTAGTAATGTGTTTCCCTTTTACGATCGTAATAATGATCTTAATTTTAGGTATTATTAATTACAAAGTGCAATATTTAGGACACAGTCAAACGCAATGGTTTTTTTAAATTCGTGTTTCCCTTTTTTCATCGACATATACTACAGCTATTTAACACTATAATTACAACCAGTAAATTCCCTTCTTCTTGGAAAATTGCAAAAGTTACACCTCCACAGAATACTCAATTTGATCATAACATTCTTCGTAATAATCTAATCGTTCCTGGCTGAGACCTCTCAATTTTTGTCTAATAATGGGCGTAGTTCCAATTTATGCGATCTTTGTTCTGGGGTTCCTTTGGTATCAATATTAGAACCTATATAATGCATGCTTTACATTATTTATATCAGGTCATCCGTTGTTTGTTATGAACTCTCTTTTTAAGCAGGTGATATTCAATTATTTTGTTCGTTAGATTCATATTCCCTTGACTAATGTGTAGAACTTTTAGATGGAGATATCAGTCGTCCAAAATACTTTTTCTTGGAGCTCCCATTATTAAACCAATTTCAGACATCGCTTTCCGCCTTCTCGTGAAGTTTTTATAAATTTCTGCTCCGATTTAATAGAATGATCTCTTCGCCCCATTTTTTAATTGACTTCTGGTCAAACCGCTGTTGAAAAGAATTATTTTATATTTTTAATGTTATTCGTAACTAAACTTTATTTAAAAATATTGTTAAAAGTTTTCTACTTGCCTCCTGAACACATAAAATAAATTTGTTTCTATTATTTATTTTTCCAAACAAAGAACGTGCATATTTCGCTACAACGAAATTAGAATATAAATTAGTTGACAGAGAAAAAAATTGAAGCAGCCGTAAGATGCAGCATTAAATATCGTCGATTTATGCAAGTTTCAACAATTAGTAGAAAAAAATTAGTGAAAAAAATTAGAAAAATTTAAATCACAAAAAATATCAAGTTTTCTTCCATTATTATTGCCACCACTGTACTGTATATTATGACATTATTCGTGAAAAGTTATAAAAGTTTATTGATCTGATTTTTGATGTTAAAAATATATTTCAAACTTTTTCTATTGGTCCTTAAATAGGTCCCATGGGGGGGGGGGGGGCAGTGGACGGTAATGGGTTAAAGACGCGGCCAACCGGGCAAGTGCGTGGCGCTGCTGCAAAATTACAAAATAACAACCCGATGACCGTACAGATGTATAGAGATACATACATATGTATATAAACCCAACATAAATATACAAACAACATTACATCTCTCTACATTTCTTTATCACAATATGCCAAAAAATCCAATTTGACATCTCTACAGTTCATTTATCAAAATATGCCAAAAATTCAATTTTATCAATGCAATTCTATTTCTTCATTCAAAAATATGTGGTCGGGGAGAACAAGAATGAACATACATTTTTTCTCATTATGTATTGTCCAACAACAAAACAATGGGACAATGGTGTAATTCAGGCTTGCCAGTTTTTTTAGTGCCGAATCCCCAAATTCGTATCCCCTAAATCCCCAAAAAAGGATTTCTCATCCCCAAAAAAATCCCCAGAAAACATTTTAACTTATGTGAATGATGTATTTTACAATTCAATGTACTTTGTACTAAAATTTATTCTGTTTGTACAAAATGTACGTTGTCAATTTATCAAATATCAAAATGTATATCTGATTTAAAATCGTCCATCTCATCTACATCATCTAATTTTTTTGTACTCGTTTTTGGTATTAAAAGTTTGCTCATTTCTGCCAATGGACTAAATAATTGATAGAGTACATCAAACAGTTAATACCAGCGATTCCAGTTGTTTAAAATCGAGTTGGACCAGCAGAACCCTGTTACTAGTAAACTTTACTCCAAAATTAGCTTAGATTGTTCGTAATGTCGTCTGGGAAGCATTTTATAAGCCGCATTTGGCTTCAATTGATTTATAAATATCTATAGAAATACGTATTGGCAATTACTGCACTGCGAGTCAAGATACTTTTTGTAGGAACTTTTGACACAATTTTTACGGACGCATTTTCTAAAAAAATATAAATTTAACAGAAAATACAAATTTTAACATAAATAAAGACATGTAATTATAAAAAATTGCAATCCCCGCCAAATCCCCGGATCCCAAACCAAAAAATATATCCCCATTAGCGAAGAAAAATCCCGAAATTGGGGATAAATCCCCTAAACTGGCAGCGCTGGTGTAATTATAGAGTAGTACTTACATCCCATCAATTGAGGTGGTCGCCTTCGTACTCCGGTTGGTGTATCAAAAACTCGTCTGGAGGACTCATTTTCGTTCTGTAAACGTTGTTCCAACATCTGTAATTTGCAGTTTATTTTCTCCATTTTACACAAGTAGTAGTGTGTATTTCAGTGTGTAGTTGTTGGTGTTTTTTTTGTGTAAAACAAAACCACCTTAGAGTGGATTCTCCAAACTATAACTAATCCTCTTTATTTCTTTATTATTTTTTTAACACAGGTAAACTATATGCACATGACACTTATCGTCGTTATTAAATGGATTGTGGCGCTGTTCTAGCTGCTCATCTCCTGTTTTTCTTTATATTTTTTTTTCACACACCACAAATCTATTTTTTCCCAATTTTGCCTTTTCTCGTCGTCGTCGTTCTGCTTGTTCTTCTTCTTATTTTTCACTTGCAGAAATTTTACATTTTTTCTCACGTTTATTCCTAATTATTTCGCGGTAATTGATGTTTTCACTTTAATTTTCGTTTGTGCCTGCATATTTACCATTGAATTTACACAAATATTTATAATTAAATATTAGAAACTGTGATAATATAATAGAAAATCAACCCGATTATTTTGCAATAGTTGTACTAGTGTTGGGAAAGTATCGAGTATTTGTGTACTGATTACTCGATACCGACAAAGGGACGATGAAAATAATGAAAGAGCGAACGCAAAAGCCAAAGCCGCGTCGCCGATTTACGTTGAAAATCGGCGTTACCGCAACGTTACCGTAACGCAACGAATCATCTGCTACAGTCCGTTATATCGAAATCAGTTATTAACGAAATGTTTCGTATATATGTTTTCTTCTTTTTTCATTGTTTTACTGATTTTATTTGCAAATGCTTGTAAACATACTGTCTAAATCAAATTTCTGCAGATTTACTATCTGAAATTATCAGGTACTTGTCCAGGTCGTTTATTTTTATAAAAAGGATTGCCTCAAGAATCGCATAGGCCCCTGCTGAGTATGTAGGAGAGGTTTTTAATTGAGATATTGCATGTTTTTATAGGTTTTTTCCAACAGTGAATACCAACTCGCCATATTTTCTGTTTATTTCCATAGACTCATTAATGTTGTCTAGGTATTATGCCAGTATGGAGTTTTGGTCTGAAGACATCTAAAAGGAAGCTGGTATCAGCCTCGTGTGGAGCAGAACTTTTTACTAGTCCTAATTCACACTCCGCAATTTTTTCCAAGCAATTGTCAAAGTTTGTGGGTTAGAGAGGCAGACGGAAAGCGCTCTTTGCCTCTCTCTCTTACAAACTTTGACACTTGCTTGGAAAAATTGCGGAGTGTGAATAAAATCCAACATACTTAGTCATGATTCACACGAGGCAACGAGTTGCTCGACGATTCTCCCCATCATAGGAGAGAAAGGATGAGGGAGGAATTCCTCTTTCTATTGCTCCTGCCTCTCACTCTCCTACGATAGGCCAGATTCACACGAGACAAATTTTTCCAAGCAAGGCAGAGAGCTCTTTCCACATGCCTCTCTCCTACAAACTTTGACACTTGGTTGGGAAAAATTGTCTCATGTGAATCAGCACATAGCCAGAATCGTCGAGCAAATCGATGCCTCGTGTGAATCATGACTACCACGTCTCACATTAGGCGTGTTTTCGTTACACCATAGGTGCTTAATTTGTATGGGGAGCTAAGGACTATTAAGTCCAGATTTACACTAGGATATTTTTTCAGCAGCTTATCCGCTAATTCTCTTTTAAACTTGCCTCTGCGTTTAGACACATAATTTTGTTTCGGATATTTCTGTGTGAATTGTTGCTTCAAAGGCCGAGTGAAAAACACAAAACGTTCAGACCGATAAGACTGAGTACGGGAGTTTTTTTCACCCTCTTGCCGACTGCCTCTCTCTCCAACAAAACGCCGATAATCTGCTGAACATTCAGCCAATGTAAATAGGGACTAAGCATTATTAGTTCCCGATGAAGTTTGGTGCTTGCTTTCCTGTCTTAATCGAGTATGGTGTTGCCAGATTGGGCATCCCATATTTCGCAGTATGGCATCTCATTTTGGAGAGATTTTTGTCAATTATTGTGAATTAATGGGAAGAAGAACTAAAATGGAAAATTTGTTTTAATATTTACAAAAAGAGTGTAAACAATTGAACATACATAGAATAGTATATTTATGTATTTTAAATACATTTCACGAATTTTTTGTCTGTTTAGCACTGTTCTTTCTTCACAACTCATGACACCATTGCTTCTTCCCGTTAATTCACAATAATTGACAACAATCTCTCCAAAAATGAGATGCCATACTGCGAAATATGGGATGCTCAATCTGGCAACACCATACTCGATTAAGACAGGAACACAAGCACCAAACTTCATCGGGAACTAATAATGCTTAAAAGTGCGTAGTTCCCTATACAAATTAAGGACCTATGGTGTAACGAAAACACGCCTAGTACAAAATACCGTATGGGTGTATGTATGTGCGTGTATGTAAATGCGTATATTTATTTGATGGTAAAACATATGGTACGGTGTAAATGACTGACAGATTGTTTATTTCTAAAGAAAAATAACGGATTAAAAACAACAAATAATCTCATAAGAACACTAACCGCAGTTTTGTACCTCCTTCTTCTATCAGATTTAAATTATTATGAACGAAGCCGCTCATGTAATGAAAGACGAAAACAATTGAGAAACAAGAAGAAAGGAAAGTGATTTGATTTGAATTTGTTTATTAATTCGAAAAATCCTTATTACAATGGATTATAGTTGCCAATTTAATAACAAGACGTTCGTATTTACATTTTAACAACTATTTAAATCTATTTATTATTGCTAAAACTAGTTCACAAAATCGTACGAAGTATTACTAAAAATGCTAGAGCTGAGTGCGAAGACTTGTCTTGGAATCAGCTGTTGTTTTCTCCTCATCTGGTTCGTTACCAAGTTGCCAGATTGTCTGTCATTCGAACACGGCGGTCTTGGTGCTGTCATTGGTTAAATAAGCTTATAGGTAACATTTTTCATTCTTACGAAATAACTTACATACATTAGGTATTTTACAAGTTATACATATTTAGTTTTATAAAATTATGTATTTATACTTTTCACTTATACTAGTTACAATGTCGATATATTTAATATTTTCCCAAAAAATCGAATTACAAAAAGGGAATTACTCATCATTTTATTGTGTTATACCTAATGCTATAACTTAAAAATAACACATAATATTAATATATACAAATGGAGGGGGAGTGCAAAATCAGAATCAAATCCAAATCGTAGCTACCTATCCGACGATCATAGAATAGCAGTTGGTCGCCACGGTATAGTCCGCCGTCTCTATTCAGAGTTAAAAGACCAGCAGGAGGCTGGTATTTTAACTCATTTAGCCTGTCTAGAGTGGTGTCTAGATTTAGGCATGTTCTCATCAATTAATTATCAAAAGAGGAAGAGCTCTCAAGATGCCGAATTGCTGTTTTGGTTAAAAACACGTCTATACGATCGAAGTCAATCGCGCCGTAGAGAGACCGATTCGAAGGTCGCCGTACCGTACCGTCGTCCGCGATGGTGTTTCGAAGACCGGGGGAAGTCACGAGAATTCGTGGTTCCCATCGCCTAAGCCTTTCCATTTGGCTGGAAGAGATTCCAAACCAGGACGAAAAAGTAATACATCCTTTTTTCGAGTACTTCTATCAAAGAATTTCTTGTTTCGTATGCGTTGTTGTTCAATTTTCTTTCTTACGTTCTGCTCAATTTTTTGGTGCAAATTCGGAGAAGGGAGACTGCATCTTAACCATCTACAAAATAATCTCCTTGCAGGACTCGAACCAATTTTATTTAGTGTATTTCTCCACAAAAGCAAAGATTTGTAGAAGTCCGTATCGGAAGCTAACGATTTCTTGATTAAATGCTTGGCAATTTTTACTCCTGCTTCAGCTTTCCCATTTGCTTGTTGATGGAGTGGGCTTGATGTTTGATGATCGAATTCCCAATCTAATGCAAATTTTTTAAAATCGGCGTTTAAGAAATTTGTGCCGTTGTCATGATCGACGATTATAAGAAAATGTCTAATCTTATCCTTTACTTGTAATTCACATACGTCCATGGAGACAATCTCGAATAGCGTTGTTGTTTTCTGGCATACTTGTTGCATATTTCGCAGCTTTGTATCATTTGCTTTATATCTTTGGTTATCCCACGCCAGTATATGGTTTCCCTTGATAGATTTAATGTTGACTCTATCCCCAAATGAGGTATATGTAGCCTGTTTAGAATTTCACGTGTCAAGTTTTTTGGTATTAGTACTCTATTTCCTTTGAAAATCAGATCGTCGTTAATGATTAGCTCATCTCTGATATTCCAGTATTGTCTTATGCTTTCGTCTGTGTTTTGCTTATTTTCGGGCCACCCTGCTCTTATTACTCCCGTTAACTTTTTCATTATATCATCGCACGCTGTGGCGTCTCTAGTCCGATTTATGTTCTTTTGGCTAATTCTTTTATGTTCTGCGTCTTTTAATGTGTCTAGTTCTCGAAATTCTGCATTAATCATGAATATATCGCACGTGTTCTCGAAACGGTTTGGTGATCTGGATAACGTGTCGGCTATAAACATTTCGCTTCCCTTTTTATATTTTATGTTAAAATTATACCGTTGTAGTGCGAGACGCATTGATTGTAATCTTTTCGGCGTCTTGAGCAATGGTTTTTTGAAAATATTTATTAATGGTGAATGATCCGTTTCAATTGTTACTCCTTCCACAAATCTCCGACATGCATATAAAACCGCTAGCATCTCTTTTTCAATTTGAGCGTAGCTACGCTATGTTGGTGTCAATGTTTTTGAGGCATACATTATCGGATGACCTGAAGTAGAGTGCATCCCATTGCGAATGATGATGCATCTGTCTGTATTACAATCGGTTTAGTGCATTATAATATTGTAACACAGGTGTTACTGTAATCAGATGTTTTAATTTTTGAAATGCACATTCTTGCTCTGTCTTCCATTCGAAATTTGCTTTCACATGCGATACTTTTCTTAAAGGTTCGGTTATTGTTGACATATTAGGAATGAACTTACCGACGTATGTGATTAGTCCTAAAATGCGTTGGATATCCTTCTTGTCTCTTGCTGTCGGCATATTCATTATGGCACTTACTTTGTCGGGATCTGCTTTGATGCCCTCGTTCGTGATGATGTGTCCGAAAAATTTAATTTGTTCTTGACAAACCTTCATCTTCTCCTTATTCATTTTCAGATTTTCCTCCCGAAGTCGCTCCAAAAGTGAAGTTAAGTCGCCGGTGATTTTAAAATCACCGTGATTTCAAATCGCCTTGATTACAGAACAGACCAGATTATCTTATCCAGCAACAGATCGTCTTCCAGTGCTCCATACTGTGCGTTCTTCACTAGACCACTTAACCTGTCAAAGTACTCACATAAGTTTCTTCTGGTTCTTGTCGTGCCATATTAAAAACTGCCCTTATGTATCTCTTATTTATTATTGGTGTTAAGTTCTTCCCTATCTGACTCCGGAGACTGTTGGCTGTCAATTTGTCTTCTTCCTTTATTGGCATATTGGTATATCTTCTAAACGCATCGTTTCCTATGGCTGTTAAAAGGATAGCCATCTTCGCATCTTCACTTTGCGAGGTTATGCCTGTAGCCGTCAAATAGTTCTCCCATTGTTGTTCAAATAACTTAAAATTTTCCGTAATATCTCCTTCATTTATTTATAATGGCCCCGGTAAAGGTGTTTGCGGAAGAATATTCTGCGTCCCGGTCGTCATTGATGTTGATATCATTTTAGCCTTCAGTGCCGCGACCTGAGCTTTTTATTCTTCCATTTCACTCATTTTGCTGTTTTGTTTTCTTGTTTATTTATATTTTCGTATGTTATTTGTTTTTATACACATCTGACACCATGTTTTGATATTAATTAAAAAGACGGTGCGGTGCGGTGCTGTTAATTCAAGAGTGTAACTATCAGTCAGGTATTATTTGAATTCAACTCTTACAAGCTAGTGTGTGAATATGATTAGTTGAAACTTGTTATAACAGGGATTCGTATTTACAGCTGTTAGGTGTTGTTAGCCGTTGCCACCCTTCGGGTATTGACATACCAAGAGAGGTCTGGTTACATTATATGACAGAAGTTTTGATGTAATTTCGAAAACCGGTTCAATAAATCTCTATTTATTATCCTTCGTTGTGAAAGAGAATTTATTGCGAATGACATAGTGACTGTTGTGTTCTCTTTGTAAAAATTGGTTCGGCCGTTAAGTCCAGATTCACACTCGGCAATTTTTTCCAAGCAAGTGTTAAAGATTGTGGGAGAGAAAGGTAGGCGGTAAGAGCTCTCTGCCTCTCTCTCCTACAAAATTTTTGGATTTTTTTAAACAATGATAGCGAGATCCATTTAGAAACTTTTTATAAATGTTTACGCAAAATGTGAACTTCATTAAAAATACTGACCCTATTGTATTACTCAGTAGTCACTTTCTTAGGCCCTTATTCATAAAAATTTAATGAAGGTTTAAAGAACGCTTTAAAACTGCTAAATCGTTCCTCAAACCTTCTTTAACAGCCTGTTCAGCTAAATGTACCAAAACGCAGACGTGCGATAGCTACCCAAGCAATAATTTTCTTCTTCTTATTCTCACCAAGCGATCATGTTTTTAATTTGGTTCATTGTCACTTATCGTTTGGGTAAGAAAGCTTTTTTCTTCATCGTCTTCCTGTCAAAGACCAATATTACCTTCATGTTGTTATAGACATTTCTTAAAGCTTTTTCCACACGAAAATATCAGAACGGGGGCAACCCTATCTAACAGCTGTAAAAGTTGCAACAGCTGTTTCTAGACGATGAGAAATAATTAAAAAACCGAAAACAAACACAATTGTTTGTTTGATAGATCATTTATGTATATATAGGGGCTATATCTAAATCGGAAACCTTCTGCACCCATTTTAGTAAGTCCTTGAGTTAAAAAGGAAGTTATTGCTAAATTTCCTAGTGATCTGAGCATAATTGTGACCTGTACTCGGTAACAAGGATACATTTATAAACAGACGGACGGACAAAACCAAACCTATTCAGAAAGATATTCTAGATCGATAGGTATAATAAACAATTGTTTGGGTCACCTAATTTAAGGTATTACGAAAAAATGCAAAAAGCAACAGTGTGGTTGTGAGATTTCAAAACATTTTATACAAACTAATAAAAATAAATTTTTTGAAATTTTGGTGGATACTTCAGCAAAAGATACATGTGTATGTTGTTTGGTTCATTTATCCATTTTTTATTCATTTATCCAACAATTTTCCCTTTATCATTCAAAAGGGCGGTAAACATAACCGACACGAATGAATTTTTCTGATCGTCTAATTTGACATTTCATTTCGTTCGTTGTTGTCTTATAAGAACCAAAATGTTGGCGATAATTGAAAGCTTCTTTGTTTACAATCAAAACAAAGTGTGCAAAAACCAAAAATTTCATTCGCTTGCCAATAGACGTGCGAAGTGACAAAAAATAAGTTACAAAAACAGGCCCTAACTTTTTAAGAATAAGGCCCAGGGTGACTACTTTACTTTCCAACAGCAATTCCGTAGAATTTTTTAAAAATGCCACCAATTTTATACGTTATTGTCAGCTGACAGAGTTGCATCTATGTGCCAGGAATCCCAAAGAAAATTCTCAGAGACCAGGTAGCGAAAAATCTGCAAAATTCCCTTGAATTTTGTACGGATCTTCCCGAAGTCCAAACCCTAGACATATGACAATATGATTTTGTTTATAAAGCAAAAAATTTACAAAAACGTCATAATTTTTAAAAAATATTTCTTACATTTTATTTTATATAAATGCTGTTTTACAGTTTTATTATCTGATACATATCTGTCAATCTTATTTTTAACAATTTCACTTTCTTTTTAAAAGACCATAAAATATTTAACAATGTTTTGATAGAATTTCTCTCTTCACTTTCTATACATATGTATGTGTGTTTGTAGGTATATCTGATAACAATTATTTTCAAAGCTAATAAAAATTGTGTGATAAGAAAAACAGGTAGAGAAAATGTGCGTTTTTTTCGTTGAAGCTCAAATCACAATGTAGAAGATTTTCTTTGTATAAAGATGAAACCGCCATATTTACTGAGATGGCGAAAAGTCAGTGGGGGCCAAGATGCGGCAGTGCATTTCTCTAATCAAGGGGACGGTATAGGCAACACATTCATCCCAGCCGGGAGAACGCCATGCAGCTTCACGGGTCTCTTTGCGTTCTTGCAAGGATTTATAACCTACATATGTATGTATAGTGCAACAAAATATTTTAGCTTTAAATGTACCTATGATCAAAAAATGTATGAAAAACTTACACCAAATATGGTGAACATTGTAAAGGCGACCGATTTGTGAGAAAAATCCGGCAAAGGCTTCATTATTATTTTGACGGAAGTTTATGGCGCGAGCCCAGTTATTGCCCCATTCAATCATGGTGCCGGGTTTCAAACGATAAGAGCTGAAGAATATCGGTTTAAATAGTTTACAAAATATAATATTAGCTTAAAAATAAATATATATGTCGATCCTCGATTCCAAAGTATGTTTAGTCAAAAATTTAAGTTTTTCAAGAAAATTGTTCAAAGATTATTTTGGAAATTAATAGTAAGTTATATCTATTACGTTTCCTTTTTTGGGCATAACTTTTGATTGTGTTGACGGATTAACATTATATTTTAATAGAATTTAATTTAGCATATTTTCAGAACAATCTACTTAAATAAATAGCTTTCTAACTTTAAGTAGCACACTTTGAATACAAGTTTCGTTATGTATGTATGAACTTACCGCATTTCGTATATATTGTTGCCAGTACGGCTGGCAATCTGTGGCCAATAACTGAAAGGCAACAAATATTGCAAATGCCGAGATCTTAGAAATTTGGAACGATCTTTCATTAAGCCCAAATACTCCTAAAAAAACAAAAACTATTATTACACTGTCTGTGTGTGCAAAATGCACCGCTAAATCGAATGACATTAATCTTGTTTTTGGGATATTTAGCCAAAAAGTTTGTTAGTAAATTGGGATACAATTTTAGTACAGATGGCTTTGGAATGGATGTTTCGTGTCAAACAACAATTCAAGAAGAATTTCTCCCTAAACAACCGACACCCCGGTTTATCTCCTTAAATACATCACCAAAAAAATCCGTGGATTTCTACGACTATTGATATATCATTATTTTTGGAGGGCGATTTTCAGGGGTAACGGGATGATACGGGGTGTCGGTCTATACTAAAAATGTGTCAACTAACGAAATATTCCTTTATTTTCAATTGCTCAAATATAACTAACCAAATACCCAATAAAAGTGTATAATGGGGCCTTAGTGTTTTTTTTACAAATTAATATTTTTGTCAAATACATCATAACTAGGGTAATCAGAAACCGCACCGGTTAACCGGTTAATCGGTTTCTCTTTAAAAACCGCCTATCGGTTTTCAGTTTTTCTGCATTTTCGAATAACTCGAACCGTCGGTTTTTACAACTCGGTTTATTCGACTTTTCCATTATAAAATGATAAAGAAAATATTATTTTTGAAATAGGAACCTACCTAAAATTTTGAAAACATCAGTATAAAAACCGTTGACTTCATTTGTGCATATCCATCGATTTCAAAATGCAGTTTTATATGTAATTATACTGCATATTTTATCGAGGGTCTAGGTAATTATTGCGGTATAGAAATTAATTAACAATCCTTTCTAATTGGAATGTAGGTATAAATAAAAATAAATTTGTCCAGTTTCACATTTCGACAAGTTTTCATCTCTATAGTATGCTCAAGTCAGAATCCGCTACTACTGATAATATATGTATATAATCGGTTTGCCATTTGAGCCATTCATATGATGCTAAAACCTAAGATTTTGCCGATCTTCACTATTAGTCAAGTTTTATAAAAATCATAATCAATTTTTTTGTAAAGAAATCTTTTTAAAAATTTAACATAAATATTATAAATATCGCAGATATTATAATATTATATCATAAATGAAATCGAAACAATTACCTATTATAAATACTCGTAAAAATATGAAGTGTTTAAAATACAATTTTCAAATAAATCTTAATTTAATTGAAATATGGTTGCGTATTGAATTTGCACTACGCTTATTTTACGTCAACCGAAAACCGGTTTTAGAGTTAACTTAATTTTCGAAGAAACCGAAAACCGTATTTTCAAAATAACCGTTTTTTTGATCACCCTAATCATAACCCAAAAAATTCATAAATTTCTACGACTTTTAATATATCATTATTGGAGAGATTTTCAGCGGTAAGAATATGATTTGGGGTGTCGGGTTTTTTGGGAGAAATGCTTCTTGAAGTGTCTCCTATATTTTGTTCTTTGACTTTGAACACCTGTTCCGAAGCTTTCATACTAAAATTGTGTATGGGTTTACTAACATCTTTGTTTACCCATCAAACTTTGTGGCTATATATATCGAAGAAGCGATCTCACAGGAAAAACGTTTAATGCCATTCGATTTAGCATAGAAATAATGCGGGGAAAATTGTTTTCATCGAGGATACATTTTGGTGCACACACAGTGTTATTATGTAGAACTTGTATATATGTAAAATTGTTTTTATACCGGATCATGCCATAAATCCTCTTTGGCTTGATCAATTTTTTCAAAACCTCCAGTATACTTCCATAAATGAACACACTGGTCCATGTCGCCGACTTGCACAGTCCAAGAGGCTACCAAATCTTGCGATAAATTGGCCTTTTTATCCCGAATCAATTCGACGGTTGTTTTGCTAAAAATTATGATAATAAAAGCTTGTGCAAATCTCATTACTTTTGTGGGGACAGTTTTGGGAAACTTACTAATTGGTTAAATATTCTACCATGGAATCTGGACGGACATTGTGCGTGTGTAGGGCATAGATGATTTCTTTGTCACTCAACATGCGACTGTGTGATTCCTTTGTTGGTTCAATTTTACGTACCAACAATTTGGAGAACCATGAATCCGATTCGCTGAGAGAAGCCGTGGTCGAAAGGGAACTATGGGAAGAAAAAAATATATATTTTTTAGGAATTGTTTTAAAATGTGTATTAAATATTATGCTTATTATAAATATGTAATTACTATAGATTTGTAAACTCGAAAAAAAAAATAAAAATAATTTTTGCTAAAATTTGGTATGTATATAGATAGATTTCTAATATGGCAAATAAAAGAAAATTACAAAAATGCCTTTTGTGCTATTATCAGAGTAAAAATTTATTTTGTCCTTATATCTAGAACATGTGGCCTCAAAGTCGTGGCATATGCGGACGACATTGCAATCGCAGTGGCTGGCAAATTCCCCAAAGTCCTCAGAGACATTACACTACGGTTGGCAACGCTATGTTGTGGTAGACGTATTAAATAACCCCTCTTGATTGAAAATTAAAAAAAGTCATCTTTGCGGTGTACAAGTGAGCTCGTTCAGTGCTATACATACTAAATACAACATTGTTATCACCGGATATATGAAGTTCTTCTCAAAATCGTCGTCTATAAGAGAATAATTCTTCATCTACAAAGTTTGCATTGGTGTGCTCTTTGTTGTTTTAAAATTTTTGCCATCGTTTATAACTACAAAGCCGAGAAATACTTCAGCTTTCTTAAATTTATCAAGCCGCTGCTGCTGTTGTCGATCATTTCTCATCGAACTGCTATAGTTACTGAAGCGGAGCGCTTGACTCCGACGTTTTTTACACTTTTGTTTTCATAAAGTACCACCGCCGCCACTATTATTGTTTTTTGCCGCCGCTGCATTCTGCTTGTACTTGGCCTGGTATTCTCTTAAGAATCCAGCTGATCATTACAAACCAAAATAACAATAACAAAATAAACTCCTGCTGTTGATCGTCTTTTTTACCAATTTGCTAAAAAAAAATGCCTTTTCCTTGCGGAATTTGCAATCTGGAAACCACTGGAAGCAAATGCTTACTTTGCAGGACATGCGATACTTGGCTCCATGCCGATTGTGACATTATTTAGCACCCTAGATAAAAATCGCAACTTAGCGTATACTTGTACGCGTTGCATGGAAAACCCACCGGATAATTCGGACATTGCCTCTAAAGCCGAGATGCGGAAGGAATTTGCCAACATTAAGGAAAGTCTTAGAGTCCATACCAATGAAATGAAGAAAGAGAATGATGAAATTAAAGCCAAATTCGAGTCTTTCGTCCGTGAAATACGAGCTGAACTATATAAAAGTATAGACGAATTGAGGAATGATGTTGCAAACTGCAAAAATCTTGTAATTTCTAATGACATATCAAACAAAGCTAAATTTATGGAGCTAGAGATGTTTAACCATGCCTTACAACACCGTCAAAACAGATCGGATATTATAATAACTGGCCTTTCTGATAAGCTGAGTAATCTTAATGATGTGGTTGTGTTTTTGTGCGCACACTTGAAAGTTGATATTACCCCTCCAGACATACATAAAGTGATGTATATAAAAAATGGTCATGCAGTTCTAGTGCAATTCAGAGACATTTACAAGCGAGATAAATTGATGTCTGCTTATTTTAAGCATAAATCGCTTAAAGTTTCTGATGTTCTTGGTGGTAATAATGAGAGCCGAGTTTATTTGAATGACAACTACTCCACACTAGCCAACAAATTACAGAGAGTTTGCTGGAAATATAAGAACGAGAACAAAATAAAAGGATACAGTTTAATTAACCGAGAAACTCTAAAAATTAAAGTAGTTATGATTAACAATGAAATCAAAATTCTAAGTT
This sequence comes from Eudasyphora cyanicolor, assembly GCA_963930755.1. Lineage (NCBI taxonomy): Eukaryota > Metazoa > Arthropoda > Insecta > Diptera > Muscidae > Eudasyphora > Eudasyphora cyanicolor. The sequence continues at coordinate 259,589,608 of OZ005736.1, forward strand.
ATCAGGAATGTATTGACTTGTTTAAAACGAACTCTACACATACTTAATCGTACTGATTTATTGTTATTTCATATCCTTTGATCTCATTTTTGCAAAAGTATTACTTTTTATCTTTTAATTATCAATCAAGTGGAAACCACGAATAATGAATTTATATTGCATTTTAAAAATGTTAAAATCTAGTTGTTTTATAAAACCTATTGTTATAATTAATTATTGGCTCCCCCCTAAATATGAATATTGGTTAACATCCAATGACCCATAACTATAATCTAGGTCCTATAGCTAGAGACAATTGTTCTTTAAAAAATTACCTCTCTCCTTTCACTGACAATTTAAATATTGGTCACATCAATGCCCAAAGTTTGTGTCCTTCAAATTCCAATATTAAACTTGAGGAATTCAAAAACACCTTTTTCGACTCCAATCTTGATATTATTGGAATATCGGAAACATGGTTTAAACCTGATATTTTTTCTCAGTCCTTAGCCCTGCCTAATTATAAATTAATCAGAAATGATCGCCCTGGCAATGTTGATAGGAGTATTAGTGGTCACCCTAGAAGAGCTGGAGGTGTTTGCCTTTACATTTCCGATAAATTACGTTACAAAGTAGCTTTTAGAGGTAAACATTATGGCGTCTGCGAATCTCTGTTTGTAGAAATTTTTGGAAATGGGGTGTCTTTACTTGTGGGGGTCGTTTACTTGCCTAATGGTTGTGTAGATATTTTTGAAGAGCTACATAGCGATCTTTTTGGTCGATTTTCTAATATCATAATTATGGGAGACTTCAATTACAACCTTTTTGATCCTCTTAAGTCTTATCACTTCCGATCCTTGATTTCAAGATGTGGTCTACAATGTGTCCACAATTCTTTGCCTACTCACTTTAACCTTCCGAATAAAACTACTTCACTATTAGATTACTTCTTGTTAAGCCAGCCTTCTTGTCTAGCTCTAAATGGCCAACTACAATTCCCTCTATTCTCATCTCACCATAGTTTTATTTTTGTTTCCATAGAGTTTGTTCCCCAACTCAATCAAAATTTGGTAGAGTACAAAGACTATAGTCGTGTCAATTTTGATGATCTTTATAATCACTTCAGTCAAATGCAGTTGAATCCAATTGTTTACACTAATGATGTTGATGTGCAATTATCCATGCTTAACGATGTAATTAATAACCTCCACATAATCGTACCCACATCTAGAACTAGAACCATGAGAAATGACTATAATTGGATGAATTCAAGAGAGATATCTCAGGCTAGGAAACTGAGAGATCAAGCTTATGGAACTTATCTTAGAAACCGCACAACTGAAAATTGGAAAGATTACTGTCGCAAAAGAAATAAAACCAAATCAGTGATTAGAAAAGTTCGATGGGATTATGGAAAAAAGTTATTTTCTTCTGGGAATAATTCTCAGATGTGGGGCAGATTACGTAAGCTGGGTTGTATTGGTCGTAACGAATGCGAAATTAATGAAGCTGATATTGAATCAATTGCCATGACTTTTTTAAGTAATCAAAACCCAAATGATTATGGAATGTTGAATCTAGATGATTTTATTGACAGTGACAATTCATTTTCATTTAGTCCAATAACTGACTATGAACTCATTTTAGCAACTAATACTATTAAGTCAAATGCCATGGGTTATGACAACATCCCCATAAAATTTATCAAACTAATTTTCCCCCTTATTTCCCCTCTGCTTCTTCACTTAATTAATACAATTTTGACAGTCTCTATTTTTCCATCGGCATGGAAGCTGGGACGCGTTGTACCAATTTCGAAAAATGGTAATCGGTGCAATGATGACTTGAGACCTATAAACATATTACCTGTTATGTCTAAAATTCTTGAGAATGTCATAAAAACCCAAATTCTTACTCATTGTGAAATGTTCTCCTTTCTTCATCCAAATCAGTTTGCTTTTCGCAAAAACCACAACACAACTTCTGTTTTACTTTCAATTACAGATTCTATCAGACAAATATTAGACAAAAGAGGAGGTTGTACTCTGGTCTCTTTAGATCTTTCTAAGGCATTTGATAGTATCAATCATTCTGTCTTAGTAAGAAAGTTACATGACAAATTTAATTTTTCCAAATCAGCATGCAAACTGGTTCTCTCATATCTTTTAGATCGATCCCAATATGTTTCAATCAATGGCTTAAATTCTAGCGTGGGTGATATTACTTCTGGTGTACCTCAGGGGTCTGTTTTAGGCCCCATACTTTTTTTAACGTATCTCAACGACGTTATTCCACTAATGAAAAATGAATTTTGTCAACCATACTTATTTGCTGATGATATATTTTTATTGTACAAAACCGAGTCCTTGCAAAATAATAATTTAGAGATTGATATTAATAATCATCTCAGCTCTATAGCCAATTGGATGTATTTGAATTGTCTTAAAATTAACCCATCTAAAACAAAAGCTATAAGTTTCCATTCGCGACACCATAATGTTTCAAATCCTAGAATTGTTATCAATAACCAGATGATTTATTTCGTTGATTCTATTAAATGCCTTGGTGTGATACTTGATAACAATCTTAAGTTTGATAACCATATAAATTCAATAACCAACAAAGTATGTATTACATTAAGAAGACTATACTCTTTGAAAGCTTACACACCAAGGCATGTAAGAAGTCGTTTGGCTCATTCGTTGTTAATGTCCACACTGAATTATGGTATAGAAATTTTTTCTGGGACTTGGACCTATAACATTAATAACATTGAAAAGATTCTAAGAAAAATTGTACGTTATGTTTTCGATTTGAAAATACAAGATCATGAGCGTGTAACTGAACTTACCCCAGTATTTTTAGGGTGTACTTTTAGGGATTATCTAAACTCTCGTATTCTACTACATTTTTATAAGATAATGAAAATAGGAAAGCCTGAAATCTTGGTGAATCAATTTTCATTTATAAATTCAACGCGTAATGTTCAGATTGATGCCCCCCTTATTCACTCTACAGCTCTTGAATTTTCTTTTTTGGTTAGAGTCTACCGTAGTTGGAACTGCCTTCCTAATCGATTGAAAATGTTTTCTTACTCTTATACCACATATAAGAGACACCTTACTGATTACTACAACGGCACTCTGCCGTAATACTAACTTGAAATTTTACGCATGTCCTAGCTATTCTAAGGCCTTTTTTTATAACCACATTTTCCTCTATTCATATGGCTGGGGAGCCATTTTTTAAATCTTTAATTATTTTTTGAACTATTTTTATAATTCATAATACATTTAGTTTAATAAGTTTGTTAATGCTGTACATAGTTGAGTATCTGACAATACATGTATAATTGGCCTTTTTGGCTTTCTTTGTATTGATATTGAATAAATAAATAAAAAAAAATAAATAAAAATAAAAAAATTGGACAGATCGGTCAAGATCGGATCCAAGACAGAATTGGATCTCTTTACTAGGAAGTATAAGGTTCCACATGTGGACCCTACCACGACTAAATCGAACAGAGCTAGTCTTTTCTGAAAGGTCAATCTCGACCTAAGAGTCCAATATTTCAAATATTGCGAAGGTTAAGCAAAAGTGGATTTGGGGCCTTTTCACTCTTAGGTCGAAATATATATGTACATAGTGGGCGTGTTTTCGTTACACCATAGGTGCTTAATTTTTATGGGGAGCTAAGCACTTTTAAGCATTATTAGTTCCCGATGAAGTTTGGTGCTTGTGTTCCTGTCTTAATCGAGTATGGTGTTGGCAGATATTTTACAGTATGGCATTTAATTTTTGTGGAGATTTTGTCAATTATTGTGAATTAACGGGAAGAAGGACAAAAATGGAAAATTATTTTAACTGTTCTTTCTTCGCAACTCATGTCACCATTGCTACCAGATGGTGGAAATCCGCCACTTATTGCGTATGAGCCAGTTAGTGGAAGTCAGTTGTTTTCCTTGCAAAGTGCTAATCTAAAATCGCTGGCTTGTAACGAAAACATGCCTAGTATGTATATCGTCACCTGAAATCCAAAATAACGTAACCCACATTTTCATGATTTTTCAGGAGAAGCAAAAAACAAAGTAAAGTAATTTTAAGCTTTCGACCAAATTTAGGGATTTCAGACTATTAACGCGAAATCAAATAACAAATCTAGCGCAATTGGTTGTGGTGTACATTCTGAATTAAATAAAATAGAATTTTATGAATCTTTCCGCTTTTTTAATGACCTTGTTTGCTGTAACGTCATTTTGAGTATCACTCATAAAATGGTAAATTGTTGATATTGAACTCCAAAATTGTGTAGGAATGTGTAGTTTAGCCTAATAGAGAATCATAAAATTAATTTTGATTTTTTTGATGTTACGTGATTTTGGATTTCAGATGACGATATATATCTCGGAATCGAATTTCATAAACTTTATTAGGTACATTGTAAGGATCAACATTTTCAAAATGTTTTATGTTCTTTAAAAACCGTTAACAGCATTTAAAATTTCATTTACAGAGTTGTTTATTCTTTACACTTACCGCAATGCTGCTGCGTTGCCTATGTTTATGATAGTCCTCAATTTCAACATTTTGCTGCGATTTCTGGCAATGATCTCTTATTTGGCTGCAATAGAAAATATATGAATATTTATTGAAAAGTGCAACAAATTATTATAAGTATGTATGTACTAATAATATTCTAGTTCATATTTGGAATGAATCTTCTTTAACTACGTAATGTGTGAAGGTGACCCGTTTATTCTACTCTATATTACTTTTCATGAACGTTTATTTGTTTTGTTGTCAACATTCAGTTTTAAAAACATTGTGGGGTTAAAATGCAGGGGGCTATGTAACATTTCAATTATCATTGTTTTCTCCGGCAAGAAAAAAATCAAGCGGTCTCTCTGCAACAACAAAAATGTTGTCAGGCGAATCAGTCGGTAAATATTGTTATGTGCGAATATATTATGTGTTGTTGTTGTGTACAGATGTTTTTGCAGATTTGATGGTTTGATATGAGTGACTATGCATGTGTGAATGTGTTTGTGCGTAGGACCCAATTTATTTTTGGTTCACAGTTCAATTGGCCGAAAAATGACGAATATATTGGCAACCCAATAACAAAATTAGAATTTTGCATTTAGTTTTTCTTCTCACTTCCATAAAAGCGGCTTATCTTAGCCAATTTCTTCGTTGTGTTGTACTTATTGCCATTTATTTTAATCTTGATTAAATTTATACTTTATACTATGTGCGTAGTTCATGCACTTAACTTACTTGTATTTAAAAGAAAAAATATATATTTCAATTAGTTACTTAACCGAAAAGATAATTTATTTCTGGGTATTAACTAAAAATATTACTTTTTGCCCAAAAAAAGTTAAGAAAAGAAACAAAAATATCGATTCTCCTCTCGATTTGCGATTTGCACTCTACTAAGTTTTCTATTGAATATAATTTTTGCATCTCTTTGTTTTTATTTTTGTTGTTGTTCTATAAATGTCAAAATTAATGATTGTCGTGTAGTAACGACCATATTACCGGCATAGGGGTCGGTATCTCTGTCGGTAAGGACTGTTTGTTATCAATGTTTGGTGGATAGTCGATAATGTTATGTATGTGATAGCTGACTGATACTTAAATACAAGTGAGAACACAGAATGTCTGTCAAATATACAAACCATTGGATTCCGCAAATTCTCAACTGTTGTATATTTCCATTGAGTTGTAGCAACCAAGACTGCCGTGTTCGAATGACAGACTAGCAACTTCGTAACGAACCAAAAAAGAAGAAAAGCAACATATTATTTCCCGATAAGTATTCGCTCTACAGCTCTAGCATTTTTAAGTACACTGAGGGAAACAGACTGCAAAATCAACACCGTTTGGAAACTATTTATCAACGTAATGTGCATGAAAAGTCGCCCCCAATTCGTTCATTAATTATCACCGAAACGGGGTGATTTTATGACTGGCGTTGCATTCAGCGTTACCGTTGGGAAATTTCAAAAAGGGGCACAAAAAGGGGATTTTTTCGAAAAAGGGGCAACCGATCATTAAAAAGGGCGATCAATTTTTTAGGTTTTTATTTAATGAAAACAACAATAAAAAAACAGAGCTTAACATAAAAAATAAGTAGGTAACATTAAAAAATTTATTCATTTACACTAAAACTAAACAAAAAATACAATGTTATACAAAACTTCTTATGATGTATACTAAAAATATTTCATCACATACATTTCTTTAATTATAGTTACTTTTGTGTAAGTTCTTTTTTTATACTTTCTTATTAGATCTGTGCCCGGGACAGATGTGAATTGAGTTTTTTTGATCTCACAATAAATCTGTTTAGAAAAAAGCTTATAACATTTATATACATCAACCAAATGAAAAATAAATTGGATTTTTTAATAAACACATATATTGTTACAATTAAGAAATCACTCAAATTAATTGTATTGTTGCATAGACGCCGACCTATTCGCAGAATTTTCACGAATAAGATGAAACGGTGGAAATAGATTCTCATATGCTTACACATACAAAAGATAAATGTAAATGGTTTTAACATATGCGTATATCCCATTAAATAACCTAATTCGAACGTAGCGCGTTAGGCATTTCCGAACGTTAGTACGAAAGTGTTGTCATAAGAGTATAAAAAGCTGATTTTTTTACAAAAGCTAAAAAGTGGCACAAAAGCTAAAAAGTGGCACAAAAAAGCGAAAAGGGGCATATTTAGTATCAAAAAATGAAAGGGGCGCAAAAGTAGCACGGCTGAAAAAAAGGGGCAAATATGCCACTTTAGTCGCACAACGGTAACGCTGGTTGCATTGTGTATTGTCGCCGTAAGGTTGATGATTTTTTGTTCGGCTTTGTATTGTTCATTGGATTTGTTAGGGTATCTCTTAAATACCAGTGAAATCGTCCGATGTCTGTCAATGTGTTGTTGTGTGAGAGTGATACCCTTGTCTCTTCCTAGAAGAAACCACAAGGTAATTTGTGATTTATAAAGACGTGAAACAAAATAAAAATGAGCGACGAAAAAATATAATTTAATGACCGGTTCGAAAGTGACATATGTGATTGCAAAATCCAGTGACGGCTTCATATTGCAGAAATTTCTGGAATAAACAAAAATGGAGTCGGCCTACGACTATTTAGTTGGCAGAAAAGTCATTGCGAAATAATTTTCAGATTGTTAGATGTGCGAAGTTTATGTATGTGACAACGGCGCCATTGCCAGAAAAACATTTTATTGGTAACACTGTCTATAAAATATTTTTATTGACAATCCTGCATTAAATATTTACAAAATATATTGTAAATATATAAAATTGTAAGGTTTTCATGCAATCGTCTGAACTGTCAATTCACATTTGCCTAACCTAAAATAATATAGGATTGTTTCAATATTATTGCTACTGCTCCAATGAACAGTTGACCACCATTTGAAAAAATTTTATAATTTTCAAATAAAACGTATTTTGTCAAACACATAATATTTAAAACATTCCATACATAACAAAAACATCGATTTTCCTACAAAACACTATTTTTCTGTATACAAACTTTTTTCATTTTACATATGCACTTACATTTCATTTTCTGCAGTAAAATGTTCAAATTTGATAATCGGCAACACCAAATATTTGAATTCATGTGTAATGGCTACCCTGTTGTTTATTTACGCCATCTGCAAACTAGTTGCAACCTGCAGAACGCCATCTATGAACTAGTTGTAAAGAATTCGATGTGAATGAATATCGTTGTATCTTAAGCTAAGTATACACGATTGCCAGATCGGACAACGTTATCAACCCTGTTAAAGTGCTACAAATGTACGGACAATGACAGACTGTTAGGCAAAGGTAAACTGACTGTTCAGACGATTGCAAGAAATCCTTAGAATTTCACATATTTGCAATATATAGAGTTTTCCAACAACAGGTGTTATTTTGAATCACCCTGTATTTCGGTAGCTGTCACTTCTGAAGCTTTTATTCTTCGACATTTGACAAGTAGAAACCACGCCATTAATAAAAATGGAACGACACACGATTTAACAATGCATTGGATATATTAAAATTCGAAAATCATCTTGAATCAAACAAAATTGTCGCATCTGGGGCTCGGAAAACCCAAGAGTTATTGTGTTCACATCTTCAACGTGTGACTGTTTGGTGCGATTTATGGTCCGGCGGGGTCATTGGACCTTACTTTTTCGAAAATGAGGTTGGATCAGCAGTTACGGTGAATGGATTTGGCTGTCGAGAGATGATTAATGATTTTTTATGGTCGGAGTTGGATGGTATTAATTTGGACAACATTTACTTTCAACAAGACGGCGCTACATGTCACACAAGCAACGAAACAATTGCTCTGGCATACCTTCCTCTTTATTATGAAATAAACATCCGATCATGTATCTCCAAAAATGGCATTTTTCTTTGAATACCAAATAACACCCCTTGTTGGAAAACCCTTTAGTTTTCTGAAACTAAACAAGATCGAGATTAGTGTGATGATGAGTGTTCTAACGGGATACTCAAGCTCACAGGCACATCTTCATCGCATAGGGTATGAAAGCCTAATACAGCCTACATAAATTTTCTGCAGCCAGGGGATAATGTACTTTAACATTTTCTGTATTTCTGCTGGAGTGATGCCGTCTGGTCCAGGTGACTTAAAGGGCTCAAAGCTGTTTATAGTCCAGCTTATCCTCGGGCTCTGTTGATGAGTTCCCCGGGAAATGTGTGTCGAGCAGTACACTTAGCGATTGCTCGCTGTTTTTTGTCCAGTTGTTTGCCTCATCCTCTGCAAATACCCCACTGTACAAGGATAAGTTGATAGTACCGTCCTCAGCCTTGGGGCGTCGGAGACCTTTTCCGCTTCGCCACATAAGGAATACCAAGAGCGTCTTTGCGCCTTCATAAGCTCCTTCTTATAGATCTTGAGTTGTCCTTTATATGCATCCCAATCATTAAAGGCTCCAGTAGATTTCGCCTTGTTAAATACAGGGTGGCTGATGAATATTGCTGCATTAAGAAACTCAAATAACTTTTTTTCAGTGTATGGAATTCAGTTTTCTTTTATTCATGTTAAAGCTCATTAAATTTAATTAAATATAGCTTAATTAGTTTTAAAAATAATGGAATTTAAATGCCCCCTGCTCGTTGATGCATGTGCGGCATCTTACCAAAAAGTTGTTCATTACTGCTTAGAGAGTTGATACGGGAATAGCCGCAATTGTTTCTCGAATGAATTGCTTTAGTTCATTCTAATTTGTTGGTTTTGCTTTGTAGACTTCCTGTTTGCAATAACCCCACAAGAAAAAGTCAGGTGCAGTAAGGTCAGGCGACCTGGGGGGCCAACGGAATGTGGAGTTTCTGGATATCAGCTTATTGGGAAATTTTCGCCGCAATTCTGTCATAACAGGCCGGGCTATGTGAGGAGTTGCACCATCTTGCTGAAACCACACAGAGTTCAAAGAAATTCTCATTCGGCGTAATTCTGAATAGAAAAACTCTCTCAACATGCTCAAGTAACGGCCTCCAGTAACTGTAACGGTGTGACCGTTTTCTTCGAAGGAGTAGGGCCCGACAATGCAGCGTGATGAAACTGCACACCACACTGTGACACGAAGTGGATGCAATTCCGTCTAATGGAGTATCTGTGGGTTGGAAGCACTCCATTTTCGACAATTTTGTTTGTTTATGTTGCCGTTTAAATCGAAATGGGCCTCGTCAAACATGAAAAGACAGTTCAACACGTTTCCGTCCTCTTTCACCATTTGAAGCATCTTCTGGCAAAATTCCAAGCGAATCGGGAAGTCTGCTGAGTTCACTTTGTTGACCATTTGAATTTTATATGGGAATAATGTTAAAATATTATAATGGAAGTAACTGGAGACCACCCAATATATGCGATTACCGATCTCCAGACTAGCAGCTGTTTGGCCTTTACCACTTAAATTAGTCTGGAGAAAGATACTAAGATCTTTCCTGGCCAAAAAGCAGGTTCATGGAGTCTTACCATCATTGGTAATTGACAGATTAACATCCACCCCGACAAGGGTGTTATCGAACTCTTCGACCGTATCATCGAGGAGCATGTCCCCGCCAGATGCGTCAAAGAGTCCGGAGGCTCTCCTCAGCCCCTCAGTGGCCGAAGTAGTGCTTTCGTCCTCAGAGAAGGACGTTACAAATCTTTTAGAGTTGGAGTCACCAGAAATAATGGGCGTGGCTAAGTCCACACTTCCAGAAAGCCATGTATCAACCACGGTGGACGACTCGCCTTCCGCAGTGAGAGCCATATTCTGCTTGTATACCTTCAAGACTGTACTATTTTCATTTGCCAATTTTTTTAGGAAAAAAGTATAAATTTCAACTTCAAGTGGTTATAACTTTTGTGCTATTGCGTATATCGAACCAATTTTTTCGTCATATAGGAAATTTGATTGCCCATCCAGACATATTGGTACGGATGAAATCGGTGCATATTGTGCTCCGATATTTACAAAATACTAGCACACGGTAAGGGAAAAAATGAAAAATTAAATTTGTAATTGCAGATATCTCGGTAACTATACGAGATAATTCTTTGGTGTACACAGTTTATTTGTAGACCCCAGTTAGTAGAACACACACAAAAAAATTTATAAATCGGAAGAGAAACACGAGTTACACGCGCTTGAACATTTTCTTCGCCCGATGTGGCCAACTTTGAGGCCCTTTAGCTCCGCCCCTGTCTAACATAGGGGGTCCGAATATAAAACTTAACTTATCTAACACCTCTTCATCTACCATGCCAAGTTTGTTAGGAATCGGTTGTTTGGTTAAGAAATGGTCGAATTATTTCCCCTTTTTGAATTTGTACTACTGTGCAGTGTTTTGCAAAAACAGACGCAAATTGTCAGACTAGTCTTGAATGTGAAGAAAATCGAGCGGGAGAAATTTTTTCTACAAAGGTTTTTTCAAAAAAATTTACAGAAAAATTTACAAAAAAATGGCGCTTTGTGTCCTCTTTAAAACAAAGTAAACTTTGCAATTACAAATTTCGAAAAAATTACAATTACAAAAAAAAAATGATAGCGAGATTCTATCTTACCTATTTGTAACTGCTTATAAACATTTTATCCAAAAATAAACTACATAGGTCGATTCTGACCCATATCCATTATTTGGTATGCAAAATATAAACAAAATATATTGATATTTAGATGATCAAATGCTTGTCCAAAGTTAGGTATACATATATAGCACCGGGGGCAATCCACTCCCCTACACTGGTGGGGCCAAATATAAATTTCTTTAACAACATACCAACCATATCAACAACAACTACTACGGCTACAACCAGCAGCATTAAAGCTTCATCATATACAATGCCTACGGATAGCCAACGTCCGGCCTCTATGCCCAATGCCAGTCATCCTACTCCACTCCCAAATATATCCGAAGTCCGTAATACTATTGAACAAAAGTATCTCTACTTGGATCACCAGTTTAGTAACTGTCGTTAAAACAATTAGAAAAAATCGATTTTTTTCATAAACATAGTTTTTTGCTGGCATGAGAAAAACCTTAAAAATAACAAAATTCGAATTGTTTGTTTCATTTTTGTAAAGCTAGTATCCCAACGAAGAAAACAGTGCCTATTTACGTTCTCACCGGCATCATTTTTGAAGAAATATGGACCGATGATTACACCGGGCCACAAACCACACGAAGCCGTTGTTTTTTCTGGATGAAGCTGCAGCACTTGAATCTCTTCAGGTTGCTCTTCGTCCCAAATGCGGAAATTTTGCTTGTTTACATACCCATTGAGCCGAAAACGTCGGATCTTTTTGGAACTTTTCAAGAGCCGATAGAGCCAAGTGTTGTCGCTTGGGAAGGTCGGGCGGCTTCAGTTCTTGCACAAGCTGTATTTTGTATGCTTTCAATTTAAGATCTCGACGTAAAATGCGCCAAGTCGTTCCATACGTCAGTCCGAGTTGCTGCGAACAGCGCCAAATCGACTCTCCACGGTCTTCATGTACACTCTCAGCTACGGCCGCTACATTTTCTTCACTGCGGTCGAATATTATCCAATAATGAATGCTGGGTCTCAAGATGGGTGATTGTGTTGCGAATAGTACGCTCAGTAGGCCGATTATGTTGACCATATGTTGAGCGAAGTGCACGAAACACATTCCTCACAGAACGTGAATTTTCGTAATAAAGTTGAACGGTTTGTAAACGAAACGAATCAATGTTAAATTTGACCAATTCAGATGGAATGTGTACGGTAAGGCGTCGGCCTAGTACACGGCTTGAATCTCGAAATCGTAGGGACAATTTTAAGCACAGGGGGGGGGTGTTATGGCATGATCTGGGCTTGATTTTCTCATAGCGGTGTTGTCCCTTTTCTTAGAATCGATGGATTTATGGATGGTTTAATATACTATGATTACATATGCAAAGTGGAATATGCCGCTTCAGTTGATTTTTCGATACGACATTGACCTGAAACACACTTCAAAACTTGTAAAAGATTACATAATAGCCAAAGGAATTCAAATCTTGAAATGGGCCCGCACAATCGCCAGACCTGAATTCCATCGAAAATCTCTTTGGGATTTTGAAGAGGACCTTTTCTGGTCAGAACTTTTCCAATAAGAATGCCTTTTCGAAGCCTTTAAAAGCTTCAGGGAATAAATACCTGAAGCCATTATACATAATTTAATACAGTATATGTCTCGCAGATGCAGAGGTAATACAAATATTAATATGTTGCTTTTGTTTTGCACATAGACAAATTTATACTAGACGTGCTAATTTCATTTTTAATAAATAATATAAACCATAAATCGAGTATGATATTTTATTTTTATTCTGTAATATTATATACTTTAACTCCGGTAGTATTTTTTTGGTGTCCTGAATATTACAAGAAATATACGATTTGTTTACTTTCCAATATGTTTATACCTCGAGCTCAATTAAAAAACAATTGTAAGTGACTTTAAGTGACAAGCCGCCTAGTTGCCTTTCGAAATGATAAAACACAAAATTCCTCTTTCCCTGGGTCCTTTATTGACAGGTTTGATTTAAACTTAACAAATGTTTCCTTAACATGTAAAATGCCAGGGCACTTGGTACATTCAAATATTTCTCTAGGACACCACCGACACTATGAACGTATCTAGCAATCCCTATGAGAACTTCTTTGAATATAAGTATGGGAGCACTGCACTGACAACCAGCCCGTATCTAATGCAAAATGCTTCTTATTCCGACCAAGTGATCTGCCAACTGAACAACATTCTAATCGAGCGCACGCCTTTTATAAACAGAAAGCTCTATTGGTTGAGCATTAGGGCGGGTCGATTTAAAAATCGCCCATTGCTCAGTGAAAATCGTATTCTAGGGATCAAAATAAGAAACTTTGCCGAAGGAACCATACCTCTAAAACGAATTCTGATGTCCCGGAAAAAATCCCACTTTGACCCATTTAGAGTTCGCCAATCGAGTCCAAATGTATGACCGACCCCCACTCACTGAAGTGCTCAGTGAAAATCGTATTCTAGGGATCAAAATAAGAAACTTTGCCGAAGGAATCATAAAAAAAACCCACTTTGACCAAATGTATGGAACCCCCAAGGGGTGTGCTACTGGCATGGGTGGGTCGGGCCTCCAAAGTTAGTGGGGGTCGGTCATACATTTGGACTCGATTGGAGCACTCTAAATGGGTCAAAGTGGGATTTTTCAAAATTTGCCCTACCCAAAAGTTCGACCCAAATTCCGGGACATCAGAATTCGTTTTAGAGGTATGGTTCCTTCGGCAAAGTTTCTTATTTTGATCCCTAGAATACGATTTTCACTGAGCAATGGCGACTTTTTTTGCCTCCCCACAAATCGACCCGGCCTATTAAGCATCAAACAATTAAACGAACTCTCAATGAGTGAAAGCTGTTTCCCATCAACGTGGTTTTACTCCACCGTCTCATCATTAAACAAAGCATAACCAAGCAGTCTCAACCATCACAAGACGATGAGTGTTCATAACGAAACAGAATAAAACAAAACGACTCAAACAGAAAGAATATCACCGAGAGCGTGAGTGTCAACCAGCGTTGCCAGATATTTTTTGAAAAAAACTTAAAATTTTCAAAGAAAAAACTTATTTTGCAACAAAAAAACTTATTATATCTATTTTATTAAAAAAATTGAAAAATAGTAGCAATTCAATCTTAAATTAAATTGGAAGGCTTTTTTTCGTAAACGTCCTCAGAGACATCCTACAGGTGGCTCTGAACAAGTTGGCTAGATGGGCCAGAAGCAGCGGTTTGGGCGTTAACCCCAACAACACAGAATTGGTTCTCTTTACTAGGATGAATAATGTCCCACATGTGGACCCTCCACCTCGGATAAATGGAACATATCTAGTCTTTTCTAAAAGTGCAAAATTTTTAAGAATAATTCTAGATAGGAAAATGTTATTTAGACTTAACGTATTGGAACGTGTAAGGAAGGCCAACGTCGCCATATATTCCTGCAAAAAGGCTGTAGGGTCGCGGTGGGGACTCTCTCCTAAAATCGTCCACTGGATATATATAGCAGTAGTTCGTCCAATACTGTTATACGGTATTGTGGTATGGTGGACGGCAACTGACAAACTAACCATCACCAACCTACTAACAAAGGTTCAGAGAACAGCCTGCCTGAGCATAAGCGGAGCCTTAAGGACTGAAGCGACCGAGTCTCTACAAGCCCTACTCCATATACTGCCGATTAATATTGTGGCGAGAGAAGTTGCAACCAAAGCGGCAATAAGATTCAACTGCCTATCAATGTGGAGGTACAAGAACTATGGTCACATGAGGATATCAAAGTGTAGTATTATGGTAACCGACCGAGTGGACTATATACCAACTGTGTATACCTTCGAGAGAAATTACATCACTATGATTCCCGCCAGAGATGAATGTGTCGGCAGAATACCAGGTAATAGAAACCATCTCCACTTTTACACGGATGGTTCGAAGCTTGATGAAAAGGTTTTCTTCGGAGTACACTCTGCAGAGCTTAGTTTGGATATAGGTCACAGATATCTGCAGTGTCTATCAAGCGGAAATAACGGCAATATGGAAAGTAGCCAAGTGGCTGAGTCGCAACATAGTAACCAACACTGGCGTTGTCATTTACTCGGACAGCCATCAATTCTCTGGAGGCCACATCCCTAAATTCACAAATAGCCCTCGACTGCCGCAGATCTCTTAACGAGATGGCTGAGCAATTTAACATACACCTCATATGCATGCCTGGGCATGGGGATATCCCGGGGAACTGCAAAGCCGATGAACTTGCTAGGAAAGGGACGACTTTACAAATTCTCGAAGAATTTGCATATATTGGTGCGCCACTACTCACGTGCAAGCTTTGGCTTAGGCAAGAGGCAATCAGGCAGTCCAACGAAAGATGGACACAAATCGGCACCTGTAGGGTAGCTGGACAAATCTGGCCTAGGTATGACCTGTGAAGGTCAAAATATCTCCTCGCACTAGAGAGGCAAAGATTGTCTACGTTATTATCAGTTCTGACGGGACACTGCTTGATCGGCGAACACGCCAACAGATTGGGTATTGACTCCAATGACTTCTGCCGAAGCTGTGGAGAGCATTGAGCACTTGCTTTGCGACTGTCCCGCTTTGAGTAAACGACGACTGGACATACTGGGGTCGGCCGGTTTAGGCAGCCTAACAGATCTTTCCAGTACTGATATTCGTACTATCGATAAATTTATATATCAAACAGGTTGGTTTCGATGAGGGGCATTTCAGCCCGTGGTAACACTAGGGACCTAAACTGGTCTATGTGAGCTTGTAAAAAAAATACGGCTGCCACCCTAACCTAAACCTAGATTAGATTTTAAATGGTACTTATAGTACAAGAAATTTAAACGAAATAAAGGGATGATCCAAATCAGAAAATTGTCCTGCAACTTCATGGTGCATTTCGACCTTGGAAATGTTTTATGTTTTTCTAAGATAATAATATAATATTAAATATTTACAGAATTTAAAAAAACTTTTTTTTGGAAGAAAAAACTTAATAGTTATATTTTTCACTAGAAAAAACTTGAAAAATAAGTTTAAACTTATCATCTGGTAACGCTGGTGTCAACACCCATTGATGGGTAATAGCTTTTACAATAATGTACTCATTGAGTAATGATAAGAGAAAAGCTTCAAAAATAAACTCTACTGTACTCTCATGTTCTCTGATCATATTAATAAGCAAAACTGAATATGAAACGAACATACAAAGTATTAGGGTGGCTCATAGTAAAAATAAAAATTAATCAAGCAATTGAAGTAAATAAAATAATTAACATGCAAAGAATAGTCAACTAATAATATAATATAGTAGTGGTGCAAGTCCATATGCTACACAATCAAATTTAATATATACAAAGGACAAATATAACATTTTGTATAATTAAGCAAAAAAAGATTTCTTTTTGAAAAAAATCAAATTTTTTTTATAGTTTAAACGACACTTTCTAAACTTACGTCATTTTTGAGCATATACTTAAAAAAATATGGTCCAAATATTAAAGGCACCTCCTAAGAAAATTAAAATTTTAATGAAAAATTAAAAAAAAAAATTTACCATAAAATTTTTTTTAATAATTTTTCCGTGTTTAGGTTTCTATATTACACCAGAAAATGTTATGCGCAGCCCTTTAACAAAAATGTTGTTGAAAATGTTATGGGTTTATTTAGACTCAGAACTTCTCACAAACAACGGTCGTTGTAGTTCATTTTTTTGATATTGCTCCCATACATTCCCGATTTCACTTCATAACGCCATAAAAAACAAATATTTCTACTGATCGGGCTGAAATTTGGTAGTTTATGCCCATTTATACCCAGAACCCTTCAAACGAGCAACGGTTGTCATAGTTCCATGATTAGATATGCTGATAGGATATTTACATTCCATTTTTCCATATTATACGGAGGAATTTGATCCATGGTGGAGGGTATATAAGACATTGTCGATCTTTACTCTGTTTTCCTTCTTATAATTCAGAAACTGGACTGGACTTGTCTAAGGCATTTGACTCCATTGATCATTCACTTTTATTGGAAAAGTTACAGTACAACTTTAGTTTCTCGTCATCTGCTTGCAAGTTGATTTCCTCCTACTTAACTAATCGTTCTCAATTTGTTGTTCATCGTGTCGTTCAATCGGATTTGCGTAATATTGAATGTGGAGTTCCTCAAGGGTCTGTTCTGGGGCCATTGTTGTTTATAATGTATGTTAATATGTGTTAGATTTCAGCTACGTAGATTATACTGCCTTGATTCGTTTTTACAATGTTATGTTAGATTAAGAGTAGCGTGTCTTTGTTGATGCCACATGTCAACTATTGTCTTGAGGTTATATCTGGTACTTCTGCGTGAATTGAGAAAATTGTTAATTCCATTGTTCGTTATGTTTATAACATGCGTAGATATGATCATATATCTTCATATGTCGTTCACCGCCCCCAATACATGTCACTTGCTTCTTCTTTAATTTTTAACAAAGTTGTTTTCATATACTGAAAACAACAATAACGATCTTGAGCCTGAGTACAAAAACAAAATATGTACTATGAAAGCAGATCGAATAAAACAAAAAAACAAAAACAAGAAGTTCAATTTTTAGGTTTGCCGTTCAATAAGTATGTTAACTTTCGCATCCTACAATGTTTTTATAAAACGGTAACATCGAATAGTTCACCTTCACTGCGTTGTATGTTTAATTTTTGTAGATCTTCCCGTAATCCTCAGCTTTTGCTACCCAGATTTATTTCAACAATTGGTGAAAGATCGTTTGTGGTAAGGGTTGCTAGGTTATGGAACAATTTTCCGTTGTATTTCAACAATTGGTGAAAGATCGTTTGTGGTAAGGGTTGCTAGGTTATGGAACAATTTTCCGTTGTATTTGCGTAACTTTTCGTTTACTCCACAAGTATTCAGCTGTAAATGCCTTGATTACTTGATTGTTGTCTTCTAATACTTGTCTGTGCTATGTACTTTAACAGGGCAAATTATTTCTTAATTATTTAGTTTGTTTTTAATGGCTGGGGAGCCATAATTGTCATTGTAATATATTGTCTTTCTTTGAATGTCATGTCTTAATATAACTTAAATACTTTATACCTCGCACTTGGTGCTACTTTTACTCGGTAATCTCCGAATAAATTCTAGCAAAGAAATATAATTTTATTTGGACTTTCTTTCAGTTTACTCCCTGGTTTTACTAGTACGACTTTTTAACTAGTGAAATTTAGGGTGTACATTTTTGCTACAATAGTGAGTGTTATGTTTGAGCACATTCAAAGCAATATCTTCTTTAGGTTAATTATTTTTAATTTTACTTTAATTTATTATTATTATTATATTTTTAATATACATGTATATACATCGATTTAGGTTAATTATTTTTGATTTTACCCGATTTAGGTTAATTATTTTTAATTTTACCCTAATTTATTATTATTATATTTTTTAATATACATGTATAAACATCTATATAATTATATATAATATACATATATATAATCGAAATTTGTATAAAGTTAATATAAGATTATTGGCCATATTGGCTTATTTATATTACAATAATAAATAAATGAAATAAAATATTCTTTTGATAGAAAATTACTTAGAAATTTTTTTTTATAGAAAATTTCTTAGAAATTCTATTTTTATAGAAGATTTTGTCCAAATTCTTTCTATTTCCTGAAAAAAAACTATTAAAATCTTGTTTACTATCTATTTAAAATAGTACAGAGGGAGAAATAGAATTTATCTCAAATATGGATTTTATGAAATTATTCGGCGCAAGGTATAGAACAAATCCCCTAGTTTCGAAATCGAGTTTGACAGACGTTTTGCGCTCTCACTGGAATTTAAGTAGCAGTCTAATAGATAACAGTAGTTGGCAACTCACGTCCATTCATATGACAGACTTTAATTTAACCGTTATTTCAAATACAGCTTTTTTATAATGGCAGATGGAGCTCATATACACCAATTGAGTACACTATTGCTGCCACGGGCCCAAATTCCCCTCATGGAAACCAATCGGTTTGATATTAATAATGCGAACATCATTACCGGTAAGATCTGCAAGACTTCCAAGAAATGCCAACCCAGAGACGTCGTTTACATATTGCGGAATAGGAAAAAAGCATTCAACTCCACAGCTTCAACAGCAGTCATTGGTCTCAAGTCAGTGTCAGAACAGACGCTAACGTAAACAGTTTTATTTCCTCTCTAGTGCGAGTAAGTTAGGTTTGGGTAGTCTGAATATATATTTTGACCATCTCAAATCGAATCGTAGCTATATTTGTCCAGCTAATCTACAAGTTTCAATTTGTCATTTAAATGCTTCAGCCAAAGCATGCAGGCGGATAGTGGCGCAGCAATATATTCTTCGAGAATTTGTAAAGTCGCTCGAGATATCCTATGCCCGGTTACCCATACGAGTTACGGTCCCAGCCATCTCGTTAAAAGACCTGTGGCAGTCGAGGGCTGTTTGTGAATTTATGGATATTGCCCACAGGCAGTCCGAGCAAATGACAACACCAGTGTTGGTCACTATTTTGCCACTTATCCCCTTAGCGAATTCCTATTACTTCGGCTTGACAGACACTATATAACATTATTGTCAACCCCTTCATCTCTGACAGGTATCTTAGTAGCAAACTTAATCTCGAAGGTGTATAACGCTACAACGTGGTATATTTCTGTTACAGTACTTCTCATCTTCACATTGAAAAATACAGTTTATTCTTAATGTCGCTCTGGTTGCAAATTCTCTAGCCACAATATCAATCGGCAGTAGATGGAGTTGGACTTGTATAGACTTAATAATTATGTAATTAAGTAATTTTGCTGCTTCAGAAAGGAATCAATTCATTTCAATTTAGCAGCGGAGGACCCACACCTGAAATCGTAAATATGGAGCCATACATTTTTAGATGAAACAGGATTCCATTCACAGCTCGATTGCAAATTAATGGAGACAGCACTTCCTTGTGGGGTCCCTATATTTACAAACTTCCTTACGAGTTGTCTCTCCAAGACTTGCTTTAAGGCGTCTTCTGTAAATGGTAAATGATGTACCTCGACATTTTCTCACAGTGAAATCGCTGTTTACAAATCTCGTTACGAGTTTTGGCCCTGAGACTTGCTTTATATCCCTCAATCGAATGGGAGAGCTTAATGCAGTCTTCATATTTTCTTCAGCCAGAGGACGATGTACATCTTCTTGTGCCGTCGTATGACTAAACGTCAGTTTTTGTTGGAACTACAATCGATCGGAAATAAGCAGCAATATCTTACGACTATCTTAATCTCCAAGGATGGTAGGTATTACTCGGCGTTTACAGAATTTAGCTCAGCGTTAACACAATTTTCATCACAACACTTTTCAATTAGTCTATTAGAATTCACAGTATCTGCACTTTGGTAACAAAAACTTTATTTTCAAAACACTCGCCCCGTAATTCCGAGCCATTATTATATGTCTGCAGAACACGGCGGCCCGTTCAATTTCCACCTCACTTTCGCGCTTGCAATAACTTTTCTCATTTTACATTATTTGTTGCATAGTAATAACTTATATACATTTATTTCAGTAAAACATTTAGTAAAAATAAGTGTAATAATAAAAATAATAACTATTAATTAAAAAAATAAAATTCAGGAATTAAATGTAAGAGAGAGAGAGGGGTTGTAGAGAAAAGAAAAACTTCTTAAAAACAATAACAGTAAACGAAGGAGGACTTTCGTGTTATTCATAACGTTGATCAAACAAACCGGTAATTTCTAAAATAGTTTAATATAATTTAGATTTATGTAGGTAGTATAATATCTAAGTACGTAGGGTATGCTATATACACTTGGATGTTCTTAAAGATCTCATTTAAATACTACAAAAATTCCAAATTCCTGGAATTTATTCTCTTAAAAAAAACTTAACTCAACCTAATTAGACTATTCAAAGGAAGTTTATAACTTGTTACATGTTTCGCAGGCAATTAATTCATCAGTTCATGAAAATTTTAACTTATGGCTGGCAGGACAAGCTTTTTTAATGTGCTTGTACTGCAAGTATGACGGTGGCTGGCCCGTGGCTGCATGGAAAACAACATCACATTTTGTTAATTTCAGTCGACAGTCGATATTGAATAACAGTCTAAATTTATCTATGGTTAAAGGCGTATTGATACCGCCTATAGCTACTTTGGTATAGATTTTAGATAAATCTAGCGGTTCCGGTTTAATGCCATAAAACGAAAAGTACTCTAAATCTAAGGGTTGTGCTTTTTCTTCATGATTAAAAGCTTCTGGTGCCATGGAATTAGCAAATGATGTAACGTCAGCTATTTTAATTTTTTTACATGTTACATCACCGCCATCGGTATTATTATATTGGGTCTGGGGGGAATTACTAGACGAATAGGGTGACTGCGCTTTTTCATTGTGATCCGTGGCTACGGTACGCCTTCTCTTCTTGATGCGCATAGCAGCCTGCACTAAAGGTACATTGAATTCGCCCGTCTGATTCGAAGAGCTTTCATTTTCCATAGTCACTGACGATTTCCTCTTGGATCCGCCACCGCCGCCGTTGGTGCCAAGTTTACGTGATGATGATGAAGCCACCGTATTATTATCGGCGGCGTTATTTTCTTCCAATCCTGAGGCCATAACCGTGCAACGTCTCTTTGTTATTCTCTTAGCCTGTGATGTGGCTGGTGTTGGTGTGAACACTGCGTCTTCATTAACTATATCTGTAAGATGCTGAGGTGAAGAGCTAGCCGAGGTTTGTCTGTGATGTGCCTCTATTGACTTTCTGGCCACCAATCTAGCTATTGAGAGACGTGGTATTGGTGGTTGTTGTGATATCTTGTGCATTTCCTCATAGTGCTCATGTATAACTAGATCGCAGCCATAATTAGTTTTGAAAAGATTTAGCTTGCTAACAACCAAGCCATTTGGGAACAGTATGAACATTTGCTGCAGAAATTGTTTAATATGCACATAGGGATATATATCTCTAAATTTGCCGATCTCATCACGGTGGGCAGCATAACAATGTTGCATGTACTGTTCAAATGAATTTTGCTCGACGTAGCAAAAGTAACAACGTTTAAAGCGACCATAATGATCGATCATATGACGTAGCAGTGTAGTCTCTGTAGTGGAGGAAAACGGGCACAGAGGACACTGATAGATCACCTCATTTGTGATTTCCTTAAACGAGAAACCCTCATCGTTTACGTGGCTATTAACAGCATGTTGCACAATAGAAACCCGACTGCCAAATAATTGATTACACAGGGTACATTGGAAGTAGGATTGATTGGTGCCCAGTTTTAAAATATCCAATATTTGAGATTGGTTCTCAATGTGGACATCCTGTGGGGAATGTAGTGTTTTGGCTGTGCGAAAATGTTTCATTAACTGATCCGGCTTCAAGCAATGGAAAGTGCAATAACCACAAACTATCCGTTGGGAGTTATCTTCATTTTCCGCTATACTTATATCTGCGGCATAGTAGTTGCGTTCATAGTGGACGTTTTTCAAATGTATCTGCATTTCGTAAAAGTTGCCGGTAAATTTGCGACATTCCGGGCAGCAAACACGACTTAGCAGGCGGAACATAAATGGTTTGGTCATCTCAAGCGGTGAACTGTGGACATTCTTGTAATGTGTTGAGTAAAGTTCATCAAATTTCTCGCTTTTGTAGTCACAATGGAAACAACCAAATTCAAAGCCTTTTATAAAGTTGTGACAAGAAGTAGCCTCTGTTGCATCTTCCTCTTCTTCATTGTCGTCGTAATCATCGATAGCCTTGTCGAGACCTAATTTTTTGCGATGCTTTTCCGATTCCTCCTCATCTTCCATCAGAATGCCACGAATGTGACGAATTCTTGTGGGATCGTTACGCTGCCACAAAGGTCTGGTGTCCGCATCATCTATGTCTTCATCATTGGCCATTTTATGGTATATATAACGAGCATTTCTCGTCTTTCCCGGATGATTTTCATCGATGTGATAAAGAATTTGCGAAAGTTGTTGTGAGCCAAATTGACAGTGCATACACTGATAGGGCTTATTTTGACCATGAGCATTCTGACAATGAGTTTGTATCTGTCCCACCGTCGAAGCTTTATGCTTACAGATATCACATAACCATTTACCTTTGCTCTTGGTGTTATTGTTCGCCGAGGACGAAGAGTTGTTAGAGGATTTTGTGCTGGTATCGGCTCCGGTTGATGAACGTGTGACGGGCGTTATAGTACTTGTGGATGACGACGATGCGGGAGTTTGATTTGTATCCATATTATCCTTATATTTTTTTCCTAGAAATAAGAAAAGAAAGCGGAAAAAAGGATTAATTATTGTATGAATTACACACACGGTGCTCGAGAGGGACACTTTTAAAAATATAACTGAAAGGAAACCGTTTATCTAGATTAGTTCTTGTTTTCAAGATATTCGGCTGCAAAGTTAGCTGAAAAGATGCAACTTCAACATTTTATGTTTTCATTATAAATTGTAGTTTTTGCAGCTAATTATTACATCATGCCTTGGCTGGAAAAGATATCCCCAATCGATGGAGGGACACCAAGTGTCATTCATACCCAAAGCGGGAACATATCACACACTAGGCCAAAGGACTTCAGGACAATTAGTCTACCCTTGTTCATATTGAAAGGTCTAGAAAGACTCTTAGATTCTTTCATTAGAGAAAATCCGGATTAATTATAGAGAATCCGGAACGAGGACTGTAATATAAATAGACTTAAGGATTATCACCTCGACATCTACAGGCTGCTACAACAACAAGAACAACAGGTACATTCATCCCCACATACTTTCATCCAAACTCAACATCCATCCACACATCTCCATATCAATCTATACAATCAAAAATTTTAATAAATAATTCTTCCATATGGAGACAGACAATCTGTTACAACAGTCTGGAATAGTTTTTAAATTCTTTTAGAATAAATCGTCTGCTGTTAAGAGTAATTAAAAAATTTGATGTTTTTCAGATTTCTATATTAAATCACATTACCTCCTAAATATACATTTATATCAAAATTTTTTAACACAGGGGTAATGTATGTTGTTTTACCCTTTTCTCGCTTTGTGTACAGATTTCGGTGCATAAGTTGATGGAATTAGATAAACCACAAACATAAAAGTTTTTTCCCAAAAAAGTTTGTTATTATCTAAAAAACTTTAGAAGTTATAAGCACATACATTTCAAAATTGTGGTAAAAGTCCTAGAAATGTTCATATCTGTATCCATTCTTTTATAAGTTGTGGCCAAACTATTTATTCTGAAGTTACTGGTCAGTAACAAAAAACACGAGGGACACATGGAGGAAGAATTTTTCGTGAGCACTGTTCATGTGAGATCTTTCTGCAAAAAATTATAGCTCATAACTTTTTGAAATGCGATATCAAGTGTTTTTTGTTTCGGTACCGCGGTCAGCGCGGCCCGCGATGTAATGAAATTACACTAAAAAAGCGGTTATAGCGGCTTGAAATACCTATAAATCTATATAGGTGTCGTTGATGTGCTCTTAATGGAACCACCGCTATAGCTTCCCAAACCTTTGTTAAACTTGCGTGAATTATTTTTTGATAGTGTATTTCGCGGAGCACATCCACAGTTATGTATAGGTTGAGCTGAATTAATTATCCTAGATGGCTTTTGAACTGGTGAATCCAAAAATCATGGGGCCGTAATAAAATAATGAATCGCTGAAATTTTATTCACTTTTTTCAATTTTTGCAAAAATTGCAAATTTTGTCCTTGGCGTTTTTAATAGTTTAAACGTCTGAAATTCATTTCTATGTTCTTCGGGCGTACAGCTGTGTTGCACTTAACAATCATGGATACTTATTTGAAGATTGAAGTCTTGTACGCGAAAAACGTGACACTTTTGTCTCAGCAATGATCGCCAAGGCACACCCAGTGCGGGGTACAGATATGGCGGAAGTGTATATGAAATAAAAGGATTTTTAACGCTCTATTCCGAAATCGGAGGGCCGTCATTTTATTTTGATGATTGTGCAAATTATGCACATTACAAAAATTATATTTCCACAAAAATAATGTTCGTATGATAACGATGAAATCATAAAATGTTTTTATTAAAATAAAACACATATGATGTGAACTTCGAATTTTGAAACAAACATAACTTTTGAACTAATTCATTCCTTTTGTAGGCCACAGAAAATTGCCTCATATAATCGTGAAAATTAGACTTATATTTTTCCGATTTTCATATTTTGCGGTATTAGATATATTACATCATTTTTCAATTAAAAATTATTTTGATTCGCTATATTTATCCGAATAATGAAGCTACAGCGAATATTTTGTCATAGGCTGATAGAAATGCTAATGTTCTATGATTGTAATTTTATTTTTCCGAATTCCGCTGAAAATTGCATTTTATACAATTTTTTTTAAATTTAAATTTGGAACCTCCATAACTTTCGCGGCCTTTGATGAAATTTATTCACAACAACGGTTTTTGCATGTTTATATTTTTATCTTCGTCTGTTGTAAAAGCCGTTGATGTGATCGCAAAAGAAATCTTGAAAAAAAAAATGTGCTTCAAAATTAAAAAATTTTGATATTTGCCCATATATTTTATAGTATGTACATGCAAAGTATAGTCTTCCTCCCGCTCTTGGAACATTAAGTTAATAGATACCAATACTCTTATACGAGAGCCCCGAACTTACATTTATTACAATCACACACCCATCCGCAAAAGAGCTAAACATTTTTAAACTCTTATTAAAAATCGTCAAGAAAACAAGAACTTACCTATAATACTCGTAGTCATCGCAGTCCCCTCCACATTTTCCTCCGTTCTCTCGTGCCTTACGAGATTTACCTTCAACGAAGAATGCTTCTCATTGATATGCCGCTCCACTATGAAACGCTGATAATGCAAATAATTGCATTCCTCACAGCGGTACAAAATCGATGAATGATAGCGGAAATGATTTAAAACGCGATCGACAGACATGCCTCGCTTGCATATCTCCTCTTGACAAAAGGGACAACGATAACTCTGAGCCGAGCCATGTAGTGTAGACAAATGTGATCGGAATATATCTTCTGATATTGTAACATAATTACAATCGCTAATGCCACATTTAAAACGATCAGCTTCTACAATATATGCTTGAGGGATTTTATATGGCATTTTATTGGCCCCATTAGAGTTGGCGGAGGACTGAGAAGATGAGGAAGGGATTAATGAAGAGGATGCCAGATTCGTCATTTTGTCGAAAAACTTTTCACTGCTATTCAGGCAGGGAACAGGATTGACGGGATCGACACTGGCTACCACGGACTGCCCCGATGGCAGTTGGGCGTATTGTTTATGCATTAAAAGATGACGATACATATTTGTGCGCACTTTTGTTTTATATTCACATTCACCGCAATTAACCTCGCGTTGATAGATCGGCGGAATGGGCAAAAGATCGATTTCACTGGATTTGAAGTGGGTCTTTGAACCAGACTTCTTGCGTTGCCATTCCAAAATCAGTTTCTCACCATAACTTCGAACTTCGGCTTCACTCAGGTCATTGGTATAGACCAAATAATAACAGGAATCTTGAACTTGCTCCGTGCCATCGGCATTGGTGATCACTTTGGCCTTCAGCAACTCTTTGGTGTACATAGTTAATGTATGCCAGTGCTTGTCGGAGAAATGTTTCAACATTTGTCCCGGATTCGAAGATGTTTCTTCGCACAAATAGCAAAAGTAACGATTACGGGCGTGATTCTTAATATGGGCCTTAATGCCGGCCGGTCGGTGATATTGTGCCGTGCAGTGCGGACATTTGAATATATAATTATTGGGATTCGAAACACCCAAAGTACTAATGTGATACATGATGTGATTGTGGAAAGTGGACTCGGTTAAGAGAGTACGGCAATTTTTAATCACACAGCGATAAAGTTTGTCATCTAAATGTGGGAAAAAAATATAGAGAATTTAATTAGAAATTTTGTTTACTAAATTGGGAGACTCTGCAACAGTAATTCAAAAAAGTTTCTCATTGTGATTGCGAAAATTTCTATTGAGATTGGCTGTTTATCATTTGAAATTACCATTTTACAATTGGGAATGGGTAAAATTGGATTGAAATTGAGATTATCAGTTTGAAATTAAAATTTTGCATTTGGAAATGTTTAAATTGTTTTCAACAATCTGTTCCGAAGATTCGTGTTAAAAATTCTAATAGACCACCATGGTATTCTCCTGCTTTGACTGCTATTAAGAACTTGAAGAGCAGACTATTTAAAAAATTTAAAAAATCGGGTTCGGAGACCGATTATGCAAAGTATGCTATTGCCAGATCTCAATTTAATATTGAATCTAGCAGATGTTATGAAATCTATTTAGAGAAGTTAGCCCTCAATTTTAAGTCTAATCTTAAATCTTTCTATGATTTTGTAAATATGAAACGTAGATCTAATCCAAGACCTTCTATGGTTAGAATGGATAGTGAGGAATTCTGTGGTGACCAATCAATCGCCAATGCTTTTGCAAAATTCTTTACATCAACCTATTCTCATCAACAGAGACAATTAGACGTCCCCTACCCTTACAATATTCCTTCATTGAATCAGTTTAGCATACCTTATTTTGATTTTCCATTTGTATTTTCGAGTTTGGTAATGCTTAATTCTTCCAATAGTGTTGGTCCTGATGGCGTACCTAGTATAATCCTCAAAAATTGTGCTCAAAGTCTTGCCCTTCCGATCACATTACTATTTAATACTTCGTTAAAATATGGCTATTTCCCATCCATTTGGAGAACATCTTACTTAACCCCTCTTCATAAATCTGGAAGCCTCACTGATGTGGGGAATTATCGTGGAATCGCAAAATTAAGTATAATTCCAAAACTTTTTGAGAAAATGGTTACTGAGATTTTATCTCATAAAGTATCGTCTATTCTTAGTCCATTCCAACATGGATTTCGTAAAGGTCTCTCAACTGTGACAAATTTGGTGCAATTCTCTTCTCAGGTTATAAACGAGTTTGTTCTTGGTAATCAGACAGACGTGATTTATACAGATTTTAGTAAAGCTTTCGATAGAGTCAATCACAAAATCTTGATACATAAGCTTGATCTTATTGGTTTTAGTAACAACTTATTGCGTTGGATATCAACTTATCTTGATAGTCGTATTCAGATTGTGAAATTTGGTATATCCTGCTCTGATCCGATCTTGGTTCCATCTGGGGTTCCCCAAGGTAGCCATATTGGCCCCATTCTATTTCTGCTATTCATCAACGATTTACCAGATTCAATTTCTAGTTCAAATTTACTGATGTATGCAGATGATGTTAAGATATTTTATTCTTATAAAACATCTGAAGATTCAATGCTCCTTCAAAATGATTTGATTAATTTTGGAAAATGGTGTGATATAAATTGCATGGACCTCAATCTTAAGAAATGTAAACATATGTGTTTCTCTAGGTCGAGGGCGATTTCATCCACTTTTAGTCTTCATGGTTCCAATTTAGATACTGTTGAATCCTTTGTGGATCTTGGTATATTGATGGATCCTAAACTCAATTTCAATAATCACATAATTACAATGGTGAATAAAGCTTATGGCGTGCTTGGTTTCATAAAGCGATGGGCGAAAGAATTCGTAGATCCATATGTAACTAGGCAGTTATATACGTCACTAGTTAGACCTATTCTAGAATATGGGTCCGTAGTGTGGGACCCCCAGTACGGGTCTTACGTTGATAAGATTGAATCGGTTCAAAAACAATTTTTATTATTCGCTTTAAGACATCTTCATTGGAATAGTGATTTTAGTCTTCCACCCTATACTAGCAGGTTGAGTTTGATAAGACTGCCTACTCTCAAGAGTAGACGTATTATGTTGAACACAACCATGGTGCTGAAAGTTATAAATGGTGATGTTCCTTCTAATTTTATTTTGTCTAGGATTGGATTCAATGTACCTTGTAGACCTTCGAGATATTACCAATTATTACATATTGATTTTCAACGTACCAATTATGCTTCGGCAGAGCCCATTCGTAGAATGTGCATTGATTTTAACACTTTATATGAAGTTATTGACATTGATGTAGAAATTGATGTAGTTAGATCTAGAATAATATCTTTTTTAAATGTGTAAGTAGACTACTTTTATTGTTTGCATGTGCCGGCTGATGAAATTTTTCTGTAGCTGGTATTTCCACCCTCTACTATTAACCCGCCATGGTCCGGATCATGGTGTGTACGCAATCCCTACGTCATGGGGATGTGGCCCCCTCGGTCGGAAGGGGCGGGTAAGAGTGGTTGCGTTGGGAACGTTCGTTAAAAAAAAAATTCCACATTTCCATTAAATATTGAGAAACATTTTGACGAATCCCTATGGGGGGTTGATCTGTAATTGATGTTATTTTATGTTTTTCTCACTGCGGAGTTGAGTTGAAGATCAAAGGATTCCTTCTAAGTGAAGGGAAATATTTTGAATAGTCAAGAGGAAAAATGGTTGCAAACTTAGAAAAATTTACTGACATAAAAGTATACGACTAGTTCTGATTGGGTATATTGTCAGTAGGCTCAATTAAACGAACAATTTTAATTGCAATTAAAATGTAGTCAATTTTAAACAGGAAATCTCATTATCAAACGAAATTTAGGCAATTTCATATAAGAAACCTCATTTTCAATTGTGAATCTGTTGAAAATCGTGTGGTACAACTTACCCGGAAACCCAGTGGGTCCAACAATTTCTTCTATGGTGGCTCTTAGTTTCTTTTGATATTCCTCTTCGGTTTCTTTTTGTTTGATAATTGCATTTCTTTGCGCTTCTGCCAATCCACCACCAGAGTTACGATTTGCGGTCTCCATCTTTTTGCTAAGTATATCACAAATATTTCTTGATGCAGGCACTGCCGTTTCGTTTTCGGTGGTTACCATTGATGTTGTAGGTGGTTTATTGCCTTTGCTAATTATATGATATTGGTCGGAATGTTTCATATAACCTTCCACATCATTAGCTTGGTACGCACAAAAGGCACATGAAAAGTAATCACGTTTAAGCGAAAGATTACGCCGTTCGTGGAAACGTAAATGATCGCTCATTGCTACGGGAACACGTGTGGTAAATTTACAGCCATTTGCTGTACATTTATATTTACGTGAAGTAACTGGAGGCGTAGTGGGATGGCTGTTGATTGGAGGTACATTCAAAAGTTGTAACGGTGGTATCGAATCAGTCACCACCAGTGGCGAGTGAGTTCGTGGAGTGGTAGATTGTGCATTGCTCTCCAATATATTTGCCACATCCATGTTGTTGAGCGGTACTTCAGTATTTGTTATGGTCAGGTTGGAAAGTACTGAAGGTTGTATGGAAATGTTGAAACCAACAGCGGCAGCCGTCGTATCGGCACCATATTGTGTCGATACTGTTTGTGTAATCAGAAAATCACCTGCGGTAGCTTGAGCCACAGGCAAAGTTTCGGCTATAACAATCGGTCCCGGAGAATCATCACGTGAGCGTCGAGTGCGTTCTCTTCTATAGGAGGGATTTCTAGCATTAGCCAAAATATTGGATACTTCCAAAGAAGTGACGGCAGACTCCAATAACTCTTGTCGCTCGTCTTCGATTTGTTGGGACCACATATTACCCGCCGATTTAGTGGACAATGTACAAACATTGGCAATCTTTGGCAGAGCCGTAGACTCTGGCTGTTGATTCAAACTCATAACACTGGCGATTTGTAAAGGCCTTTCGACCTGGGAGGCGGAAGTTACCGATGTTATAACAAAATCATTGCTAACATTTGTAAATGTATTATCCAAAAGTAAAGGCTCGGTGAGCGGCATTTCCGGTTGAGGAGGCATATCTTTTGTTGGAGGTTTTGGCTTAGCATTTAACAAAGCTCCCAAAAGAGTATTAGATGGTTGTACAGCTGCGGTAGTCGGTGCTGACGAGGACGAAGGTGTAGGACTTTCAGAATTGGAGGTAGACAAACAATCGCCAGTCATTCTTCTTAGTTTAATGCGGGGTCTTTCCTCGCCGCCACCTCCTCCGCCTTGACCGGCTGTGGCCGAATGCTGGCTGGAATCAGAGTTGGGCTCAATTGGTCTGTTGACATGTTTCTCCACCATATGCCTAATCTCTTTGCTTATCGAATACTCTTGATCATTGGGTAGACATTGTGTTTGACATAAATTACAATAACCCTTCCACTTGATTTGAGCATGCTCACAGAAAAAGTGATTTTCCAAGCCCATGGCATCACTGGAGAACAAAAACGAACAGTTTTCCAAAAGGCAGTAGAACTTAATACTATTTTCCTTCTGTGTGTGCTGGGAATAGCCAACATTTTGTATTTGATTCTTCGTGGGCGTCTTCAGCTGCACCTGGTCCGTTTTTGCCAAAGGTTTGTGTGATTGTTCCTCATTGGCAGCCTGCTCACATATGAAATCTAAAGCATCTTGTATGCAAGTATGACTCTCATCCATATGTAGGCCCACCGGTCCGATAGTAGCACTGAGATTTGATTCAAGTATGGAGGATATATCATTGAGATCTGTTAACGGTTCCAGAGGCCTTAGTTCGGGTACCAAATCAATGGGATCATTGCAAGGAGAGTCTGGTAAAAGATCCTCCATAATATTGATAACCGGCTTGAAGCCCAAATGTTGAACCGCTGGCATTGTGGATCCCGCTATTGATTTATCGCTGCTGTTATTAGATTTTGTTGTTATAGGCGATGAGGAATTAGAATGTGATTGTTGTAAAGCCTTTTCCTTGGTGGTGGGTTTCTTCTTCGACAAAAACACAAGCGGAGGCATACTAAGCTTTTTCGATTTACTAGGATTTCCTTTGAATGGCCCGAAATTCTGGAACCTACCTTTATTTTTAGATTTCTGCAAATGGTTGGTACTTGTATTGGGCGCTGAATCGGTAATCTCAATATCTTCCCAATCCTCATCGTCGCTAATTACGGTCACTTCATCGCTACGTGCGGTATTAGATAGTTGAGGTTGCATTTTCTGCGCAGTATTAATGACAATTTCCTTCTTGTCCATTGTATCATTACTAACTTCTTGGGTCTTTTCGTTATTTTCAGTCTCATTATTGGTACATACCTTGAATCTCTGACTTAAACGTTCGGCTATGGAAGTGGTGGCGGTATTGGGTTGATTTGAATTATCCATTGATTTGTCTTGTTCTTCGATGTTGACTATGGATTGAGCCAATATTTGAATGGGTGGTGAATTAGTTCCTAGTAGTTCCGAGGAAGAAACAAAGACATTTGATGCTTGATTGTCCAGGGGACAAGGTCTTTTAGAAATGCGGTCTTCTTGTTCGTTGACATTTTCATCCGATTTACGTTTATTACAATGAAATATCATGTCTATGGAATCAGACGTTTGTGTTGCATTTTGAAAAGCTGCACACGACTCCTGATTTGATGTGTGTTTTGCTTTGGTTGTATTTTCTTTATGTTCCATTAACTCTTTTTCTTCTTCGGCGGCCGCGGCTTGGGCAGCTAAAGATAAAAGTTCATCTTGTACATCTCTAGAGTCATCAATTTCGTTAACTAGCTCTTGGTATCTCGCTGCTGCTGACTTATTCTCATTGATTTCCTTCACTTCTTCTGTATTGCCTTGATCTTCGGCTGCCGCTGCCGCTGCTAAAGACAGAAGTTCATCTTGTACTTCCTTCGCATCGATATCTTTGTTGATTATTTCACAATTAAATATGGGACGTGTTTTGTTTTTCTTGTTGGGACATATAACTTCCTCTAGAGAATTGGGCTCATTTAATGAAAATGTATATTTTTTTGCTGCTATTTGGACAGAAGGAGATGATGATGTCATGCTCTTCGCTGCTGTGGATATCGGTGCAGTTGGTGGTTCTCCCTTTGCTGCAGCTTTAGCTGCGACTGTATTTCTCGTTGACGGCGTTGTTACTAGCGCCTCAGTTAATTTTTTGGGACTTAACATCTTCTTGGAGCTTTTCTCAGGTAAAATTGTGTTTAGCTCATTTTCATTCATTATCAACAAAGGATCCTGCTCTTCATCATCAACATCTATTGTCTTAGGATATACTATTTCTTCTTCAATTACATTTTTTGTTGCTTTTTTCTCAACTGATTTTCCCGCCTTTGTGGAAGCTGTTGTGACTTGGTCTTTAGTTGGCGGCGGTTGTGGCGTTGTGGCTGTTACGGCCCCTATTCGCGGTTTCACTGGTGTCATAAAGTTGCTTGGTGTTCCGCCAGATGTTGTGTTTAATTTTGTCGGGGGTGTTGTTGGTACAGCCGTTACTATTTGGACTTTCGTTGGAGATAGTACTTTAGCCACAGAAATTTTCTGTGAGGGTGTAGTGTTTGCTACTATTTGAAGCTTTGTCGGTGTTAAAATTTTAGCTACTTTTATTGGTGTTGTGGGCGATAAAGCTTCTGGTGATGTTGGTTTTGTTGCGAATGTAGTTGCTTTTTCTTTTGTCTTAGCCGTCTCGTTTTCGATTAGTTTCTCCGCATCTTTTTTAGCGGTAACTTTAGAACTCTTTGTACCAATTACTTCAATATTATCGCTCTTGTCTTTTGGTTCTTCTTCTGGCATCCGCTTAGCTGCAGTTTTGTCTTGTTTCTTTTTCTCTTCAGTGCTGTCTGCAGCTGCAACATTGGTAGGATTTTGCTTTTCAGCTGTACTTTCAGCCTTTATGTTTTCTTTAGCCTGCTTCTCCTTTAAAGTTTTAGCTTTTCCTTTCTCTAGTACCGTTTTCTGATCTTCCACTTTTTTCTCTGCATCATTGTTTACCACCTCGTTTATAGTTTTCCCTTTTCCTTTATAATCATCATCTTCGCCAATAGCCACAAAATCATCTTCCACCTCAATTACTTGTTCCTCCTTTGCTATAAGCTCTCTTGCTTCATCTTCTTTAGCTTGAGCTTTATCCTCGGCTACACCTTCGACATTTCCACAGTCAAATATTGTTATGGCATAGCCCAAAAGGTCCACATTCTTATGAGCCAATTGATGTTGCTCCAAATAATGTCTCTCCAAATTTGCTCTTTTAAGCTGCAGGAAATTACACAAGTGGCAGACGTGAGCCTTAATGACAGTGGGCACTGCCAGTTTTACCACTGAATTTTCAACAGTGGCTCCCTTACAAATTCTAGTGATGTGTGTCTTGGTTGTAGCCATACGATTACTGCCCCAATGGCATTTGGAACACTCATATCGAAATTCGGCTGTGTGATTTTGAAAATGTTCCAACCACAATGGCATAGTTGTATTGAAATATTGTAAACAAAACGGACATCTATGGAACCAAGACCACTGCTTGGGTGAGCGATCAACGCCAAAAAGGGGTTTACTCATTTTGCCCTGTTTGAATTTCTGTACCAGGACGGGAGCCAAACGAGAGATAAAGTTTTCACCGTGATGCATTTTATAATGGAATGAACAGGAGTTGGCAGGTATTTTTTTACTACAAAGCATACACCACGTGGTATACTTGGACTGATTATGCCAATGAACATTTGTATTTTTAATGTTATCCAATTCAGTGGTCTCTTCGTTCTCTGATTCATCTTCACTTTCTGTTGTCACACTCTCTGCTTCAAAGTCACTATCTTTCTTGGTATTCTTAGTGACGACAGTCACCTTTGTCTTTTT
Source organism: Eudasyphora cyanicolor (assembly GCA_963930755.1). Classification (NCBI taxonomy): domain Eukaryota; kingdom Metazoa; phylum Arthropoda; class Insecta; order Diptera; family Muscidae; genus Eudasyphora; species Eudasyphora cyanicolor. Next base: position 259,624,373 of record OZ005736.1, read on the forward strand.
GCTTTTCGGACCAGGTTTGTTAAGAGATTTGCGTTTGTTGTTGTTGTCGCCAGTGATAATTTCTACTTCCGCTTCCTCGGGTAGCTTGATGGGTGTATGGGGCTTTAGTACAGGCATTTTTCTCCTAGTTGGTGTAGTGTCATTGGAATCGTCGGTTAAGTCACTATTACCGCTATATGTAGTAATCTCAACTTCGTCTTCATGGCCCTTTTCTGAAGACTGTTCAGTGGTTTTACCTCCTCTCAGCGATCTTCTTACAGGCTGTGTGGGCATTTTTAAGCGACCAGATCGTCTCTTATTATTCGACTCAACCTCGATTTTGACTTCCGGGGGTGTGGGCTGTACAAAACGTTTATTGGGCGAAATTTCTGCTTCAGTTTTGGGATTTCTTTGATTCATTAAAGTGCACATTCTTTTGCCGGTGGCCGTGAGAACGCCTTGGCAAATAAACATATCACGTATATCATCATTCAGTCTGTCCAATTCACTGCGTTTTCTTCTAACTCCAGGAGTATTTCTTCCGGATTTAGAGTTTCTTAGCAATGCTAAGGGGCTGTCATCTTGGTCGTCGCCATCGTCATCATCATTCTCTTGGTCCTCATCATCTTCAGGTGCACTTTCGACTTCGTGTTTTATTGTCTTTGACGATTTTCTTCCCCTGTTTCGATTTCTATTTTTCACCATAGTTTTAGTTTTTGTTTGTTTAGGATCCTGATCCTTTGCTGTTCCCGCATCTTCCTCCTCATCTTTTTCCTCATCGGTTTTTTTGACAGTTGAGTCTATTACAGATTTTATTATTTCTAATTTATCTTCACTGAGAATTTGACTGAGTAAGCTTAAAATATGTTGTTTATCGGCATTGGGTTTGATGATTTCCTGTACAAAATCATTGAGGAACGCATGACGACTACTTTCATCTTCGGGTGGGGTAGGGGTGTGATTGGAAGATTTACTGCCACTACTGCTGGGCTCATTGTCATCGATTTCTTCTTTCAGGCTAGGAAGGTCGTTTGTCGTGTTGTTTTCCTCCGTAGGCAATTCGGCAGAGGTGCTGGAAACGGCACATATTTGATGCTCTTCGTCGATAGTTGCTTTTGCTGGGTCAGGTATGGTTGCTTTGGATTCGTGTTCCTCTGCTGTTGATGGCGTTGCTGTGGTTGCTTTGGAAGTTGATGGCACTTCATCTTCTTTATCACCAGTTGCTTTTTTCTTAGCTCCCAAGCGTTGGTTTTTCTTACCTACCAGCGGCAACTTCAACACAATCTTCTTTCCCTTCTTTGTCTTGGTTATAGAAGTTTCCTGATCACCTTCCAGATCTTTCTTCTCATTATTTTGTTGTACTTCAGAATTTGTATCCTCTACTTTAGAACATTCAGACCTCTGCTCCGTTTCATTGTCAGGTTTAACGATTTTTGAAATTTGTACGTCTTTCTCCTCTTTGTTGTCTGATTTATTCTTCTGCTCAGTTGGGCCCTTCTTGTCTTCGTTTAAAGTTTTAGCTTTCTCATCGGATGCGGGTTTGGAAACCTCGGGACCTTTCTGCTCATCGCTAGAAAGTTTTGCTTTCTCAACAGAAACCTTTTTGAGCACATTTATTTCCATCTTCTTCTCATTTTCCGATTTATCTTTCTCATCTAAAGTCGTGTTTGAGACTTTAAGACCCTTCTCGTCTTCATTTCCGGATTTAGCTTTTTCATCTGAAGTAGTTTTAAACACATTTGCACAATTTTCCTCTTCGCTTTCAGATTCAGCATTCCCAACTGAAGTTTCTTTTGGAACTTTCGGGACTTTCTTTTCATCTCTGGAAACTTTAGCACTCTCAATTGATGCATATTTAGGCACACTGGCGTTGTGCGGTTTATCTTCCTCATCTAAAGCCGTTTTTGGGACTTTAAGGCCTTTCTCGTCTTCAATGCCGGTTTTTGCATTCATGCCTGAAGTATTTGTAAGCAAATTTGCCTGCTTCTCCTTATCGCTTGTAGATTTAGTACTCTCAACTGAAGTTTCTTTTGGATCTTTTGAGCCTTTCTTCTCATCGCTGGAAACTATAGAACTCTCAACTGAAATATTTTTGGTCACATTCGTGTCTTTCATTTCATTGTTCAATTTATTTTTCTCATCTAGACCCTCCCCTTGTTTTTTATCGGATTTGGCTTTCTCATGTGAATTTTTTTCAAGCACAGGAGCCGTCTCACCTAAAATCTTTTTGGATGCATTTGCTGTATTCTTCTTTTCATTGTCCGAGCCAATACCTTCCTCATCTACAGCCGTTTCTAGAGTTGCTAGACCCTTCTCGTCTTCTTTGTCGGATTTAGCTTTCTCATCTGATGTATTCTCCAGCACATTTGCCTGCTTCTCCGTTTCGCTTTCAGATTTAGACTTCTCAACTGAAGTGGGTTTCTGAACTGTTTCCTTATCACTGTCAACTTCAGCCTTCGCTTCTGAAATCTTTTTGGTCACATTTGCTGTTTCCTTCGTTTCACTGCCGGATTTGGCTTTATCATTTAAAGCTGTTTTTGTAGCTTTGAGTACATCCTCGACTTCATTGTAGGATTTGACTTTTTCATCTGAAGTATTTTTGGGCACAGTTGTGTCCTTTCCACCCTCGCTTTCAGATTTAGATTTCTTAGCAGTAGTTGCTTTTGGGCCTTTGCTGCCTTTCTCCTCTTCGCTGTCAACTGTAGTCTTCTCTTCTGAAATGTTTTTGAGCAAACTTCCGATATTGTTCTTTTCAATGTCAGAATTAACTTTCTCAACTAACGAAACGATTAGGCCATTATCATCTTCATTTTCGGAAGAATTTTTGTGCACTGCTGTGTCCTTCCCGTCTTCGCTTTCAGTTTTAGATTTCCGAATAGAACTTGTTTTTGTATCCTTTGGAGCTTCCTCATTGTTGTCTTTGGCATTCCCATCTGAAATCTTTTTACCCACATTTGTGTCGTTGTTTTCGATTTCAGATTTAGCGTTCTCAACTGAGGTGGTTTTTGAAACCTTTTGGTCATTCACCTCTTCTCTGTCAGTATCTGCAGCTTTCTCATCTGAAGTCGTTTTGGATTCTTTCGAAACCTTCACTTCTTCATTGCCAGCTTTTACATTCTCTTCCAAAGCTATTTTAGTCGCATTCGTGTTCTTCTGTATATTTTCAGATTTAGTTTTATCATCAGGAATATTCTGGGACACACTTGTTACTTCGGTAAGGGATATAGTTTTCTTATCAGAAATATTCTTAGAAACATGTTTGTCTATTTCATCCTTGACAGATTCTGCTTTTTCATCGGATATATTTTTCACGACATTTGTTTCCTTATCTTCGTCATTGTCAGATTTCGTTTTTTCCTCCGAAATCTGTTTGTCATTAGCTTCACTGAGTTTCGTTTCTTTGGCCGCCTTTTTCTCATTTTTAATAGCCGCTTTGGTCTTTTTGGTAACAGTTTTAACTTTAACGCTATCACGTGAGGCATTTTCTGTATCACTCTCTACAGATCTATCACATATCACGTTACCTGCGCTAAGTTTTTCCGAATCATCCGAAGAAGCCGTATGGTTCTCCTTCTTAACGCTTGTCTTTTCATCTTCGACTGCCTTAGCTTTAGCTCTCAATCGTGTTGTTTTCGCTGCCGGAGAAGGAGTGGAGAGCGTATCCTTTTTATTTATTATATGTTTAAAAACATTAATGGCATTTTGTGTTTCATTGAAATTAATTGATGCCCGTGTTCTCCTCTTGCCAGTGATAATATTTTGCGTTGATACCGTACAATTGTCGTCTGTTTTCTGAAACATTTCCTCCAAATGTTTATTACGTCTCATAATTTGTCTTTCTTCTTCTTCTTTTTTTCGTTTTAATTTATCACGTTCCTCTATGTCTTCCAGCATTAGGGCATTGGCCTTCATTAGCTTATCCCTATCCACAAGAGGGGCACTACCAATAGAAACCATAGTGCAACGTCGGCGCATTATACGCTGCGGTTTAAGCTCTGCATTGGGAGAAAATGAGAGCGAACTTGTTTCATCTAGGAATTTTTTCATATTAGCAGTTGTATTTTGTGTGGCTCTACTTTGGTCTGAAGTAGCTGCCCCTTCCCCTTTAACATTTTCCTCTGTTTTAGTAATATCATTGTCTTTCTCCTGTTCCCGATCATTATTCGGCTTTGGTATTTCTTTATGTCTGCAACGCGGATCGCGAACATTTATAGATTTCTCTGTATTTTCTTTAGGTCGTTCAGGTTCCACTTTGTCGTTAGCTGATTTAACTTCGACATTTTTATTAGATTCAGATTTTTTCTTGTTACTTGCAGATTTGTTACTGGATATGGGTTCATTGGAGTCTGCATCCGTATCCCAATTTTCATCTGTATCATCATCTTTTGGTGGATTTGGAATAATGCTCTCGATTTTTGGTTTAGGAGTCAATTCGGTGATTTTCTGTCCAGCAGCTTTTTTGGATTTTTGGTTATTTGTGGTATTTATTTTTTCTTTGCTCCTATCTACAGATTTATCTTGAGCCTGCAGCATTTTCTCTTCCTTCTTTTTAGAAGCTTCTTTTGTGGCCACATCCGCCTTGGTGGGTGTTTCTTCCGATTTCTTTTTCGGTATTTTAAAGCTCAAACTTGCTTTAGGAAATTGGGTAGTGAAATTTTGTGTTCTATACATTTTATCCAGCGTCGATTCTCCCGCCGGTACTGCTGCTTTTTCCTTCAACTTCTCCGATTCTTTTTCTTTTTTATCTTCGGATTTAGTAGTAATCTTATCTTGCGGCAGCGAGACTTTTTTCAATTTCTCTTCGGCAGCTTTTTTCTTAGCAGCTTCTGCTTCTTCTATTTTCCTATTAGCCGTGGCTTGGACTTCTTCCAGCGCCCTTCTGTTTGCAGCCTCCAGAGCTTGAGCCTTTTCTTTAGCCTCTTTGAATTCTTTATAAGTACGTGGTTGTTGTTTCTTAGATTGAAAATAGCGAATTCTTTCTTTGCTATCATTTACCGAAGAGTTAAAACGATTTCCACCTACAGCTGGTACAAAAGGCGCCTGCGACGAAAAGGGAACCAAAGGTGGGGGTGTTGTGTTTGTTAGTTGTGGCCTATTTCCATAAGGATTAGTTAAATATGGCTGATGTGTGGTGGATTGTGGACCAAACGGCACAAAAGTTGATGTCGAATTTCTATTCATAGTAGAAGTATCACGGGACATACAGTTGGACAATGCATCGGATTTCGAATTCCAACCAACATTTAAAATATCCGGATTGGAAGTATTGGAAATGAAGGACTGATCCGAAAATTCACGAGCTTGACTAATACTTTTCCTTCGGTTTGGAGGTATAGGTTGCGAAGCTGCCAGTCTTTGCATATCCCAGGCGAGTCTGGAATCATTTCTGTTAATGTTCTTATTTATAGGATCTTTAGTGGACGTATCCGAATCCCAATTTTCTTCCGAATCGTCTTTTGGGGGATTAGGTGCATAAGGGTTCACCACTATAGACGAGGGAAATTCAGAAATTTGACATATACTTTTCCTACGAGCCGGTGGTATGGTTTGTGGCTGTCTTTCTGGACCTGTGCCGCTGAAAACTTGTCCTCTTGATATCCGGGGATCATTTTTCTTAAAATTATCTTCTGGTTCAGAGTCCCAGTTTTCTTCTGTACTAATGTAGGGTTGTGATATACTCATTCTTCTGACAGGTTCTGAAAATTGCCTTGCTATCCGAGGATCCTGTCTAGCTGGAAAACAACTAGCAAGAGGAGGAGGAGGAGGTATAACCGATGCTGGAATAACATTATTGTTGTTGATAGAATTTGAAGATGATTGACGTTTCAATCGCGGATCATTTGCATTAATAGAAGGTAACACATTTACTCCAACTGGGGGTAAAGAGGATGGAGATGCTTGTATTTTTTGTTTCAAACGTGGATCATTTGGCTTAGCATTTATGCGCGAGGCTGATTGTTGACTGCACTCACTGCCATCGTTGGAGGACAAGGACTGTAAACGCTCCTGCCTTGGGTGAGGATTGTATTTAAGAGCTAACCTTTCACTGGTTAATGGCGTTGCACTACTAGCAAGCGGGGAATTTTTCTCTATGTTTTTCACATCAACTGAAGGTGATGTGGATTCTCTTGTCTGTGGAGAACCAATTTTGGCAATTTGGGCAAATTTCTTGCGCACATAATCCAAGGAATTTTTTGGTTCCTCAACGGGAGGTTTTTTTGGTCTTCTTGAGCCTATTTCCGATATATCAGTCGATACATATTCTACTCCAGTTTCTTTGAATAAATTGCTAATATCGCTAACAGAAAGCGGAGGACTTTTCAATACATCTGGTATGGAAGAACTACGTCCTGGTATGTCGATGGGAGATGATCTTGGAAGGAGCATTGCAGCTAATGACTCTTCGCCAGTTACTTTTTCGCCCAAACGGTTAAAAATACCTGTCGTGGTTTTATTTTTCGAATTCTTCTGACCTTCGTTATATTTTTCCCAAGACTCATCAGGATTATAGGCTTCTTCGTCGGTAGGTTTTCTCTCGGGAAGTACTTGCGTTTCACTCTGCTTAATTTCTATGTTATGTAAACATCTTGTCTGGTCCCTTGCTGGAGGGGAATTTTGCGACGGCTGCTGATAAAGGTATTGATGATGGGGAGGAAAGTGACGCTTCGCTAAGTTCTCTGGCAAGGGTTCAGTTATGACAACTTTTACAGTTTGTAAAATTGGTGAGGTCTTCGACGACGAAGGATTGGATCCCTTTTTATGTACATTTTGCAATTGATGTTTTGAAGTGGAATGATGGTGCAGATCCTTAGCTATACGGTGATGTGATAGTGGGGAATTTCGATCTGAAGGCGACTGATGATGTGCATCAATGTATGGCCGCTTTGCTACCGAAGGCGGAAGGCTATCAATTCTCGATGGCATTGCTAAATCGCTTCGCAGCTCCGGTGAGTTTGTAAAACTTCGTTCTCGCGTTTCTTGAAGTTTACGTAGCTCTTCAGGTTTTGGTGAATTTACAGAGTGGTGTGGTTTTTGTGAATGTTGCTGCTTAACGCGAGTATCGCTGGATCGCGATTTATGGTCTTTTGATTTTGTCTCCGAGCTTTCCGTCTTGACTTTAGAACCAGAATCTTGTGAGAAACGTCTTTCTGTAGGGATAACCACTGGTTGAACATCATCATCATCGTCGGGTATGCAGCGCTCTGGAGATGGACTTGCCGGTGCCAAGGCTATACATTTATCATTAGCTTTGGGTTTGCCAACTTGAGAAGAAGATGAAGAAGACGCTGATGTTTGTTGTGTGTGTTTTGCAGTTGCTGGCAAAGCCTTCTTTGGTGCATCGGGTTCTTCATTCTGCAAAAATGTTGAGTGCTTTATTATGTAAAATGCATTTGATTTTTGTTGGTGGGTTGTGGAATGTTTGGGGGAGGAAACACAATGTAACCGATAAAGAAAAGAATGGCAAGAGAAAAGCAAAACAAAATATTACAAACTCAAAGGAAACAAACAAAAGACAGTTGACAACAATTTTACCTTTTCAATTTTCGCGTGCAATTTCTTCAAAACGCCTTCACATTTCAGCAGGGTCTCCATTTTCAACCTTTAAAAATATATATTGAAAAAATTAATAAAACGGCATATTAAATACATAACAGAGAATATTATATAACCTCAAATATCCATAACCTCACAAGCAGATGATTCCTACTGGAATCCTCGCAGTAAATTAGCCAAACGTATCGCAGCGTTGTTACAACGTAAGCCACTAGTTGATGGACTTTACTTGTGTAATCACATTTACAGCTGCCGTCCGATTAATATGACAGGGAATTAAGGGTAGGGTCGTGATTAATTTGGAACGTAACGGCTGCATTATTAAAATTTATTTTTTTAGTATGAAGTTTTGATTAATTTTGACAATACGACCTATTCGAACTATGAATTAGGAGCAGGGTGGTTATCGCTGAGATATCTCAAAAAGGGGCACAAGTTTTTTAAAGTCCTCATATAAAAAAATTACAATAAAAAAATCCAATTGGGTACATTTCATAAAATAGTACTTCCTGAAGTGTCTTCAGCATTTCGTTCTTTAAGATGGGGGGAGGGTTTCGTTTGTTAACTTGTTTTTTGGAATTTTTTATTTTAATTTTTGAATGGAAGTTCTGTTAAAAATATTGAGATGAATCGGTGCAAAACTAACAACATAATTTACGAGGTAACGCTGGAGAGATTTTTGAAATGCCTTTGTTATTTCGTCAGAATTTATTCGTTTTAATACCATATGGGCATTTCTCCAATGTCGAATGCGACATTCGTACGCATTAAAAGTGAAAAAACTAATGCCTAAACATTATTTCATTTTGACAAAAGTCGAAACTTATAGCTCTTGATTAGCACTATAATTGGTGCTAAGCTTGATTTGACCAATAGGTCGTTTTCAAGATAATTACAGAAAACCAAGCAATTCACACGCGACAAAAACAGAGTTCGCTTTCTAAGCAAACCAATCAAACACTGATTTCAGCGAAACTTGAAGGAATATTGTAATGCGACTAATTTTAAAATGTCATGGATTCATATATCTTAATAATGTTTTTTTATTTTATTCAAAAATATTAAGTAGATTATTTTTTATTTCATTTTAATCACATTCGCACGCGACATTCCGCTTGCGATATTTTATTCCATCGTTCTTTTTATGTTTATTTTTTACTTTTTATTCAACTAGACATCCAAAGGTTATAAATGATTTTTAATATATTCAATATATTTATTTTCACAACCAATAATTATTTTTCTTATATCCCTTAAATATAAATCAAGATTTAAAAGAGAGACCATTAATCAGAACATAACATGCAATACAAATGTTTACAACATAAATTTTGCAGTTATTCGAATTTGCACTCAAATACATATGTGTTATGAATAAATGTTGTTTTTGGGAAAATTAGTCAAATTTGATAGATTCCCTATAAAAAAATAGTAAAGCAACATACTTTTAAAGACTTTCAATTTTTGGCTACGGTTGACATCTCGTTGGAAATGCCCATATACATATCTAAGCTACTTTCAGTCTATTGCATTTACATTTTTGCAATAGATAGAAAGTAACTGAAACATGTGGTCTTAAACCGAATAAATTCTGACTGAACTTGTTAATATTTTTTATTTTACAATAACAAACTAGCCGATTTTTTCCGCAAAAATTGGGTTTTTCACTTCTAACTGTTCCTAAAAATTTAGAAAAACCCTCCCAGCGTTACCTAGGGAAAACGAGCGCCCATAGACGAGTACTGCCGCAGTTCATGCCGATGAACCCCTTGTGTACGTGTGTGATTGACATTTTCGATACACAAATATCAATCAAATTTTATTTTTTAAATTTTTTCATTTTTCACACAAAACTATTTTAAATTTTCTTTGTTTATATACTTAAGCCCCCCATACACGAGTACTGCCGCAGGAACGGCAATATGTGTGTATTGGTGAATTTGACACAACATGAGAATGTATTGGTTGCAGTATGAAAATCAAAATACTTTTGATTTTCAAAATGAACACATATCAATCAGATGAATTTTGTTCATCAATTAATGCCAGATTATTGGAAATTTTATTATAAGTATGTAAACAACGAAAATTTAAAATAGTTTTGTGTGAAAAGTGAAAAAAATGGATAAATTACATTTTGATTGATATGTGTGTATCGAAAATGTCAATCACACACGTACACAAGGGGTTCATCGGCATGAACTGCGGCAGTACTCGTGTATGGGCGCCTTTATAATAGAACGTCCAATAATCTGACACAGGGATGGAAAATTCAATTTTTGAAAAAGTACTAAAATTGTATTTTTTAAGCTGGAAAGGTACTTGTTCTATTTTTTTCAGCTAAATAAAGTTATAAAGAATAAAATTGCTCCATTTTTCATAAAAAAATCTTTAACTATGTATATATTAAATGATAGCATAAATATTTGTCCATGAACATGAGACATTATAACGGGTTCTCTCTTATCTGCCTATATATATTATAATTTGGCCACTCCGCTAAAAGCAATATGATCAGTTTAGAACTATAAAATAAACTTTTGCCATTATAAATACCATTAAAGATCGCACCTAATGCATACCATCGACATATATTTTTTCCAAACGTTTTTAAACTTATCCCTGAAACCGTAGGAGGGATCCAGGTAAAACATGATAGGTTCACTTTGAGATTGATGGAGTGGTCAATTAAGAAAAAGTTGACAGAATATCCAAATAGATATTCGTTTTGTATGTATGACTTGGCATATGTATGACTTGGCCAGATTGGGTCTTATGCCCTATTTTCATATACGATTTTTTTCTGAAAGCGAAATTTTTATGTATGTATACAATTTTAATAGAAATCGTACGTCGATTGTGTAAAATATGCCATTTGTCAGAATAAATCGATAAAAGAAAATAGTACTGAAACGGTCGCGGGGGTACTTCGGTACTTTTGATAGTGAAAAAGTACTGAAAAATGTACTAAAGTACTAACTTTTCCATCCCTGATCTGACATAATGATGAACAAAGTTCATCTGATTTTCATAGTGCAACCAATGTATTCTAATTTTGTGTCAAATTCACCAATACACACATATTGCCGTTAACGAGATAATTTTGGTTTTTCGGTTTCAGATGATCCACCACCGAGTTATGGTGGACACCGCAATTCAACTTTTTTCCGAGACGCTTTCGAATAATTGCCATTTTTTAATATTTATTCATGAAATTTGTACACAATATACTTCAAAAGCTATACCCATTGTTTTTAATCAAAATATTTTAACTGAGTCGTCACAAAAATTCATAAAAATGTGCCTTTTTGCACGAATAAACGTTACCCCCATAATATTGTAAAAATAGGTTTTTTAAAAAAAAAAAGAGAAAAAAGTGACAGAAGAGTAAAAAGGTGGCACCAAAAATGTGGAAAGTGGCACATTTGGTATCAGAAAAGAAAGTGGGCGCAAAATTATCACGGCTAAAAATGGAGCAACATTGCCCCTTTAGTCACCCAACGGTAACACTGATTAGTCAGAGGAAAAGCTCTCATTCCTACAAACTTTGACACTATGCACGACAACACTGTTGATACACGCCGTACCAAAAACAATATAATTTAAGAAGACATTCCTTCCTGTAGCGAGTAATTGTCAGTTACGAACGAATAGGAATTTGATTCCAACGAGTGAGTTTTTTCGCGGATTTTCAGACCGTTTTTTCCCGATTTTTTTGTAATTGTCACAATTAAAAAATTAATATTTAACGACAAGTGCAAAAAAAGTTCAATCAAAAAAAAGTTCGCGGAATACTGTTTTTTCGCGTGTTACAATTCATTCCTATTCGTTCGTAACTGATAGATTTTGACGTTTCGGCCTGAAGGAATGTCTTCTTATATTCTATTTGTCTTTGCGCCGTACGTCATTATTTAAGTCATGTCCGTTATTTACGCACACAACAGTGATGCCAACTTTTTCCTTGTCGAAGATTAGTGAAACATTTAAAAAGTAAAAGAGGCGTGAAAATTCCTTATTCGTTCATAAAACTATGACATTTTTATTTTGTTTTCCACAGGAATCAGGTTTTTTAAAGCCACGTGAAAAAATATAATTACTGCAACGTCAGGACACATCTTATTTACCATGTCTTCTTATATCATAGTTATATCCTACAAATAATATGAAATATGCTCTTTACAAAATTGTATTTCGCTTCGTTTTCGTAAACATTACCACGTCGCCAACCTACATATACGAGTATGAATTCTGAATTCGCAAACTCAGCTTCGAATTAATTCAAGCGTAATCACTATGACAGATAGCATTGATAGAAATTTGTCAAATATTCTATATGATTGACATATAGAATAGATTTATAATATAAATATATATACGAATACTTACTTTTTCGCTTGGTTTGTAAGCAGTCCGTGTAACATCTCCATCTTTTGTAGTTGCGCTTTGCGCGGATTATCCCCCTGCTGATCATTGTTAACTTTGAGTTTTTCAATGACCTTCTGGATGAAGGGTATATATTTTTGCATTTCCTTGAATTTAGCATCATATTGTGCATCAGTCATTTTGGTGGTGCAAGTTGCTTTCTTAACTGGGGATATGTTAGTTTCTTCTTACTCGAATGCCAATTACATATAGCATTTCTATAGTTGAGTTATATATTTGTGATTGTGAAATCTGAAAATATATAACAAAGTTGTACAATACATGCAAAAAAACATAATAACATGACTTTTTAAATCTTTTTTATATAGAGTGATTTTCCAAAAGAATACAATTGCAAATAAAAGCTTCCTAAACTTATAGATATATAGATATATATTTGTTGTTCAAATAGAAATACATATTTGTGTTTTTAAGTATCTTCTTATATTTATGTAGTATTAGAACATTAGGCGATGCGGCGTCTGCCTCATATGGGTAATATTCTTCATATCACCACTGTATTGATGCTTCGATGCCCTCCACATATATGTATTTGCATGAATTAAATATTGAGTAGAAATATGTCGTAATCACGAAAAACTTTAAAAAGTAGTTGAGCAGAATTATTTCATGAGGATAAGCGACCCTCAAACGTGTCACGAGTCCCGATTTACACGCTGCAATTATTGCCAAAGCCCTCCCTTGCTTCTCAAGTCCCCTTCAGGAGTCGCATTCATGTGGAAACACTTTGGTCTACGTAGCCGGCATACCCCAGAGGAGAAAATCTTTCAGCCCAGCGGAAGCCCTGCTACATGGAAACACTTTGGTACACGTGGTCGGCTTTGGACATACCCAGAGGAGAAAGCTGCTAACCGCGGCCGAAGGATCGCTACGCAGAAACACTTTGGTCCGCTGCTGGCTTTGGAGACAGCACAGAGGACTTTAACTTTTTTTCCTTAATATACATATGTATGTAATCTACGCAACATTTTCTTTAATTTGATGGGTCGCACGATATATGGACCCAAACCCCATTTTTCAAGATTCTCTAGGGGTTCCTGCTACAGACCTTACACTTTTTCACCATACTTGTAAATTCCTGGTCAATTTTTTGAGTCCTGGGGGCCCCATGGGTCCGAGCACCAAATTTCAAATTTTTTTTGTGTTTCCCGGGTAATATTATAGGGTGATACAAGTTTTTGGACTTACACCGAATTTTTGACAGAAATATGTGTTTGATGTAAAAAATTTATAAAAATTATCAAAAACATTTTATGCACCAAAATCAGGCTTGCCAGTTTCTTTTAGTGCCGAATCCTCAAAATTTTATTTTTTATCCCCTAAATCTGCAAAAAAAAAGATTTCTCATCCCCAAAAAAATCCCCAGAAAACATTTTAGCTTTTGTGAATGATGTATTTTACAATTCACTATATTTTGTACTAAAATTTATTCTGTTTGTACAAAATGTACGTTGTCAAATTATCGTAATGTCGTCTGGGAAGCATTTTATAAACCGCATTTGGCTTCAATTGAATCATTAATATCTACATATAGAAATACGTATTGGCAATTACTACAGGTTGTCTATTTAAGTCGTACTCTTATACATTGCGAGTCGAGCTACTTTTTGTAGGAACTTTTGACACAATTTTTACGGACGCATTTTCTAAAAAGATATAGATTTAACAGAAAATACAAATTTTAACATAAATAAAGACATGTTATTATAAAAAATTGCAATCCCCGGATCCCCAAACCAAAAAAAAACCCCATTCGCGAAGAAAAATCCGCAAATTGGGGATAAATCCCCTAAACTGGCAGCGCTGACCAAAATCAGAGACCAACCAACATTTATAGGTTGAAAGAGAAGTCGTCTCGTACACATGTTTACATGTCTAGTACCCAGTTTAATCCTTTAAGATGGAACGTATCTGTCAGGACCGAATATTAGGAATCTTGCATGTTAAAAGAGAAATATTCCATGATCATGGTCTGCTTGTCCTATACGGTGTATATGGGCTTATAAGCTTGAGTGTCATCTATTCCCGGTTTGCTTATGATGATTTCGTTTCTGAAAAATAATTCAATTGCATGCGCACAATTGAACAAAAATCGTGCGGTGAGTAAAATCCATACCTACATTATTGCGCAGTTATTTGGTAGTGGATTAATAATGAACGCTTTCATTTAGGTTTGAATCTGAATTCTGCCTTTTGACGGTGCAACACTCATGGGCTGGCTGAGTGTGGAAGATGCGATATTTCCGCATTTGCGGAGTGTAATAATTTTATAAACGAAATCAAAACCCTTTCATACGGCTGCACCATTTTCCCTAACGAAAGTAAAAATGCGGTTTCAGTGTAAAATGAATATACATTTTTTTGCACAGACGAAATCAACATTAGTTTCATTAAATTTCTTGTACTCAGCTCATTTGTTTTTTTTCCAAGTTTGCTACTTGAAGATATCTGTCATTTGAATCGAATATTTTGCCCGTTCGTTTCCAATTACTCTGCTACATCCAGACACCAAAAAGATACAGAGTTATCCATGTGTCGAATAATCGTTAATCGGCCTTTAACCCTTTGACGACCATAAAGATTGGAAAAATACCAACTTTTTTACTTCTCTGTGCTACTGATCGAAAAATTAAAAAAATAGTCGAATGATTTTAGTGGAATCAAAAAATTACGTAGCCGCATTTCGCTTGCATTAACCCTGCACCATTAAGTGGGACAATGTTGCCTTCACTAATTTTGAATAAAAGATTGGACCAACGACATATTGTGTCTTTGTTTTCTCTACTAAAAATGTAACAACCACATCTGAAGGATCTTGTATTTGGAATTTCTAACAATTCCTTAGTGGCAACATCGTACTCTAAAAAGTCTGGAACACAAACTCTACCGAGAACTAAAAATCTCTTAGCTCTCCATACAAATTAAGCGATTATGGTGTAAAGATATAACGTCTATTATTTATTTTTAAAATATATACCGAGTTACACTAGGCAATTTTGTGTTTGGTGGAGAGATGCAGGAAGAGGGGGAAAAAGTTTATCGTACCGGCAATCCGTTTTGTGTTTTTCATTCGCACTTTGTTGCCTCTCTCCTACAAACACCGAATTGCCTTCACAGTTGCCTACTGTGCAAAGGGTCTAACTGCGCAGCGAAGTGCCTCTTTCATAAGACTCAACAGTAATTGATTTGATTCACATATCGCTCTCTTACTTCAAGAGTAACAACTCAAAATTAAAAATCGTCAAGATGTGAAACTTTAAGTCCGTGTAACAAGATAAGTAATATATAATGAAATCTTTAAATGTTGAAATGCTTATAAATCAAATTTCGCTGAAATTAATTTATGGATAATTGTAAAATTCTCATTTCTATAAGGAGACATCAAACATTTTGAGTTATGGCACTCTTGAAGTAAGCGAGCTATATGTCGCGCGACACAAGAAGGTTTTGTGTACGTTTCTCAACAACGAGTAAAGCCATGTACATACATACAATTGTCAGATCTTACAATGTTATCAACTCTGTCGATTTGATGCCAATGTACTGACAATGACAGATTGTTAGCAATAGGTGAATTGTCAGTTCAGACGATTGCAAGAAAAACTTATCCTATTATTATTAATATTATAAAAACGTTTTTTTGTCTGTTGCCGCATCACGCCTAAACGGCTGAACCGATTTTCTTGAAACTTGGTGAACAGAAAATAGTCTACTTCGATTTTCCGCCAAGAGATTTTCGACCACTTGGACTCTGAGCCTCCTGTTAAGGTCAACAATTAAACTTTAAACCCGTAAGGAAGGTCTAAATTCGGGCAGAGCAGATACCGCACACCAACCTATCGGAGCAGAATAAAAAGAAATATTGTCAAGTTTTATAAATGTTATTTTTCAAATGATAAAAATTTGTCCCACAATTTGTATTTTATAGCGATCAGATGCCAAATCAGATGTACATATATATGAGACATAAATATAAAACTGAACGGATTTTATTCAAATTTGGCAATGTTTGTACTTGGGTGCTGCATCTAAATCTGAATAAATAAACTCCTGCTTAAATTCAAAATGATTGGATATAAAAAAACAGTTTTGTAGCGCTAAAAGACCAATTTGAAAAGAAAATATATATGGGGCCTATATCTAAATCTGAACAGATGTTGACCAATTTCTTACCAGGCGTGAAAGAGTTCTTATTGCCAAATTTCAGCAAGATCGAAGTGAAAATGCGGCCTGTGCGTAACGAACAACTTTGAATGGACAGACAAATGATCATGGTTAAATTCAATCCAATCATCATCTAGCAATACTGAGTTCATCGGTATACTTTAAAGTGGGTCTAGGTGTTACAAGCATCTGTCCCGAAACACGCTTATAATAAACAAGTGAAGGCGATGCGAAAACTACTGTTTGTTGTCCAGTCTGAGTCAAACGGAACATAAAACCGCGTCTTGAAATTTCTAAAGCCTATTTAAAATATATCGCTTACCACTTACTGTGGTAATATATCTAACTTGGTCAATTCCGTAAATTCTCAGACTGTGGTAAGCGTAGCAGTGGCCAAAACAATTTTCACATTTTCTGTACTTTAAAATATCCCAATCTTCAAGGAAATGCGTCGCCTCTGATAAGCGCCTGCATAGTTGGTCAATATGTGCGACTGAGTGTTTGGGTCATAACTAATTTCATAACTTCTGGATCCTGTTCACTGAACTCTTCCTGATAACCATTTGTCTCCTGTTCCAAAGTTTCTGTACCACACATCATCGCCGGTATAGCAACTCTTGACGGCCTTGGTCTTGGTTGTTTTTGGAGTCAGCTGGATGAATGTGATCCATTAATATTTTTATCTTCCTCTCCATTAGCATCTCAGATGGGCTGATACTAGAATTACCTTTCGGAGTTGTACGCAGTCTTAAAAGAATATTGGCTAATTCCTTCTTAATATTCTTTGTCGCAATTTTTTTCAGGTGTTTTTTTACTGTTTGCACAAACCGTTCGGCCTGACCATTTGAAGGAGGATCGTACGGTGCAGTCCGTATATGATGTATACCACTTCTCTTAAAGTATGATTTGAATTCCTCGGATATAAAATTCATACCATTATCCGTCACGATCGTGTCTGGTATACCATGGGTTGAAAAAATATCCCGCAGAAGTTCAATGGTTCTTTCAGATGTTATGTCGTTCGTAATTTTAACTTCCACCCATTTGGTGTGTGAAACGGTGCAACTCTCCACACCGTGGACTGGGCTGAGTAAAATGCGATATTTTCTCATTTGCGGAGTGTAGTAATTTTACAAACGAAATCAAAACCCGTTCATATGGCTGCGCCATTTTTACAAACGAACCTAAAAATTAGAGTTGAGCACTTTTAAGTGAAATTAAAATAAATTGGCGACTGCTGATTTCACATATATTTAAAGGGTTTTCCAACAAGATGTGTTATTTTGAATCACCCGGTATTTCGGTAGCTGTCACTTTTGAAGCTTCTATTCTTTGACATTCGACAAGTAGAAACTACTCCATTACTAAAAATTGAATGATACACGATTCAACAACGCATTGAAATTATTAAAATTCGAAAATCATCGAAAAATCATCTTGACTGATGAGGCCCATTTCCACCTCGGTGGTTACATCAACAAGCAAAATTGTCGCATCTTGGGCTCGGAAAACCCAAGAGTTATTGGTGAGAACCCTCTCCATCCTCAACGTGTGACTGTTTGGTGCAGTTTATGGTACGGCGGGGTCATTGGAACTTACTTTTTCGAAAATGAGGTTGGATCAACAGTTACGGTAAATGGATAGCGCTATCGAGAGATGATTACTGATTTTTTATGGTCGGAGTTGGATGGTATTGATCTGTACAACGTTTACTTTCAACAAGACGGGGCTACGTACCACACAAGCAACGAAACCATTACTCTGTTACGGGAAAAGTTTCATGACCGTGTTTTCTCTCGAAGAGGTGATCACATTTGGCCACTGAGATCTTGTGATTCATTATTAACGGCATACCTTCCTCCTTATTATGAAATAAACATCCGATCATTTATCTCAAAAAGTGGAATTTTTCTTTGAATAACAAAACACCTCTTGTTGGAAAACCCTGTACTATGGGCAAGGCAAAAACCGCGGCGAATGGAGGCGGAGGCTTGAGTCTCGCCGCCGAAATAGAGTCCAAACCCAATCAAACACGCTGGCGGCGACGGCCAATGATTTCACATATATTTACTACGGACAATGCTGGAGTCTCGTCGCCGAAATATAATTTATTTTAATTTCTTGGCGTCGCTTTCAGAATTTCTCTCATTTTCTCAGTGATAATGTTGCCACATCTTTGTAAAAACTAAGTGAAAAAATACGTGTTTATACACATGTTTAAGCTACATATGTGAGAAAATGCTCTGCATCATACATAGAGAGAAAAATGCCCGTCATCCGCTGACTCCTTCATTTGTTTCGACGCTAGAGAATTGAACCACCACCGCCGCCAGCGTGTTGGGTTGAGTCTAGACTCATATAATTTATTTTAATTTCTTTGCGTCGCTTACAGAATATCAGCCGTATTCAAAAAACTTAAATTGTTAAAATGACATTTGTTTTTTCTTCGTATGCTTTTGTTTTATTTTTATGGAATTTTTTTATTAAAAGAAAAAAATATTATAGACTGATTTTGAACATATTTTCTAGAAATGGTTTAGGTTATAATAATAAAAACAAGAATAAAATACGTAAGTAACTGTGCCTTCTAGAACGTGTTTACGTCAAATGGAATGTACCATTAAATGGGAGCTTCATATATCAAAACGTGGACCGATTTGTCGCATTTTTCCAGGAAGAGTTAAAGGCATTGTGCAACATAAGCTGCTCCTTATCCCAAAAATTTCGTAAGGATTGTTTCCTTTTTTCGAGCAGTACTTTGATTGTCACAGACGGACGGACATGGCTAAATCGACTCAGGGAATGATTCTGCGTCCATCGGTATATAAAATGCATTTTTACATTCTTCTTTTTCCCCATATTGTAAATCAGTATAATAAATGAATTTTCGCATTCTTTTTTCCTATATTATTTTATAAAAGACCATAAACTTATATTGTTGCAACGCCACAACACAAGAAATGCAAATTGTACAAAATTCACTAGTGATATGTAAACAATCAACATGTGTTAAATATTATTCGTTATTCGAATACCTATTGTATGTAATAAAAAAATTGTCTGAATTCGTCATTTATTTGATCTTTAGTTGTTTTTTATTTCTGGGGCAAGTGAGCATACATTTTTGCTATTAATACAGTTGTTTTTAAAATCAACAATAAAATAATTTATATATTCGACTTCTCTTACAATTGATAATCGTATTAATGCATCATTAAGAACGAAAATGGTGTATGAAAAAGATGGTGTTGCAAGCATTACATTGACGAAGTCATTAAAATTTTTATAATGCTATGTATAGACGATTGCCAGATCGGACAACGTTATCAACCCTGTTAAAGTGCTGCAAATGTAGGAACATTTACAGATTGTTAGGCAAAGGTGAATTTATAGTTCAGACGATTGCAAGAAAACCTTATAACTTCATATATTTACAATATATTTTGTAAATATTTATATACAGGATTGCCAACAAAAACATTTTATAGACATTTTTTTATATGCATGTGCCGTTGTCACAGGCATAAACTTGTCTGTTCACACGGTTGTAAATTCACAGGGTTGCATTTTTCCGCCATTTTTCTGGCAATATTGTCCGATCTGCAAATCGTGTGTACTTCTTACCTTTATTTAAAATGCTGTTTATGAATACGGTTTTTTAATAATCGTTTATTAGGCCAAAAGTGTTTGTTAACTAATGTACACATTAAATCATAATTAGATTCTTTTTACGAATACGGCTGTATATCTCTTTCTCTGTGATAATGTTGCCACATCTTTGTAAAAACTAAGTGAAAAATATGTGTTTATACACATGCTTCTGCAACATATGTGAGAAAAACTTCTGAAACATACAAAGAGGGAAAATGGTCGTCATCCGCCGACTCATCACTGTGAGGGAGAATTAAGTGGGACAATGGTCGTTCACTAACTTTTGTATAAATGATTGCACCAACGATATCTTGTCTTTGCCATCTGATGGATATTATGCGCAAACCACCTTCAACATCTTTTTGTACTTGTCTTTGGAATTTCTAAAAATTTCCTAGTGGTAACATCGTACTCGGTATACAAGCACGAACTCTACCGAGAACAAATAATGCTTATATTAGCTTAGCTCTTCATACAAATTAAACGATTATGGTGTAACGAGAACACGCCTATAGTTTACCACTTTCCCCGCTTGCTAATATGTTGACGACTTGAACTTGCGGCTCGAAAAGATTTTTATCAAACAAATTCCATGTTTTGGTACGCTTTAAAACTGTCCACAGGGCGATTTTAGTTGCGATAATTCCTCTGATTCTGTTTTGCATTCAAACGAGGCAATTCCAATATAGCAATAATATTAAATAATAATAATAATAATATATGCATTATTATATATAAATAGTATATAATAATAATAATTTGTAAACAATGCATTGTCTTCAACAAAACAACGAATGAACAAATATAACGAAATGTCAAAATAATCTGCATAAACTTCAATGAATAAACTTCAAGTGCGAATGAAAAACACAAAACGCATTGCCAGTACGTGCAATAATTTTCTTTTGTCCTGATTCACACTCAGTAATTTTTTCCAAGCAAGTGTCAAATTTTGTAGGAGAGATGCAGGCGGAAAGTGCTCTCTGCCTATCTCTCCAACAAACTTTGATACTTGCTTGGAAAAAATGTGAATGAGAACTTTCTATTCCTCCTGGCTGTCTCTCCTATGAACTCCGCATTGCCACAGCTAAAGTTGCCCCGTGTGAATGAGGACTTGGAAAGCATTCAACTCAGGGTTGTCAGATGTGGGATTTTGACTGGGAGTTAGTAAATGAAAATTGGAATAAAAAGTTATTTGGGGTTAGGGGTTTTGTAAAATTTATTGGGGTTATTTGATGCAATATAAATTTTTCTTAAACGTTAAGTTTTTAATAAAAACTAAAGAAAACTATACAAAATACTTTCCTGAAAATATAATGTTTTTCAAACAATTTTTCTGAACGAAGATTCTATTAAATCCATATTGATTTCACCAAATCTTAACTACGTATTAAAATATACTCCGAGCTTTTGCATGCACTATTAATACTGTTAATTTATTTTTTTGTGGATCCGAAGCCGCCGGCGACATGAGCGGCTCACTTTGCCAAAAAATCAACCGTCGACACGAGCGGCTCACTTCGACTAAAACTCTACCACCGAAAACTGTTTTGCGTCACATGCCTCTCTCTTCTATGACAAAATATTATTATGTATATATTTTTTCATAGAAGAGAGAGGCATGTGTTTCATTTACATGACTTATTTACCGTTTAAATATTGATACTAATACAATTTCTTGCATTAAATTATAAAGGTTTATTTGAAAGTAGTTTCGTTTAGTTTGCGAATGCTTTAGTTTGTTTTGAAAAATTCAATTTATTTGAAAATGTTATTTAGTGCTATATCGATACCTCCATTCTAAACTATGCTAAGTGCAAAAAGGTAGTTTTTCAGGAAAGGCGATCAAATTTTGGTACATTTTTTAAATTTTTTTGGAATTCCATTATCGAATGATCGAATCGAATGACATTTACTGTTTTGTGAATAACTTTTGATTGAGTGGACGGATAAACACCAAATTTTGACTGAATTTAGAATATTTGCAAATTAAAAATAAAAGTTAATTATAAAAAAAAAACAATTTCCCTTAGAACATGCTAAGTCGACTTAGCATGTTTTAGAATGGAGGTATCGATATGTGCATTAATTGGGGCGCTCCTCAAGTATATTTGTTGTTTCAGCAGCTGCTGAGTAGACCCGCCTATTTGTCAAAATTGGATCGGCTCAACCGACGACCAATAATTTAATTTATTAGCACCCGCCGACAATTTTGGGTCGGCTTCGTAATCTGAATGGTATTAATGTTATGATCTATTTAATTTTGGTAAGATTTGGCCGCTTCCACAGTTACATTTTTAGGACTTCAAACACATATTATTTCCTTTATCAAACAAAGTAAACGATGCAGTATGACGATAAACTTTTAACTAATATGTTAAAATGACATCTGACTTAGAAAACTACAGGCATAGCACCACACTACTAAAAATCGGGATTTCCCGGGATTGATATCAAAGATCCCGGGATTCGTGATTTTTCGGGATCATAAAGTCCCGAGATTTAAGGGATAGTCACCCATTTTTTCACATTGTGCATTATTAAACCCTTTGCCTCACTGTAAGATATTTAACACTTTTTACCCCACTGAATCATATTTAATCCTATTTGCTTAAGGGTATCATATTTAACACCTTTTTGTCCCTTTTTGACCCACTGTAACATAGTTAACCATTTTAGTCACACTGTACCATATTTAATCCTTTTTTCCCACTGCATCATAGTTAATACATTTTACATTTTGTTAATACATTTTTGCTCCACTGTACAATGTTTAATCCATTTTGTCTCACTTTACAATATTTAACTATTTTTGCCCCACTGTACCATAGTTAACCCTTGTTGCCCTACTGTGTCATATTTAACCCTTTTTGTCTCACTGTACAATATTTAAAAATTTTTACCACTCTACCATACTTAACCCTTATTTGACCTACTGTACCACTATTAAGCATTTTTGTCACACTGTACCACATTTAATCCTTTTTGTCCCACTGCATCATAGTTAATACATTTTGCCCCACTGCTCCATAGTTAACCCTTTTTGCCCCACTGTACAATGTTTAATTCATTTTGTCTCACTTTATATACCTAGTTAACCCTTGTTGCCCCACTGTGCCATATTTAACCCTTTTTGTCTCACTGTACCATATTTAACACTTTTTGTCTCACTGTACCATATTTAAAAAATGTCACCACTCTACCATACATAGCCCCCCTTTTGGACCCACTGTACCATATTTAACACTTTTTGTCTCACTGTACCGTATTTAAAATTTGTTCCCCACTCTACCATACTGAACCCTTAACGCCCACTGTACCATATTTAATCACATTTTATCCACTGTACCATTTTTGCCCACTATACAGTATTTAATGTTTTTGACCCACTGTGCTCTTCACATCTCAAGTTTATGTTCCAATTTGCCAGATTGATTCATTTTAGCCCCAATGCATCATAATTAACACGATTTGACCCACTGTGCCTTTTAAAGTTAGAATTTCCAAAAATCACTTCCGATCTCTAGTTTATTTTACAAATCTACCCTATAACCATGGGCCCATATATATCATTTTTAAACCATTGTATGTACTTTATTTTACACTTTCCCCGAAAAGTACGATTACAACAAAAAGCTGACTACCCCGATCCGTTGTCCTAAGGGCATTCCACGCTTCAATTTTCATCATTCTAATTCTAGACGTTGAAGTTGGCGGTGGTACCATATTTATTCCTTTCTGTCCCCTAAAATTTCCAAAAAAATCGCTCCTTGTTCTAGTTTACTTCCCAAGAGCTACTCTAACAGCAAATTTCACGATTCTAGCTCTTGCCATTTGGATTTGGCTGTTGTACCACAGTTATCTCTTTTTGCCCCAATGAGCGGGAAATTGTTCGGATTTTAAAAAAATTCAGTCAATTTCTGGGTCGACCCCTCACACCAAATTTAACAATTCTAGCTCATTCCGTTTAGATTTGGCGGTGGTACCGTATTTATCCCCTTTTGCCCCATTGTGCGGGTAATAGTACGAATATCGAAAAGTCCCGTCTTATTGCTTGTCTACATCCCAAGGGCTACCCTCCCACCAAATTTCATGATTCTAGCTTCAGCCGTTTGGTCTGGGCGTTGATCAGTCAGTCACGCAACAATTTTATGTATATAGATATAATATTTTTTCTGGCAACCCTGATTAACTTATCATGCCGTAATATAGCAAATATGTATCTGGCACAACGCCAAGAATACTACGTATGAAGTAGTAGTGGCAACTCTAGTGCAACGAAAACAATTTAGTAACCATGATGATTAAAGATTCTATATTCCAATTTTCATAAAACCCGAGAAAGGTTATCAAATTATGTTTTTACTTCCGTAAACTTATCTCACAAGCAAAATTCGGTTTTGCAAATGCACTTATTATTTATCTAAAATGCTTCACTAGTTTTCACACATGAATGGCAAAGCCCACGTAACGCGCACTGTATTATCAACCCTGTTGATTATAGATTATTCACACATTTCACTGTACACGATTTACAAAGAATGTTTGCTTTTTGTATAATTTATTAATTATTTGGCAAAATTTTAATTAAAAAAACAAAAGGAATCAGCTGTCACATTTTATTTCGTCAATACATTATCACTCAAATCACAAATCTGTCCACATACATATGTATCTACGCGCCTGTTGGCAACTCTGTTCGTTATTGATTTTTTCATTTCACATTTCACTGCACAAGATACTTCTTCACAAATTATGTTTACATTTTCTGCAAGTTTTGCAATTAATAGCAACGGTAAGTAGAAATTAAATATTTATTATTTAGCTAAAGAAATTGTAAATTATCACGAAACGCTTCAAGAGTTTTCACATTTGACTGGCCTTAGCCCCAAACATGCATCAACTACAGATCAACGCTAAGTTCACGCACTGGCAATTAAACACATGGCAATAATCTGTACCAAATAATTAGTAATTTGTTAATAATCAAACTAGAGTATTTTAATGGTTTATTACTTTTAATATGGCTTCTGTAAAACTTGGAATGCAGCACGTTTAACTCGCAAAAACGCCGACCAAACTGAATACATACCGCGTAATGAGACCAAGCGAATGAATATGATCACAAAACTATTTTGTGTCCACCGGCAGATATACATAAACCCAAAGATTCTCAGCAAAACAAAATACACACACACAACGGCTTGCAAATCTATGTATACCAAAAGACTACCTGAATGTTCTTCGCACGAACCTTTCTGCTTTCCAGCAGCACATTATTTATTTGCAGCTGAATGCTTTAAAAAGGAAACACCAAAACGCTTCAAAGTGGTTGGTGGTTCCATTTATGCTGTCACACACACACAATGCACACATACAAATAACCACATGGTTTTTTCGTTTCTTACATTTTTCTACTTCTTTTAATTATTCTTCAAAATTTTACTATTTCATTTCAACTTATTCTGTTATTATTTTATTTCGCTGGGGAAACGACGGCGAATTCAATTTCGGTATTTCACGACAATGGAATGTTTTCTACCGACCGAGAACCGACTGCAACGAATGTTTTTGTTGAACTGACACTGACGGACGGCCATAGCTACATGACAGCTACACAGTAGTGCTAACGGTTTGAAAAAACTGCGTTTTTTATTTAAAAAAAACGCATTATACACAGCAGTCTTGTAAAAGAAACTGTACAAATTGAAAATGTGGGGTTTTGTGTAAATGCAACGGAAATTAATTCGAATCTTTCTTCAAAGAATGCTATATATTTATATTTAAATATGTGAATTAATGTTTAAATATGTGGCAAAACGGTTAAAAAAAGTAAGTCAAATTATTAATAACACTAGTTTACAAAAATTTTGTCGAAGGGCTGCGCATAACATTTTCTGGTGTAACTTGGCATCCTAGACATGAAAAAAATATATTTCATTGTACATATTTTGTTTTTGCACTTTTTTTATTTATTTTTGTATTATTGTAACACATAGAAATACTACAGCTAGATCCACCTTAAAGTATACCGATCGACTCATAATCACAAGCTGAGTCTATTTAACCAAGCTGAAATTTTGCACTTAGTAGTCTTTCGCACCTGGAAAGAGCCCTATTGAAATTGGTTGTAATCGGTTCAGATTTAGATATAGCTCCCATATATAAGTTTCGTCCGATTTGGCTAAGGAGGTTTTCAAAAATCCCGGGCTTAATGATTTTTAAATTGCAAATCCCGGGATTTTTCGGATCCCGAAATTTATCGATATCCCGGGATTTTCGAGATAAATCGGGATCTTTTGGGGTAAATCGTGACTTTTCATTCTTAAAAATGTGAAATTTCGAAATGGAATACAAACATTCTGGTTCAGTTTTAATTTAATTTAAAGAAGGATAAAAACAGCAAAAGCATAAAATAACTTTTGTTAGAAAATACTAGCTTTTATTAAAATATTTCACATCTTAGCTATGGAATAATTTAGGTCCAACTTCAGTTCGTCGTCTGAATTATTATTGACCAAAACCACCAAAAATATTTTTTTCAACTTGAGAAATCAGTTTGTCTAATTCCTTTTTTATGAGAACCAAATCGATGTGTAGAACCAAATCGATGTGTAGATGCAAATCAGATTTTATATTAGGCGTGTTTTCGTTACACCATAAGTGCTTAATTTGTATGGGGAGCTAAGCACTTTTAAGCACTATTAGTTCCCGATGAAGTTTGGTGCTTGTGTTCATGTCTTAATCGAGTATGATGTTGCCAGATTGGGCACCCTATATTTAGCAATATGGCATCCCATTTTTGGAGAGATTTTATCAATTATTGTGAATTAAAGGGAAGAAGAAGAACAAAAATGGGAAATTATTCTAATATTTGCAAAAGAGTGTAAACAATTGAACATAGAATAGTAAATATATGTTTTATAAATACTTTTCACGAATTTTTTGTCTGTTTCGCACTGTTCTTTCTTCGCAACTCATGACACCATTGCTACCAGATAGTGAAAATCCGCCACTTATTGCTTATGTGCCAGTTAGTGGAAGTCAGTTGTTTTCGTTGCAAAGTGCTAAACTAAAAGTGCTAGCTTGTAACGAAAACATGTCTATTATGGTTTTTTAATAAATTTTAAAGAATAGAATACAATGTTCTACGTTTTGTGGGACACAAACTCTTTGTGGTTTTGTTTTAAGTTTACTTGTTTATAATTAAATTTATGATATATTTTGTAATTCTTCTTAAAATTTCTAATTTTTCACCGTATTTTGTCAATGTTTTTTGGTGTTAACAATTTGCTTCATAAGTTTAAAATTTTCGACAGATTGTATCTATCTTTCATTTAATATTTTTTACGAGACAGCATTATTATTAAAATATCCCGGCATTCATTATAAAAAAATCTCCGGATTAGAGATTTTTCTGGATCGGGATTTCGCGTTTGACATCACTAGTACCAATTGTAAATTGCGCAAAACAAATTTTAGTTGAAGTATATATTTCATATTTCATTGTTATTCAATCCAAGTATATTTTCTTTCGATTCCAACATATCGAAAAAGCAATTTTGCCCTATACATGCATTGTTAAAGTTATAAGCAGTAAACATTTTGTAAAATTTTTCCTTTGTGTGGGAGGTATCAAAAGGGACGCGGTAACTTCACCCATTTTTCCCAACCTGATAGTGGATAATAAACTAATAATATGTGTGGAATTACGGAAGATTCCGATAAGTAGTATAGCAGTTATTAAGAATAAATATTTCACTACATTTTAACCAAACAAATGAGTGGAGCCATATGGCCCATCTTCGAACTCAGCCTGACATAGAAAAAATATGCACATACAAAATTTAAATTCAGCCGGTTACTCCTTTCAAGAGTTATCGTGCGCCAAGCCAGACAAACAGACGTACGGACATTGCTGAAATGACTTAAAATGGCCCAAAACGAATTTCCGCCAAACAGGTATACTTGAGATCCTAAGTCGCTCCTGCGATGTGTTACACTGTGGCCGTTAACAAATGATAATATACCTTCCTTTACAATTGTTATATTATTGTTTGTGAGTAAATTAAAAGTTCCACATTTATCCATAGATTTTTTAAGTTGGTATTGCATTCTTCGTTAGTATGCTGGCTTTTAAAAAATGGAATAAAATATTTTTTGTTATTTTTTCTATTTTTTAGAATTTTTTTCTAATTTTTTAACGACTATCCGACTAAGCTATTCAACCGACGAATCTAAAATAATTTATAAAAATATACAAGAAAATGTCTAACATTTACTCAGTATACATATTTCGTACATATTTTAGGTTTATCAAGGCTGCATTTTGTGTTTTTCAAGGTTATTTCATAATAGTTCGAACCTTTAGTACCAACAAATATAACGACCTTAATTGATACTTTCCAGGATATTCAAGTATTAAGGATGTTTTCTTTATTTTGAACTCCTGTTACCACAAGTACATGCATATTTTATTCGACTGCTTTGACGAGGACTAGTCAAGCTTTTCATTGGTATTAAAATCTTCAAAATACGTGAAGAATTTTGAAAACTGATATCGCCAAAAATGCACACACACTTTAAGAATTATTGTGCCAAATTTTATAAAAATAGAAAATGGTAAATTTTAAAATCTGTGTTCTTCGATTCATTTGCTTTGGAATTACCCTATATTTATACCGTCACATTAGTAATACGAGGGTATATATCGTTTGCTACGGGCCAAAAGTGTAACACATCGAAGGAGTGACCTAAGACCCTATGTATGTTCGGCGGATATCCGTTTTGAGTCATTTTAAGTCGAATGAGCAATGTCCTTCTGTCTGTCTGTCTGCTGCACGATAACTCTCGAAAGGTGTAACCCATTGACATCAAATTTGGTATGTGGAAATATTAACTTTAAGTTCAAAGGTGGGCTTTATTGGTCCACTCCTTCTAGTACCTTCCCCATAAAGGTTAATATTTAGTGAATTATTGATTATTTTATAACTTCTATACTACTTATTTGAATCTTCTGAAATTCTACACATAGTATTAGTTTATTAGTCACTATCGCCTCGAGAAAAATGGGCGAAGATTCACGCCTCGTTTGGTAGCTCCCATACAAATGGACCATTTTGCACCAAGAGTTAACTGCTTATAGCTTTAATACCACTTCATGAAAATACTTAAAATTTTGTACAGTGCAATGCTTTTATAGTAGCTAGAGTGCCACGTCCCTCTTGGTACCTCCCACACAAATGTACTATTTTGCACCAAAAGATAACAGCTTATAACTTCAATTCCTGTGCATACAAAGACTTGCAATTTTGTACAGTGTAATTGTTTTATAGTACTTGAAATTCAGTAAAAAATGGGCTTTATAGCAATGCCCCTTTTGGTACCTCCCACACAAAGGTACGATTTTGTACGAAAGTTTTACAGCTTACAACTTTAATACTAGTGCCTACATATACTACAAATTTTGTACAGTGTAACGTTTTTATAGTACCTACAGTCTGTCGAAAAATGGGCCTTATTAGCACGCCCCTTTTGGTACCTTCCACACAATCGTACCATTTTGTACAGAGGGCTAACAGCCTAAGTATGTCGTGAATATCAATGCATATATATGCTAAAAATTTTTGCACAGTGTATAGTCTTTAAAATTCCTACAGTCCTGTTAAAAATGGGACTTATGACCACACTCAGCTTAGTACCTCCCATATAAAAAGAGCCAAGACATACCAAAATTAAATAGCTCGTAATAATAATATTAGTATATTTAGGTTAGGTTAGGTTGAAAGGGACGCCCGTCAGAATACAACTGACGAGTTCACTCGGGGCCGACAATTCGGTCCATTGTGTTTCCCATTAGGTAGAAAGGAAGGATAGAAGAAATAATTGGAGGTTGACAGATTAGGAAGATGGAGAAAAGGTTTCGGAAGAGGGAGGGGCGATTTAGGAAGGGGAGGAAGAAGATCTAATTGTTCTCGTTTGTCCTCGTGGCTTTACTAAACCAGAGGGATTTGCTGATGAATTTGAGAAGGGATTTGAGCGGTGCATCTGCTAGATCGTCTAGGTTTACGAAGAGCCTGTGCCCTAAAAAGGCCAAACGGTACTCTTGCAGTCCTTTGCATGAACATAGCAGGTGCTGTACTGACTCCTCCTCTTCTTCATCTAAGCAACTTCTACAGAAGTCTTCATAAGGAAGCTTCATGCGTGCAGCCATGTTGCCTATCACGCAGTGCCCTGTGATGACTCCTGTGAGGATGCTAAGTTAGGTCTTCCTGAAGGACAGCAATTCTTTGGAACGGTTCACATCAATGGATGGCCAAAGGGTTCGTGCAGTCCTGCAGTTTTGTACTGTGTCCCACCTCGATCTGGTTAGTGTTGCTCCGCGTTCGTCGATTTCGTTTTTAAGTTCCACGAACGGAATTTGCACGTCCAGAGTCTCGGTTTCGTTTCGCGCACCTGATCCTATCCTGGCACATTCGTCTGCTAATTCGTTGCCCTGTATGTTGCTATGTCCTGGCACCCAGCAGAGCGTGATTTCGTGCGTCTGAATATGGTTTAGGGCTAGAAAGCAGTCCATTGTGCAGCGTGAGTTAATATTTCTGGAGCTCAAGGCCTTGAGAGCTGCCAAGCTGTCGACGTAGATCTTGAATTTTTTTTGGAGAAATGTCCCGTTCCAAAATCTGATTCGCGGCAATGTTAATGGCATAGATCTCTGCCTGGAATACCGTGCATTCATCTGGGAGTCTGGTGGATATTCTGAGATTGAGGGTGTCGGAAAATACTCCCGAACCCGTGCCCGTCTCCATTTTCGATCCGTCCGTGAAAATTGAGATCTCATCGTCCTCTATAACGCTATTTGATGCCCAATCTTCACGGCTAGGAAAAGTTACTTTAAAGTTTCTATCTTGAATTGTTCGTGGTGTCAAGTAGTCCGTTGTCCTATTGATTTTGTCTGTTATACCCATGTCTTCCAGGATTGAGCCGTGTCCTTGTGTGGTATTGATGGCTATTCCTGATTCCCTTAGCCGAAGGGTCACTTTCGCTGCGGTACACTTTATGTATATATCGATTGGTTGAAGGTTCAGCATCGCCTCCAATGCCATTTGTGGAGCAGATCTGAGGGCGCCCGTTATCCCGACGCAAATCAGTCTTTGCACTTTGGCTAGGTGAGAGAGATGTGATTTCTTCATTACCGATTTCCACCATACAACTGATCCGTAAGTGAGTATCGGTCTGATGATCGATGTATACATCCAGTGTATCATTTTCGGTTGCAAACCCCATTTGCGTCCAAACATTTTCCTGCAGGCATAAAAGGCGCATAGCGCTTTTTTACCCCTTTCCTCCAAATTCCTTTTCCAGGACAGCTTAGAGTCTAGGGTGATGCCTAAGTACTTAGCTTCTTTCGACAGATCAAGTACCTTTCCCTGTAATGTAGGGAGCTGATAGTTCGGAATTTTATTTCTTCTAGTGAAAAGGACCAGTTCCGTCTTCCCTGGGTTGACTCCTAGTCCATTCTTTTCTGCCCAGCGTGATAGTCGTTTTAGTGATCTTTCCATGATCTCGCTGACCGTAGGCATAAATTTGCCCCTAATCAAAATCACGACGTCGTCTGCATACGCTATGATTTTAATTCCGGTATTTCCAAGATCCATTAGGATTTCGTTTATCACTAGGTTCCATAATATTGGTGAGACCACTCCACCTTGCGGAGTACCTCTCGTAACTCGCCTTCTAGCCGAACCATTGCCCATTGTTGAGTTAATGATTCTGCTTTTGAGCATATTACCTGTCCACCTGGTTATGCCTGGTGGTTAGTAAATATACTAATAATAATATTAGTATATTTACTAATATTATTATTATACCATGCTCAGAAAGTGAGGGTATACCTTAGTCGGTTTACGCGACTGAAATTTCTTACTTGTTTTATATCTATTTATTGTCTTATTTCATTAATTTTGGAAAAATGTTTACCATAAATGGGCATGGTAAACAGTGAAGTTAGGGATGTGTAGGTAGTATTTCTTAGTCAGTATTGTATAGTACCTCTTTAAACGCAGGATGCAGCGTTTAATCTTCTCCTTCTATGCTCGGATTTTACTAATCCTAAACCGCCACCTTTCGGTTCTTTTGGGTTGATAGCACTACAAAATGCAAGTCTTCGGCAAACCTTTTTTATGGATACCGATAAAAAAATGCCCGCAAATTTGCAGGATCTTATCTTCAATACATTGACCAAGGCAAGCATTTCCATTGAATTTATTGCAGATGATTTGCTTTTTTGTATTATGATGTAGGATACATTTAAATATAATTTTAATCGTATTCACTTTTTTTATCTTGTTTATTCCTCTTTAGGCCAGCTTTACCAAAACAAGTTTATCATATAAGTATTATATTGTTGAAGCAAAGTATACATACAAATTGTAAACATCACATTACACTCGGATGTTTTTTTTTGGAGGTGGAGGCAACACTGTTTTTTTTAAAGCTGATTTGACAGTTCTTGCTTGTTTGGGGTTAGTTTGGGTTGTCGTTTCATCATGAGTAGAGTGATGCCGGAGCAACATTTGCGAACGGAGCAATACCGCGTACAGTCCAAGTGGACGGAAAAATAAAAAAAATTAGCTTTTTGTTTGTCTCCACCTGCATGTATGATGGGTGCCTTTTATCGTCCACAAGTGCAATTAATTCGAGAAATATATACAGTTTATTTTCTCTGGGGACATATACATACGTACAGTTCGTCGATAAGTGTTTAACCTAGGAAAAATCTACTTGCATTCATGCTTTTTTGGAAAACAAAATGTTGTATTCTTTTTAAGAACATTATCATACGTGTAGGTAATACTATGTTTCCACAATGAGATAATCTACAGACAGTCAATTATTTTCACCGGTTGGTAACGACTGATTTATTCGTGATTTCATTTCAATGGGCAATACTAGTATTGCCAACTAATGAAAATAATCGACTAGATTTTGAAAAGATCGTATACTGGGCTAAGGTGAGGACTGGCACTAACATAAGAGGAGATTCTCCATTTGAATATTTATTCCAGAATTAATTGATCTTTCACAACATGGGTTCATACCCTAAGTTTGAGACTACAAATAGGAAAGCAGTTCTAGACCTGTCAATTAGCACTGGTTATAATTATTTAGTTGACGATTGGAAAGTGTCCAGAGAAGATAGTTTTTTTTTTGTGTGGAATAGCGCAACAGTAGGAGCAACTGCAAAGATACTGTGGGGTGACCCAAATGAAAAGAAAACAAGAAGTCTTCTGAAACTAAAGAAGATCGATATTAGTAAGATGATGAGTGTTCTAACTGGACACTCAAGCTTACAAGCACATCTTCATCGCATCGGACTAGCAGGAAACGACGAATGCAGGGCATGCAGAGAAAACATCGAAACGATGGAACATTTTCTGTGTTACTGCCCGCCTTTCACTCATGCAAGATCCCAACATTTCGGGTCCGACATATTACCAGACATGACACATCTCAGAGAATATGACTGGAAGATACTGAGAAAATTCGTGTCTAGTACCGATTTTCTGTAACTCGTGAGGTATAAAAAGATCATAAATAAGGAGCGCACAACAGGCCGAACCACTGGCTTAAGTGTATGTCCATGGACATGAGACGTTTAAACGTCTCCTCTCTTTAACCTAACCTAACCTAGTTTTTTTTGAAGCACTAGTATGTATATTGCATTCGGTATTATGAACTTCAAAAGGAGTGATACTGTCTCCTTTAGACCCAAGAAATGCGAAATGGATAAATTTAGAAGTTTCTTAAGAAAATCGGTCAACTTTGAAGTTTCCTTGGAGAGCGTTGCGGACCTAGATAGTTCGGTAAATACACTGGAGGACCAAATGAAAAGGGTATTCAGGAAGTCATGCCCTATTGGTAGGCAGAAAAATTCAAAATATAAAATATGGTGGAATCAAAACCTAAGGGTACTAAGACAACAAGCCAGGAAAGATTTCAACGTGGCTAGAAAAAGCGGTAGTGAACAATCTTGGGATCCGATATACAAGAAGGCACTTTGGAAATCAGAAACAGGAGATCTTTGTAATCTCATTGAGGAATTATCGAGTATTAAGAACATCTCAAGAATTAGGAAATTGGTGGCTAAGGAACCGCACATCCATGATGAATCCGGGCATCTATTGATAGTTCACTTTCCAGAATGCGATCAGATCAGGATAACCACAGCTGCCAGTTAAATAGAGAAGTCATAAACAGCCGAGTGGTTAATTACCTTTTACCCATTAACGTGTTAAATGGAATATTCCTACGTTTATACCATTTAAATTCCCAGGCTTCGGAATTTGAAATGAAAATATTCCTATTATGTTACAGGAATCATTTGAGGTGATATCTGATTATCTCTTCGACGGATATGTAATTCTTCCCTTATTTATTTTAATTAATCGAGAGTCCAAACTTTGTTTGGTTGTGTTTATTTATGTGTTTGAACTTTTAAATATGTTGTAAACAAAATTTATAGTTAAACAAGACAAAACAAAAAAGCGTCTACCATTATAAAAAGTGCATACGAGATAACGCGTGACAACGTACGTTGGCACAATTAAACATTTGTATTTAGCGAAAAAATGCAGCAAGTAAAAAAATGTTGCTGCAATTTATCATAAATTTTTTCTTTGCGTGCACGCTAAGTAACAAAGCGATCCGACTTTGTGCGGACATGTCTGATGTCGGATAAAGTCGGAGAATTTTGTTAGCTGGGAAGCGACGAAACTACCTCGTCAATCGAATGTTCAAGGGCAGCTCCGATTTGTTTAACATAATACGAACTATTATTGGGAATCGTATAATCCGTCACATAGTTAAGCTATGTATAGACGATTGCCACGTCGGACAACGTTATCAACCCTGTTAAAGAGCTGCAAATGTACAACAATCACAGATTTTTAAGCAAAGGTGAATTGATAGATCAGATTGCAAGAAAACCTTACAATTTCATATATTTACAATATAATTTGTAAATATTTATATGCAGGATTGCCAATAAAAATATTTTATAGACAGTTTTGCCAATAAAATGTTTATCTGACAATGGCGCCATTGTCACATGCACAAAATTTGCACATCTAACAATATCTAAATTATCTCACAATGACTTTTCTACCAAAGTTGCAAGACAAAAATTGTATGTTCACACGGTTGTACGTTTACAGGGTTGCATTTTCCTGATAATATTGTCCGATCTGCCAATCTTCTATACATAGCTTTACTAACCAGCTATGTGATTTCAGGACAATACGAATATTTTACATACTTTCGGAGGTGATATAGAATTGTACCAAAATCTGGTAAAGTGTACAACGTACCAGTCGATAACGAATTGTACCGGTACAATTGTACCACTTTTTCCATCTATGGTGCTCATGTACACGTGAGAGAAAAAACCCCTGGCAAAGATTTTTAAAGGCAAAGACGTGAAATTTCTCTCTTTTGATTTTATGAAAAGAGCTGCGAGTAGGCTTTCGATAGTCTGCAAAGATTTTGGTTTTGTTTCTGGATTGTAACGTAATATTTTTAACAATTTTAATAAATGTAAATGCAAGAACGTATTGATTTTTAAGAGGCCTACAAAAAATTATGTAAAAAAGTCTGCTATATCCTCAAAATAGGCTGCCTGCAAAGCGCCCTATTTACAGTCTTCGATGGCATTTATGCTTAAGAGAGCCAAAAGAGAGAAATTTCACGTCTTTCTTGTTCAAATGTCTTTGACCCCGGGTAGCGCTTTTGCCCATCGCTGTATTAGACAAAAAAAAATAGAGAACCAAACCATTAGAGAGCTAAAGGCTCCACCAACAAATAAACAGAAAAGAAGATAAGGAAAACACCAGCGCAATACTTTAGCTTTATTTTAATTTAGTCGAATTTCAACGGTGACGTAGGATAGACCAATGCATTGTTATTTTTAGTTTAGGTTTCTGATTATTTTTGCAATTATAATTATATTTGTGTTTTATGTTGTATCGTGTATGTACATTAAAGTGACTACATTTGTGTGGAGGGAAAAA
Source organism: Eudasyphora cyanicolor (assembly GCA_963930755.1). Lineage (NCBI taxonomy): Eukaryota > Metazoa > Arthropoda > Insecta > Diptera > Muscidae > Eudasyphora > Eudasyphora cyanicolor. The sequence continues at coordinate 259,660,228 of OZ005736.1, forward strand.
TAGTTGGTGATGTTTAAAGCTTTTATGAAAATTTGATACGTTTTATGCATATTTCCAAAATATTTCGTTTCTGCGACTGTCCAATTAGGAGCTATTCGCAATGGAAATAACCTCTAAAATCATTTTTTCCGAAATCGACCATTAGACAATAAGAACCGAGGAATTTTTTATTAGACGTCATGAAAATTATTCAAAAAATATCAATATGAAGGTCACTTTGTCATGTTTTTAACCTCTAAAATCAGGCTTTGCTTCAATCAAATTGGCAGTGTTAATATTTTTCTGAAATCGACCTTTAGACATTAAGAACCGAGGAATTTTTTATTAGACGTCATGAAATATTTTGAAAATATTTCAATATGAAGGTCACTTTGTCATGTTTTTAATGAATCGAAAATAACATTTACAATTTTAGTCCCAATTCTCTTTCCATGGCCCGTTATAGGACTGTTGATTACTGGATTTAATTTTTATAAAAAATTAAGCCTTTCAAAGCCATTACATTTTTGTTTGGTTGTCGGTCCCAAATGGGTTAAAGCAAACTGAATGTCATAAAAATCAAAGAAAATAAAGTTAGAAAGAAGTTCCGTCAAGTAGCGAGTAGTCTATCAGTGACGAAAGAAGTTTTGCGTATTTCAAGGCCGATTTTCGAGATTTTTTTGTTATTATCACATTTAGAAAATTAATAGCGATCGTTATGTACCAAAAAAGTTCAAAAGAATACTCCAGAAAACTATATTTTTCGCGTTTGAAAATCATTTCTATTCGTTCGTAACTCACGCAAATGTAAACAAAGTCACGACGGAACATCTGTGTAATAGAGAGTCTGTGATAAAAATGATCCTTAGCTAGTACAACCGAACCGAACACAAAACAGCGAATAAAAAAATCAAATTGAAAAGAAATGTCAACATAAACTTCACTGCGAATGAAAAACACAAAACGTTGAGCACGAAAAGTTTGAGTACGGCAACTTTTTCCCCCTCTCCCACTGCCTCTCTCACCAACAAAACTCCGATAAGTTACTTAGGGCCTGTTTACATCATGAGATTTTGTCGTGATAGATATCAAAAATACAGCCCTGGGCTACTGGTCTTTTAGGTGTAAACAGTGTTACCGTTGTGCGACTAAAGGGGCAGTTTTGCCCCCTTTTTTGCAGCCGTGATACTTTTGCGCCCCTTTTCTTTTGGGATACTAAATGTGCCATTTTTCACAATTTTAGTGCCACTTTTATACACTTCTGCCACTTTTGTAAAAAATTATATTTTTGCACTATTTAAACAGCATTTTACGTACTAATGTACGTAAATAACGTATGAAGACAATAAATTGCCAAAAAGTAATGTTAAATAAAAAATAAATGTAAAATATATGATATTTCATATATTTACTTAGATAGTATACATCACAAAATGTTTTGTGTAGCTTTTTTAAATTTGTTTTAGAGTAAAACACAGGTACTATTATCGGACTATATTGCATAACCCGATCACGCCCATTCCGATATAGGGACATATCACAGATGCCGTTCGAAAATTCGTAGTTAAAAGCAGAAACTGTGCGAATAATTTATTTTTCAAATTATAAAATTATATATATCAGGTCCACATGAAAATTGCAGCAATTAAGCAATAACAATAATTTAGCGCTTTGGATTTCATTATAATAAGCTCTGTGACAAGGCCCATAATATGTAATGTCATGCACACATATAGTTTTTTATATACATTTCTTTACTAATTTGTAGAAAATGTGTACAAGTTTTGATTTTATTGTATTTTGCCTTATATAAGAACCTTAAAAAGCATGCCACTTTATTTCATGAACGTGTGCCCCGTTTTTCGGAAAAATCCCCTTTTTGTGCCCCTTTCTGAAATTTTCCAACGGTAACACTGGGTGTAAACGATGATCGCGCGATTTTGAGAGAGGATCGCAAGACAATATTGACATCCAATTACAAGCAGGGATGGAAAATTAATTTTTTGGAATGTACTAAACTAAAGGTAAATACAGACGATTTGCAGATCGGACAACATTGCCAGAAAAATGGCGGAAAAATGCAACCCTGTGAATTTACAACCTTATGAACATACAATTTTTGTTTTGCAACGTTAGCAGAAAAGTCATTGCGAGATAATTTGCTGATTGTTATATGTTCGAAGTTTATGCATGTGACAACGCCGCCATTGCCAGAAAATCATTTTATTTGCAACACTGTCTATAATGTATTTTTATTGGCAATCCTGCATATACATATTTACAAAATATATTGTAAATATATGAAATTGTAATGTTTTCTTGCAATCGTCTGAACTGTCAATTCACCTTTGCCTAACAATCTGACATTGACCGTATACTTGCAGCACTTTAACAGGGTTGATAACGTTTGCCGATCAGGCAATCGTCTATACTCAGCTTAATACTTTTTAAGTGGCACTAATTATTTCTGAAATTGAAAAGGTTCTGATAAAGTACTAACTTTTTCCATCGCTGTTTGTTGTACGAATTTGTCTGTTGCGAAAAGGATTTTACGTGCGATATTGATAAAATCGGGAGAGGATCAAATGCAAATTCTCACTGGAGTCACGTGACAGATAGTTTAGATGTAAACCGGCCCTTAGCCCGTGTGAATAGTTTCCAGATTAAAAAAAAATCATCCCTGATGATGCTAGAAAAATCCCAGCGAAAAGACGGATATGAAAAAAAGTAATATTTTATTCGCATTCAATACAACTGACCTTGAAAGCCTATTTAAATACAAAAAAGTTGCACTTGGTTATCTGACTGGATCGATGAATTCCACGAAAGTGAAATTTTTATTTTATTTCATTCATTGGCTACTGCTCCATATGAAAGGGAGTAATGCATAAAAGAGAATTTGCAAAAACATAACTATTTAGCTGAGAGAACGACGTTATTTATAAACATCTAATTCCGATAAAGACTGTGTTGACGTCACTCATTTTTTTGGCTTTCCTATCACGTTAGCGACAATAACGGTAGGGGTACTACGAATGAATTCAACTCAGCATTGCGATATTAACCACATACATATAAAAAGAAACTTCAGCGGAATTTCAGCGAAAACTTTTTTTTTTGGAAATACAAAGTATATCCCTAAAATTTGTGGAAGCTATAAACAATGTATAATTTTTTCGATTACGATGTGAATTATGTTATTCAAATGTAACTAGGATTTCCCAACCGGTGGTCTGGGAATGTATAAAATTTTATTAAATAGCACTGACAGCTAGTCTGCAAAATTGGTGATGGAAGTTTGCAGAAAAATGTCAACTCATACCTCTTTGTTTTCCAGAAACTAAACTAATTAGAACCCAAACACAATTAGTATTGGTTTGATAAAACGTAATCTGCGGGGCGGAATAGGGTGGAGGGAATTCCCAGCTATGCAAAAACGAAGTACCTGTGCGAGTAATAAGTAAGGTATTTTGCAACAGTTCGATAACCGGGTGATCCAAGTAGAGATACTTTTTTCAATAGTATTTTTTTGACAGATCACGTGTGAGTCGTGTCATGTTATTTTTGTAAAGTATTGTTTGGCATTTCATCATGGAAAGACTTACGCCTGAACAACGTTTACAAATCGTTCAACTTTATTACGAAAATTCACGTTCTGTGAGGAATGTGTTTCGTGCACTTCGCTCAACTTATGGTCAACATAATCGGCCTACTGGACGTACTATTCGCAACACCATCTCCCATCTTGAGACCCAGCATTCATTATTGAATAATATTCGACCGAATAGACCACGTCCAGCACGCAGTGATGAAAATGTAGCGGCCGTAGCTGAGAGTGTACACGAAGACCGTGGAGAGTCGATTCGCGCCGTTCGCAGCAACTCGGACTGACGTATGGAACGACATGTCGCATTTTACGTCGAGATCTTAACTTGAAAGCATACAAAATACAGCTTGTGCAAGAACTGAAGCCGCCCGACCTTCCCAAGCGACATCGCTTCGCTCTACGGGCTCTTGAAATGTTCCAAGAAGATCCGACGTTTCCGAGCCAAATTTTGTTCAGTGATGAGGCTCATTTCTGGATCAATGGATATGTAAACAAGCAAAATTGTCGCATTTGGGACGAAAATCAACCTGGAGAGATTCAAGAGCTGTCACTTCATCCAGAAAAAACAACTGTTTGGTGTGGTTTGTGGGCCGGTGGAATTATCGGTCCATATTTTTTCAAAAATGATGCCGGTGAGAACGTAACCGTCAATGGCGACCGTAATCGTGCCATGATAACGACTATTTAATGCCTGAAATTGAAGCTCAAAACATCACGCGTGTCATTCGCCAGTTACCAGTCGAAATGCTCGAACGAGTCATCGAAAATTGGACTCAACGGATGATAATCTTCAAAAAAATAAATGCCAATGAATGTTCTTTCAAATGATAATAAACATTCCCCATTCAATTTGAATTTTTTGTGTTTTTTTCTTTAAAAACCTCGAAATGGATCACGCTATACATGGGTCGTTCTGAAACGAAATCGTTCAATTGAAAGATTGGATCTGGTTCCTGCTATTTCGTTCTTTCAGTTCCATCGTTCACTTCAGATATTTTGCTTATATTCCTCTTTCGTTCAAGTATTTAATTAAAATAAATTATTAATATTTTTCCAATCTTGTCTGCCAGAGTTGTTTTTCTCACGTTCATGAAAAAAGACTGAACGAGTAAGCAAACGGCTGTTGTGACGACCAAATGAATGACATTTGAGGGAAGGGGCCAAAAGGAACGAAATGACTGAACCAGTTCCTTCACCGGAAGGAAAGGGCCCGGTATTTTAGTTACCGATAATGCCCATCACTACCTTATACTTAGCAGTAGTTCGCCCAATACTACTGTATGACATTGTGATCCATCACAAGCTTTAACACACAGATTCTCTATAAGTCCTACTCCATCTAATTCCGATTAATATTGTGGCTAGCTAAGTTGCTACCAGAGCGGCATTAAAATTCAACTGTCTATCGATGTGGAAGTACAAGAGCAATGTAGCCGAAATCACACTGCAGTGCAATGGTGACCGACCGAGTGGACTATACGATATGTCATCGGTGTACACTTTCGAGAGGAACTTTGCCACTAAGATACCAGCCAGAGAGGACTGGGTTGGCAGAATACCAGGAAATATAAATTATCTATAATTCTATACAAATGCTTCGAAGCTTGGCGAAAAGCTTGACATCGCCAAGCTTGACTACATTGTAAAGAACTTAGTCCTGATATAGCTCGCGGATTACCAGCTACTTGTAGCATCTATCCAGCCAAAATAATGGCAATAAGGGAAGTTGCCAATTGCCTGCCTTGCAACATAGTGACCAACACTGGCGTCGTCATTTACTCCGACAGCCAGGCTCCGATTAATTCATAAACGGACCTCGACTGACGCAGATCTCTCAACGAGATGGCTGAGCAGTTCGGCACATACCACATATGGGTACCTGGTCATAGGATATCCCAGGGAACTGCAAAGTCGATGAACTTGCCAGGAACGGGATGATATTAAAAATTTTCGAAGAAATTGCATATTTGGGGCGCCACTGTCCACATACAAGCTTTGGCAAGAGACAGTCCAATGAGAGATGGACCGAAATCGACACATGTATGGTAGCTAGAAAAATCTTGCGAAATTACGACCTAAGAAGTACAAATATCTCCTCACGCTAAAGAAAAAACACTATCTACGTTATTATCGACTCTGACGGGACATTGCCTGATCGGTATTCAAAGTCATGTGTACCCCTGTTCTGTAACTCTAGGTGAGAAAAATTTCTCACATGAAAGGTGTAAGGGTATCCCTTAAATACCAGCGTGAAAGCGTATGGCATCTATAAAACTCGACTTTGAAAGACGCCAGACGTTTTCACTGATGTTTAAGGGATACCCCTACACGTTCCATGTGAGAAATTTTTCTCACCGAGAGTTAGGGAACATGGGTACAGGACTCAATTCCCAGGATGTTGGGAATTGGGTCCAACGACTTCCGCAGATGTTGCGGGGGAAGTGGACTTTGTTACTGTCCGCATTGGGTAAATGACGTCTGGATATGTTGAACGCTTGTTGACGTGGTGGCTAAAACCGTTCTTTAGCCTCAATTAGTATGTTAGTATACCGTTTTGATAAACGTCTGGATATACTGGGCTTTCTAGGAAGTCTGAGAGATCTTCCCGATACCGATGTTTGTATTATTGATAACTTGTGTATCAAATAGGTTGGTTTCGATGAGGGGTAACTGGGCTGTTGGTATTACAAGTGTCAATTTGTCCAAGAGATGGCAACACCGGCTGCCACCCTAACCTAATGAGGTAACATTTTATTCTGACAGAGAATTATATTTCAAGGTGAAGATGATGTGCAAATGAATAAAAACTCGATAGTCTTAAAGTTAAGATTCATCTATAATTTGATAAATTGCCTCGTTCAAGCCTAGTCATACAGACTATGGTAACAGAACATAATTCTCTGGTTGAAGAATATGATAAGACAAGCTTAGAAGCAGAAGGCGCAATCGAAAACGTCGTATTAATGCGACCTGAAGCGAGAAGGCACCACCACATTTTACGGTTGGCGCAGTTGCCGATATGATCACAAAGCGCTAGACACTAGGCCCTAATGGAATATCAAATGTTGATATTGTTGGAATGTTGAAACTGGAAGTCGAGAACCTGACAGAAGTCCTCTACAGGTTACTCTGATAGTTACCGAAATCTGCAAAATGACCAGAGAGGATGTCAGTAAAGGAGAATCTTAAAGTCCGATTTTCCTTCTATCGCCAGGAGCGAATTCGCTTTACTCCGCCGTAATAAGGCCGATCCTGCCTAACGATTGTTATACTCTGACTCTGTCAGAGTCTGACAAGGTGTATCGAATATTTCAATATTTTAAGTAAGGTAAATAATGTGGTACTACGTTTCGGATGGGGCGAAGAAATCCACCGCCACAAATTCTTTAAAAATAATAGGAATACAACCAATAGTCTACATATAAATGTGTTCGTGGAACTTAGAACTGTGTAGAATTGGCTTACGAAATTATGACAAGATCGCTGGTGTCAATACCCTGACTCTGTGGAACTGTACCTTTCATTTCCCTTACCAAGCATGAGGAATCACAATGGTTGATACTGGGCTTAGTAGCCGCTTAGTTCTATCTGCCCGGAGTCATCATCAGTCAACCTAACATAATATATTAGGTTCGGTTGACGCCAGGTAGTTGAAATCCAGTGGCCACCGAGGCCATGTATGATCCATTGATACCTAAAGTTACTATACAATGATGAATATTAATTTGTCAATATTAATTTCATCAATTACTTTCAGTAATATGCCTCAACCTATCTCTAACGCCGGTCTAGCAAAAGCGCTTCTGAGACCCACACTACCCCGGATGCGGTTTTTTCGCGCTAAGATCTCGTGGTTCACCGCAGGATAATATTCCTACCAGCATCCGATAGGGTGTCCATTAGGGTGATCAAAAAACCGGTTATTTTGAAAATACGGTTTTCGGTTTCTTCGAAAATTAAGTTAACTCTAAAATCGGTTTTCGGTTTAACCGAAAATAAAAAACCGGTGAACCGGTTGTTTTCGGTTTTTTCTTTTTTAATAAAAATGCATTAATAATGCTTAAAATTTTGTTAGATGACGTAAAATAAGCGTAGTGCAAATTCAATTCGCAACCATATTCCAATTAAATTAAGATTTATTTGAAAATTGTATTGTAAACACTTCATATTTTTATTTATAATATGTAATTGTTCCGATTTCATTTATGATATAATATTATAATCTCTGAAATATTTATAGTATATACATATGTTCAATTTTTAAAAAGATTTCTTTAAAAAAAATGATTATGATTTTTATAAAACTTGACTAATAGTAAAGATCAGCAAAATCTTAGCTTTTACCATCATATGAATGGCTCAAATGGCAAACCGATTATATACATATATGTATTATCAGTAGTAGCGGATTCTGACTTGAGCATACTATAGAGATGAAAACTTGTCGAAATGTGAAACTAGACATATGTATTTTTATTTATACCTACATTTCAATTAGAAAGGAATGTTAATTAATTTCTATACGGCAACAATCACCTAGACACTTGATAAAATATGCAGACGAAGTCTATAGGGAAGTTAGCAATGTAAACAGTATAAATGCATACAAAACTGCATTTTGAAATCGATGGATACGCACAAATGATGTCAACGGTTTTTATATTGATGTTTTCAAAATTTTGGGTAGGTTCCAGTTTCAAAAATAATTTTTTCATTATCATTTCATAATGGTTTCAAAAAACCGAAAAGTCGAATAAACCGAGTTGAAAAAACCGACGTTTCGAGTTATTCGAAAATGCAGAAAACCCGAAAACCGATAGGCGGTTTTTAAAGAGAAACCGATTAACCGGTTAACCGGTGCGGTTTTTGATTACCCTAGTGTCCATACTAAGGATCTCCCAATCTTGTGATGGATAATGTAGTAGATATGTGCCCTAAGAATATCCAGCAACCTACTCTTAGGAAGAATATGTCCCGAAGTGAAATATATATTTATCCTTGGTTTTTTGGGAATTTCTTCCTCAGGTACAACTCTTAGTTAGACATTAGAGTCAGAAACATAAAACAAATTTCCCTTCCAACTGCCTGTAATGTTTGTCCCTATGTTTCTTGTCAGTATTAATATATCTTAACATATTATACAAGGATTGTTTATTAAACACAGAGAAAAATATAGTCACCAATCATACGGTGAATTCGATTCTGAAAAAATGTTGCCCCGTCGACTCGAAATTCTGAAAAATATTTGCCCTTTTTGGGTGGAACATTTGCAGTCCCTCGAAATTAACATAGCTCATATTTCAAAATATGGTAAAAAAAAAACTCCATATTTCGGGAAAAGGACAACGGAAATGTTGCACTTTTTTTCAGAAACGAAATCGCTAATAATGGAATGGTTGTAAAACATTTTTGATTATAATCATTAAAACCACTTATGAAAAATGTATATTAAGCAGCAATATTATTTGTTTCTTTGAGAGATTACTCAACAAAGTTTCATCACTTCGTAACTTGTGTACCTCTGTCCAACTCTGTTCCTGTTATTCAAAACACCGAAAAATAATCCAGATAGCGAAACACATAGAGAAAGTACCTGCATTGCTTACGAGTAATCTATTGGGAAAAATGCCAATGGCCAAAAGTCGAAATTTCTCTTCATTTACCTGCCTGGCGGTGGTTATAAATGAGATCGCTGTAAAACTAACGATTTGCAAAACCCAGCAATAAAAGGTTTACAACTTTCCTGAAAATTAATACAGGTTAAATATAAGACTGCAGTATGGGTGAATATTTTTCTCTTCGCTTACATAATGCATGTAGTATCTTTCAGGAGGAAATATATTCGATTGCCGAAGCGGCTAAACTCATCTCGTTGATGCAAATATATGGAAGCGATATTTGCTTTTTACTCACCCCTCTCGGTAAGTAATTATGGAATTATATCGATGTACAGAAACCTTTGACATCAACGTTGGAATTCAACAGCTGATGTGAGCAAACAAACACACTCTGGGACGAAGGGTCTATGCAGAACACAGTGGCATTGCAAAAGAATTTCTTATGTGGTTGTTACATTCCGCTTCCTCTTTCGTTGTAGACAGAAAGAGTGAATGACGCTGCTTATGCTGATGACATTTAAATTAAAAGTGGCTATTAGCCTCCGTCATATCAGACATCTCCAGGCAATGTAATAACACATTAAAACCTTTTATCAGTTTATTTACTAGTAAAAAGTTATTTTTTCCATCACGGTTAGGTTAATGATGTATCCTGTATGCCAGGCTCACTAACATAGACAATGTAGTCCACTGTGATATCTTAGGAACGGAAGGAAAAATACAGGATGTACCTTATGCCGGGTCGATTTGTGGGGAGGCAAAAAAAGTTGCCATTGCTCAGTGAAAATCGTATTCTAGGGATCAAAATAAGAAACTTTGCCGAAGGAACCATACCTCTAAAACGAATTCTGATGTCCCGGAATTTGGGTCGGCAATTTTGGAAAATCCCACTTTGACCCATTTAGAGTGCTCCAATCGAGTCCAAATGTATGACCGACCCCCACTAACTTTGGAGGCCCGACCCACCCATGCTAGGGGCACGCCTCTTGGAACCCCCCTGGCACACCCCCTGGAACCCCCACTTCGCTGATTTTGTAATGTAAAGTGCCAAAAATGGTGATTTTTTTGAAATGTTTGTGTGGGGAACCCCCCAGGTGAGTTCCAGGGGGGCCACTGGCATGGGTGGATCGGCCCTCCAAAGTTAGTGGGGGTCGGTCATACATTTGGACTCGATTGGCGCCCTCTAAATGGGTCAAAGTGGGATTTTTCAAAATTCACTTTTTATTTTTCTGTAAAGGGACTTCATTACGGCTTACGTAATGAAGACCCTTTACCCTCCTCCTTAGAGAGGAGGGTAAATATCATTTGCTACGAGCCAAAAGTGTAACACATCGAATGAGTGACCTAAGACACCAAGAATGTTTGACGGAAATTCGATTTTAAGTTATTTGAGTAATGTCCGTTCGTCCGTCTGTCTGCTGACTGGTGCGCACGATAACTCTCGAAAGGATTAACCGATTGACTCAAATTGGTATTCGGTAATATTTTTTTAAAGGTGAGGGGATTCATAAGTCTTTTTTCGCTATACTAGGCACAAACAGCAGTGTGCACTAACAAAAGTACGCCTCTATAGCATTTTATAAGTATTTGTTCTCAAAGCCGTCTCTGGTAAAGCATATATCTTCCTCAGTTAAATATTTAAAAGTAGACTGCATTATTTAAAAGATCTCACTGGGAATATAGTCACATATTTGTAATATAAATAGGATTTATTGATCTGCTTTTAAATTAATTTGTGTGTATATTTTACAACGAATCTAGTCGTTTGTTTTTTTCATCCAAAGAGTTCCTTTGTAACATTGAAAAATTTTATCCTTATTTGCAATACAAACATCATGTAGATATATAGTAAGACATTGTCCTTAAAAAAATAATTTTTGATTATATATAATTTTTTAGATTACTGTTTTTTTTTATTTTAAAAAAGTGTCCTCCGAAGCTTCCAAGAGCCCTTTGTAATTGTCATAAATGTCCTCCTCTTCTGGCACTAATGTCCTCCTTTCCGAAAAATGATTATGGTAACCCTACATATACGAGTATACCAAAAAATTGATCTATATTGCTCATTTTCAATCCCAACTTACCTAGAAGTATCTGTACCAAATTTCACTCATCTATCTCAATTATTGTATAAGGTAGCGTGATTATAACAGACGGACATTGCAAAATCGTCTTAGAATTTTACGATGATTTTGAATATACATATACATATACCGGGTTTTCCAATTGGGACATAACATTTTCGTATCTTTATCTCCAACCTTTTTAAAGATCTTTCAGTTCACTTACGTGCAACGTTTGGAAATCACCAAAAATTACTACCGACATTCTGATTCTGTGGTCGCAACTGTAAGAGTGCTTACTCCAATTTTCGGCCGTAATAATGATTTTCAGCGATGAAGCTCATTTCCGGCTGAGTGGTTTGTCAATAAACAAAATTATGCGTTATTGGACAGCAACAAACCCACATGTGCTTCAAGAGACACAATTGCATCCGCAAAAAATGCCGGAGATGTGATTGGGACTTATGTTTTCGTCGATGAAAACAATCGTCATGTTACCGTCAATGGAAAGCGCTATCGTGCAATGGTAGAAAATTATTCTTGGCCAGAATTGGATGAGCTTGACATCGCCGATATTTGGTTTCAACAAGACGGTGCCACCAACCACTCAGCACGCGTTACAATCGATGTACTGAAATGCAAATTCGGTGAACGTGTTATCTCGAGAAATGGTTCGGTCGAATGGTCTCCTCGTTCATGCGATTTAACGCCATTGGATTTCTTTTTATGGGGCCACATCAAGTCATTGGTCTATGCCAACAAGCCAGACGAGGTCAGAGACAACATCCAACGCGAAGTTGTCAACGTTCCGGCCGAAATGTGTGAATAGAATAGATCGCTGTGGACCGAAATCGAATTTCAGTCTTAAAATGTAACATTTGCACCACACTTGGAATAAAATTTAACTCTGCGAGTATAAATATTCTGTATTTTATTAATATATAAAATTGTTATGTCCTTACACCCAGGAAAATAATTGGTTGGAATTCGATTGTAACAATAAAAAAATAGTACTAGCAACAAAAAGTATATTGCCTACAGCGTTTGTCGGTTGTATAGGGTGATCCATATCGAGGTTCCCTACTTTTTTAAAGAAAAAAACACAGAAAATTCAAATTGAATGATTTGGATAATTTGAAAGAACATTCTTTGGCATTTATTTTTTGAAGATTATGTCTATCAAATGTTGGCCGCGGCTACGTCTCAGATGGTCCATCCGTTGAGTCCAATTTTCGATGACTCGTTTGAGCATTTCGACTGAAAACTGGCGACTGACACGCGTGATGTTTTGCTCCAAGGCCTGAATCGAAGCGGGTTTGTTCGCATAAACTTTAGACTTTACATATCCCCACAGGAAAAAGTCTAACGGTGTGATATCACACGATCTTGGTGGCCAATCGACCGGCCCAAAACGTGAAATTATCTGCTCACCGAAGTGTTCTCTCAATAAATCCATTGATTGATGCGATGTGCGGGAAGTGGCGCCGTCTTGTTGAAACCAAATATCGCCGAGACCACGAGCTTCAATTTCAGGCATCAAATAGTCGGTTATCATGGCACGATAACGGTCGCCATTGACGGTTACGTTCTCATCGGCATCATTTTTGAAGAAATATGGACCGATGATTCCTGTACGTCGGATCGGGAATCGGTCAATGGCAAAAAGATAGCTCTTAACGAGAGCTAAAATATTGCTCATGGGTGTCAAGGTCGTGGGTCGACTGGAAAGTGTTTTTTTGGATTTAAAAAAAATGACAGCGCAATTGGCGAATGATTATTTTGATAATAAAACTGAATAATTTGTAAACGTTGTTCAGCAGAAGTATACCACAACCAAAATATTGGTTGTCCTGATGGAATCGCATGATAGTAGACAGAACTACCAAAGTTCGGTTGGCAAATAATTCGATTGAGGCAACCAAACTGTATTCTGTGTGTAATGGTGCCAGATCAATATTTTGATAAAAATGAGAATATATTCGCAAACCGTTCTTAGTTGGTAGAAGCCATAAAGAGTGGTATAGAGAGTTATACAGGGTGGCGCAGAATGAGCTCTATGGTTTCAATTCTTTATAACTTTTTTAATTATTATTCTTTTTTTGTTTTTTTTTTTCAGCATTTGGTGAAGGAGACTTGGGGAGTTAATTATGAATCGAACAACGTACAAAAATAATTGAATTTTTGCGAAATTTTTCGTTCGTTTCATATCCCCCACTTCTTTAAATAGTTATAATACAGGGTTGCGCAGAATGAGCTCTATGGTTTCAATTCTTTATAACTTTTTTAATTATTATTCTTTCTCTGTTTTTTTTCAACATTTTGTGAAGGCGACTTGGGGAATTAATTATGAATCGAACAAATAATTTAATTTTTCCGAAATTTTGCGAAAAGTTATGGAAAATATGCAAAAAAGAGCACGTATGTGCGAAACAGAAAATGTACATCACTTACAGGATATAATTTTTTAAAGCTAATTGCAAAAAATTCCCCAATAATATACTGTATTTAAAAAAATATAATAATAGCATTAATAAAAATTTATAAACCATTTAAACCATATAGGTCATTCTACGCCACCCTGTATAAGTGGTGTAACTTATCGGCGTTTTGTTAAAAAAATATAATAATAGCATTAATAAAAATTTATAAACCATTTAAACCATATAGGTCATTCTACGCCACCCTGTATAAGTGGTGTAACTTATCGGCGTTTTGTTGGTGAGAGGGGCAGTCGGAAGGGGGGGGTGTATGCCGTAATCGAACTTATCGTACTCAACGTTTTGTGTTTTTCATTCGCATTAACGTTTATTTTGATATTTCGTTGTATGTAATATTCGTTGTTTTGTGTTCGGTTCGGTTGTACTAGCAAAGTCCATATTCACACGCGCTGAAAGTTAAGCCGATTATCGGCGTTTTGTGGATGAGAGAGGCAGTCGGAAAGGTGGGAGAAAAAACTTTCCCGTACTCGGACTTCTCGGGCTCAACCTTTTGTGTTTTTCATTCGCACTTTGAAACAACAACAATTCACACAGGAAAAGTCGAAGCAAAAGTACGTCAAGCCGAAACAAAAGTACGTCGTGTGAACGCAAACGCAATTTTAAAAGGGAATTCGCGGAGAATCTGCTTAAAAAATATCCTCGTGTGATTCACGACAAAGGAATAATAAAATATTTATTAATAAAATAACAATAATTTCACAACTAAATCCATACTTTTAAAGTGGCAGAAAAAAAGTACGTCGTGTGAACGCAAACACAAGTTTAAAGGAGAATTAGACTATAATTTGCTTAAAAAAAAGTATTGTGTGAATCAGCACTAAATGACGTACAAGAAATATCTTTTATGTTGAAGTTCTTGCCAAGGCGATATATCCCTTCGTTAATAGGTTACTATGCTCTGAAGGCAATAAGTGGATTATTTTTGTGGAAAAGTAGAGCATGGTACCCTTTATGTTTAAATTTTTGAAAATAGTCTCAACCATTCGCATATATATTCCTCCAACATTACTTTGCTTGATACAGATTGTCGTTATACCCTCTCTCTTTAGTGATACGAGGGTATATATCGCTCGACTCAGAGCAGCCTTATACAGATCTACTGATCTGGCATCACCGAAATATAAGAGCTTTACCCCACCCTGATGCCATCTTGCATCGTTGCAGACTGGTGGTTTGCCCGGCATTTCTCTTCGGACATCGAAGTAATGAGCCATAATGGCGAATTGCACATGGCTCCATTTGTCCTTGAGGATGGATCCATCCTCACTACTTCTGTCTATAACAGCCATTACTAGACTCTCCTTCGCTACTACATTGAAGGGCTTGGTGAGTTCCCTGTTGATGGTGAAATTAGGGCCACTTGCCTTTTTTGAAGGCAGGGGTTAATCAGGTTGCTTCTTTTGACTTTATTAGCCGTTAACACAGCTGAATTTGTGACTCTTTCAGCCGACTCATTGGCTTTAGAAGCATCTATGACGCCTTTAGCCCAGGCAAGTGACTCTTTTTGTTTATCGGTAAGAGCCGAAACCTCAACTGCCTACAACTTCGTCAAAACTCTGAGCGCTATCCGCTGTCATTGTGCTTCCGTTTTGACGGTCGGACATGACGTTTTCCCCTCACCGTACTACTTGTTGTGAGTACTGGGGGGAAATTTCCACCATTTTTGGTGTGGTCGGCTTTGGCCAAGAAAAACGGACGGACAGTCGGACGATTGGGGAACCCCGCTCCATCGGTACATGAAGACATCCCCGTCAAGTGAATTTATTTATTTTTTGGTCTGTATTAGCCCGTAACAGGTACTACAATGTAGGCCTTCCAGACTTTGTACAGATTTTTTTTGCGATTGCGTAATTGGTACTGCCTAATAGGTTTCAACTATCCGCTCTGTGATAAACACGTCCGTTCACTACGACTGATCAGCAACGACTATTACTTATTAACTTGTATATTACTTATTTCAATCTTCTGAAATTCTACAACATAGAATTAGTTTATTAGTCACTATCACCTCGAGAAAAATGAGTGAAGTTGTAGTACTTAGTCTGTCGAAAAGCGGGCGTTATTGTCACGCCCCTTTTGGACCCTTCCACACAAACTCCACAGTCCTGTTAAAAATGGGAGTTATAACCTTTTTAGTACCTCCATACAAAAAGAGCCAAGACATATAATATCAGTACATATACTAGTGCATATTTACATTGCTCACAAAGTGAGGGTATACCTATAGCCTTAAGTTTACCCGACTGCAATTTCTTACTTGTTTTATTTAATTGTCTATGCTTCCGTTTCATCAATATTTTCTTGATGACGTTATCAATAGTTTAGAGGAATAATTAAATTTCAACGGTGTGCGATGGGAAGTTTCGCTACTATCTTATCAGTAATGAAGTAATCTTAACAATACAATGGAAATCAAATCAGATGTTATACTTTGCGTATTTTATATCAGAATGTTTGCGTATTCTTCACTGAACGGGGTCAGCGCTCGAAGTGATACGAACTTCAAGCTGATGAAGCAACCAAACGGTTAAAGGCAACACGCTCAGTTTTTGGCGAGCGTCATCTGAATAGGTTCAGTATATGTGATGCTATTTTGACTGATTTCATGTGAGTTCCTCAGTGGTTCTTAAATCATCATATTTTGTTTAAACTAAACATCGAACATTGTTTAAACCAGTATCTTTTGAAAATGGGCCGTGGTAAACCATTAACCATTTTTCAATTTGGTAGAGGTAGTTTCTTGATTGAAGAACGAAAATATATTAAATTTGAAAATTGGTTCCAATTTTTATTCCTTCGATTTCATTATTAAATTTGACAGAGAGTAGTTTCTAGATGTATGAACGACCACCCCAAGTTTATAATCATTTTGTTGCTTTTTCCGTTTAAACCGCTTTTCAGGAAACTCCGTTTACTATCCATGATTTGCTTGCCCTTGTGATTTGCTTGCTTCTCCATGTTTTCTGCAGTCGGCCAAATGCGCTTCTAGCTTTCTTGATTCGGTTTTTGACGTCAGCTTCTATCCCACCATTTATGGACATACTACTTCCCAAATAACAAAAGGTATCGACGTATTGGATTGGCCTATTCTCAATATTCATGTGGAGAAATATTGAGAATAGGCCAATCCAATACGTCGATACCTTTTGTTATTTGGGAAGTAGTATGTCCATAAATGGTGGGATAGAAGCTGACGTCAAAAACCGAATCAAGAAAGCTAGAAGCGCATTTGGCCGACTGCAGAAAACATGGAGAAGCAAGCAAATCACAAGGGCCACAAAAATAAAAATATTCCACGCATGTGTCAAATCAACCTTATTATATTACAGTGAAACATGGCTGTTTACGGAAACGTTCAGACAATCTTTCCAATCATTCATAAACAGATGTCTCCGAAGTTGATGTGGCATTTTCTGGTCCAACACGGTCACCAACGAAGACTTATGGAGTATATCGAACGAAAAACCGGTCGACGGACAACTAAAAAGAAGGAAGTGGAGATGGATAGGGCATACCCTGCGAAAGCCGCAGGAGCCAGTAACTATGATGGCACTAGACTGGAATCCACAAGGAGAATAAGATCTGGACGCCTGCGATGACCTGGAGAGGAACACTCACGAATGACCTTGCCAAGATTAACAAATCTTGGGAATTTATTACAATTAACGCATACGATAAATCTTATTGAAAATGTATTGTTGAAGCCCTAAGTTCCCTCGAGAATAAATAAAGGAAAAAACCGTTATAGACGTCAAACTCCACAAAAACTGACAGCAATAACAGTCGGTTAGCACTAACTGGGCCTTAACTAAGCTTCCTGAAAAATGGCATAAATGTAAATTTTTAAAACTAAATCCAATATCACTACACGCTGAAAAAAATCGCTTCTGTATTATATTGTCCCAAACATATTCTGCTTGAAATATACATATGTTTAGGGTACACTCTAAATATATAATATTTGACACACACAAATATAATAATAACATTCTAATATTTTTTTATTTGGAACTAATATTTAAAATCATCTCAAGGCAGACGAAACTGAGGATATTTAACTCGAACGTTAAGTCTGTCATTCTTTATGGATGTGAGACATGGAACTTAGCATTGGCTGAGATAAAAGCACTGCAGGTCTTTATAAACAGATGTCTGCGAAGAATCATGAGGATATTCTGGCCTAATGTAATATCAAATGCAACGTTATGGGGTGTAACTAAACAAAAACCAGTAAGCCAAGAAATAAGAGAACGTAAATGGAAATGGATGGGTCATACCTTAAGAAAGGCAAGAGACGATATTGCAAGACAGGCGCTGGAATGGAACCCGCAAGGTAGCCGCAGAAGAGGTAGGCCTGCAAACATCTGGAGAAGATTCGTGGATGCGGAGGCTACAAGTCTGGGTCGAAGCTGGAGTGAAATAAAGTATTTAGCATTAAACAGATCTGAATGGAATAACTTTCTTGTGGCCCTATGCTCCTCAATGGAGTAAAAAGGAATAAATAATAATAATATTTCAAATACTGAATTGTATTTAGGTATTTTGGCAATGTATCAAGTTTTCTGTTTTCAGAAGTTCAAAGTGCAATTTTTTAGAAATTTTACATGCTTGTAAACTTCGATTAAAATTTAAATCGTAAACAATAACTTTGTTTGTATGTAAACACATATTTTATTTGTGAAAGTCAGTTCGCATATATATTTTTTTTGTTCTTATATATTAATATATACGTCCCAAATAAAATTTCTTGATTTTCAAATAAAATTTATTTGTTCACAAATATATAATATTTAAAAATTTTGTTTCCAAATCTATTTTCTTTCAATTCAAACATATCAAAAATTGCGATTTTCGTCCGTGTACTTTAATTATTTTTTTATTTGTTCTGGATTTTTTCATATCCAGGATATTTTCAGTGATTGTCCAGCAATGATGAAAATTCGTTTAGAGTAATAATTTGAAATCAAAGAAAATTGCATTATCTCAATATGTGTTCAAAATCAGAGAGTTGCCTCAATTTATTGTAATTGTATGCTATTCAACAAGACTTGTTTATATCGATTTCAAATTGCTCTTGTGGCACAAACCCCGTTCGTATCGATTGCAATCAAATGCTTTTATGCCACTAAGCCAATCTTCTTTTCTTTACATTCCACAGTCTGAGTATTGCTCTTTTTAGCTTTTAATTTATATTCTTGCAGTATTTGTTGGGTTGGACTTTAAATTCCAGTTATTCGTTTTTTAAAACAAGTCTGATTCATTTAGATTTACGTAATACTATGTTGACTCATCACCATGTATTATCTTCGATTGAAGTATTTATCCGGAAACTTACTTTCATTGATTGTTTCATTCACTTCAATCTTTTTTTCTGTCTCTCAAAATATTGCCGTTCCCACATTTTTTCGAGAAATAATAATGAAATTCCAACAAATGGAATTGTATTCTCTCTGATTATTTTCTATGACACATTACATAGGGTGATCCAAGTAGATATACTTTTTTCAATAGCCTTTTTTTGACAGATCACGTGTGACAATGTTATCATTGTTAAGTATTGTTTGGCATTTCATCATGGAAAGTCTTACGCCTGAACAACGTTTACGAGTATCATTCGCCAGTTACCAGTCGAAATGCTCGAACGAGTCATCGAAAATAGGACTCAACGGATGGACCATCTGAGACGTAGCTGCGGCCAACATTTGATAGACATAATCTTCAAAAAATAAATGCCAAAGAATGTTCTTTCAAATCATAATAAACATTCCCCATTCAATTCGAATTTTCTGGGTTTTTTGCTTTAAAAAATGAGGGAACCTCGAAATGGATCACCCTATATTTATGTTTCTGGTCATTTGTATAAGATCTCTCTTCAGTCTTTGAATATTTTCAAAACTTGCAATTACTTTGCGATCTATGGTGACATCTGACAAAATAGATGGCAGTACTATTTGTCAGATCTTACAATATTGTCGGGAAAAAGGCGAAGGCATGCAACCCTGTGCACTTACAACGGTGTGAACTTACAAGTATTGTCCTGTAACGTTGACAGAAAAGTCATCGTCAATAAATTGTTAGAAATTGTAAGATCTGCGAAGATGGCGCGCTGCATATACATATTTACTAAATATATTGTAAATATATTAAATTGTAAGGTTTTCTTGCAAACGTCTGAACTATCAATTCACCTTTGCCTAACAATCTGCCATTGTCCGTACATTGGCATCACCTTAACAGGGTTGATAACGTTGTCCGCTTTAAGTACATATTTTTTTTTTTTTGGGTTTAGGGTTACTTCAAAAATTTAAGTACATATTGTTTTGTGTGTTTTGAACTATAATCGATATGGCCATGCGTTTTTCTGAAAGTCCTATGACACATGGAATTGCTGTGGACTTAACTGGAAAATCTGTTGGTTTTTTTCAGTATACGTATTTCGTTTCACCGAATGTTGGCAACTCTTACTCGTACACAAAACGGTGCTGTACTGCTTTATTTCATTTAAAGCTGGCAACTCACAATGGATATTTTCTCAATGTATTTTTCCGGTTTCCATTCGTATATGCATATGCTTTTATTTATGCTCTTTTTGCTATTCATCAAACCTGGAGTTGCTGCTTACATATATTTCTTCTTTTGTGATGTTTTCATGGTTCGATACACCAAAATTCGTCATTTGGTGAAAGATTTCTTAAATTAACGTATTTCTGTTTTCATCCGAACAGCTTCATTCTCTTAATATCCTGTTTCATTTTATAGTATTTTCATACATTGACAACTCTGAGAAAAATGTATACATACAGTGGCACAGAAAAGTATAGATACTCTCATGCAAAATACAGTTCTATGGAAAGTAAACATATTTATGGAAAACCTATAATACCAAATGAATTTAAACTAACAGTAATACATAAAAATATTGCAATATTGAAAATTTGTTGACATTTATTAAAAAAATTACCATCAATTTATTTTTAAGGAAAAAACAAGTCTACATACTATCAAAAGAAAATTATGTAATGATAAAGTATAAAGCTATGTACATACGGTGGTCAGATCTTGCAATGTTATCAACGCTGTTAAAGTGATGCCAATGTAATGACAATGACAGATTGTTAACAATAGGTGAATTATAAGTTAAGAAGATTGCAAGATATATACATATATATAATAATTGCTAATAATTTCATATATTTACAATATAATTTGTAGATATTTATTTGCAGGATTGCCAATAAAAATATTTTATAGACAGTGTTGCCAATATATGTTTCTCTTAAAATGTCGCCATTGTCAGATACATAAACGACTCGCATCTTACAATGTACTGACAATGACTTTTCCGCCAACGTTGCAAGACAAAAATTATAAGTTCACACACCGTGTGTACATAGCTTAAGAGTTGTAGTGAACTAATTTCATCAATTATCGTCATAATTATCAGCAATCATCATTTATTATCATTATGTTAACCAGAGTTGGTCACTTTAGTTCTTTTAAGGGATCGCTCAATTTAGTTATGTTCAATTGTTTGAACTAGTTCGTTCATTTAGTTCACCAGCTCTCTTTAGTTCAACAGTTCATTTCGTTCAGTTGAAATCAGCCGCTTTTGAAGGAATCTGAATGGAATGAGTTGAATAATCATACAAACGCATTTGTTAAGGTAGAACCCACATTCATGATGACATAAAAAGTGGCAACTTTTTCTCACAGCTGAGAAGGAAGAACGAAATGACGTGGTTGAAGAAAATTATTTATACTTTTAAAATCGTATATTTGACGTGTTATTCCTGCATTTTTCACATTCATTCCAATAAATACAAAAATAAAATTATTATACTCATACGTTAGCTCAAAAAAAAACTCAGATCAATCTAAATTTTGTTTTATTTCCTTTGAACCAGCATTAAATTTCAAAAACTCAACTTACGTACATACATGAGTTTTCGCCGTGGTTACTCTTATTCTATAACCTCTTTGGCTCGTACCAGAGACCAGTTCAATTGAACTATTTCATTCACGAACAACACATCTCTAATGTTAACTCCATTTCATAAAGTTAATTTCGTTTAAATTTTTTGTTTACATTTACTTGTACATTTCATTTACATTGATACTCGTAACAAATTCACAGTTAACTTGATTATGCTATATTACGCTATCACTTAATGTTACGACGAAAGCTACAGTTTCGCTGTTTAATAGAAAGACGTGAAATTTGTCTCTTCTTTTATTGTTTATACCCTACACCACACTGTGGTACAGGGTATTATGACTTTGTGCATTTGTTTGTAGCACACACAAGGAGAAGAGATAGACCCATTGTTTATTATACCGATCCACTTGTAATAACTTTCCGAGTTGATTTAGCTATGTCCGTCTGTCTGTCTGTAGCTGTATTATTGTAATCAAAGTACAGGTCGCAATTATTGCCCGATCTCAACGAAACTTTGCACATATCTTTCTTTAGGCCCAAGGACGATCCCTTCGATTTGACACGTAAGCTCTGTAGAAACTGTATTTAATATCAGATCAGTACGAAATCTTGCAGAGAGAGTTCTTCGATTAAATGAATTCGAAGAAAATCCGTTTAGATTTAGATATAGCCCCCATATATACATATGTTTCACCTGATTTGACATGTAAGCACTGTAGAACCCGTATTTTATATCCGATCAGTACGAAATTCAACAGAGAGAGTTTTCTTATTATATGTATGAACGCTGGTAAATCCAGGGAAAATCGTTTGAGACTTAGATTTAGCCCCCATATATATGTTTCACCCGATTTGACATGTAAGCGCTGTAGAACCCGTATTTTATATCCGATCAGTACGAAATTAAACAGAGAGAGTTTTATTATTTCGTGAATGAACACTACCAAATTCGGAGAAAATCCGCCAGATTTAGATATAGCCCCCATATATACATATGTTACACCCCATTTGACATGTAAGCGCTGTAGAAACCGTATTTTACACCCGATCTGTTCGAAATTCGGCAGAGAGAGTTTTCTTATAACGTGAATGAATACTACCAAATACATATGTTTCACCCGATTTGACATGTAAGCGCAGTAGACCCCGTATTTTATATCCGGTCAGTACGAAATTCAACAGATGTTGAATTTCGGTTTCTTATTATAAGTATGAACGATGCCAAATTCAGGGAAAATCGGTTCAGATTTAGATATAGCCCCCATATATATGTTTCAACCGATTTGACATGTAAGCGCTGTAGAAACCGTATTCGATCAGTACGAAATTCGGCAGAATTCCTATCGCAATGCACATTTTCGCATTGTTAGGGAGGTGTAGGGTATTATACAGTCGGCCCCGCCCGACTTTCTGTCTTTCCTTGCTGGTTTATTTATGAATTTGGTAGCCTTTTTTGTCATTTAAATTTTCTCTGTAAAAGGAAGCTTTATGTTCTCCCTACTCTTGGATCTTTTCACAACAGCAAAAGAGACAATTTTCATGTCTTGGTATTTAAAAGGCTTTGTAAATTACTCATACTCTCTTTACTCAATATTTTACTCAACCGCACGATCAGTTACTCTCCATAAACAACCGTATAAAGCTCTACGGCTCGAAATTGTTCTCATTTTTATTACTATTATTTATATAACTCTCTCATTGACTCTCACCACAAAAGTAACGTGTATTCTAAAATCTCTAGATATCGAACTAGATTTTTATTAATACTAACTGTTAACTACAATGTATTATTATCTTTCCATTCTGATCGAACTAGTAATCAATAAAGACGTTGAGTAAAAACGCTGTTTTTTTTGTAGTGACACTTAACATAAATGATATTATCGCTACGATCAGGGAATGCCGTAAAGGACTACTGTAGCTAGCGTATTCGAGGACGAATACTGAGCATAAAAAGTGTTGTTTAGTCACGGAATAAAATAAAAATTATATACATAAATTACGCTGATCAACACTTTTCTGCAGCGGAAAAAATCACAATAATTATAACATTTTTTCGTAAAATGTGATCGGTCTGACCATTCCGAAGAAAATCGATGCATAATTCAAAAAGTAGCTAAGTTAGTAAGTCTACCTAAACCAAAATTTTGCAACATTATAGTGAAGGTGTTAAAATACGATTTGGTATTTCATGATACGTAATTTAGGTGGAAGGTAAAGTTGGTACATTTGGTAAATTAGCTATAACATTTTTAATTCTTCATCGATTTTCCTCTGAATGGTATCATTTTATTCATGACCGAAAAGACTTTACAATAAAATAAAAATATAATAATTGTGCATTTTCGATGTTTTTATGACGCTTTTATTTAGAAATTATTAAGAATTTCTCAAAAAAATGATTTTTTACAACTTGCAAAATATCATCGAAACCTCTGAACGGATGAAAAAGTGAAACTGAAGGCTACTTAATATACTTGGCCTGGGAAAATGACTGGTCTAATTCAAGAAGGTCCAGCCGCTCTTTAATGGACTTCGCAGTGACAACGATATTTAACTCTCACACAAAGCTTGCGGTAACCTCCCCTGCAGAGAAATTGGTCCAGTCTATGAAAAGGACCGGATCTGAGCTGGTCCAAAATGAACTAGATCCAGACTAGAGCAAAAGTAATGCAGCCAGAAACAGTTGAGCGCAAAAAAACAAGAGAATTCAAAGAAATCTGCCTAGGCAGCGCTGCTTTTGTTTGATTTTGTACAGCGTGAATATTTGCTTGTGTTTTTTCGTCTGCATTGAAATAATTCTAAGTGTTTACCGTTAGGAATTTATGGTGGTGCTTGTCATTTCAGTCTTGTGTTCATTGTTAAGTGGAAATTTTAACAAGTAAGACGTTATAATGATAATAGTAATTATAACTATTTCAAGTTTCCCTTTTCTAGGAATTAAAATAATTTGTTTCCGTTTTTCAAAGAATAAATATATTTGAATTTAATGTTTGTAAATATTATAAAAATAAAAACCATTCAATATATTTTATTTTATAAAAAAGGCAAGCTGAAAAGTGTTTCTAGACTGGCCCATAACCAAGAGAGCAGGAACTAATTCTACATAATATATTTTTTCCAGCAAGCAACTGTTTCTTTTTACATGGGCTTGTCCTAGGAAGAATCAATTTTTCTCCGGATGCATTCGTTTGGAACAGTTCTGGAGTAGTTTAGATATATTCCTGAATAACTATATCAGAGCTAGTTCCCTAGAATTAATTCTAAACTATTCCATTCTGAACTATATCAGAACTGTTCCAAACGAATGCAGCTGGAGACAATGGATTCTTCCTAGGACAAGCCCATGTAAAAAGAAACAGTTGCTTGCTGGGCAAAGGGTATTATGTAGAACTAGTTCATACATTCTCATGGACCAGTGTAGAACTATTTATGAACTGGTCCGCTTCGCTGCAGGGTTGATCGCTGCTGTTAATCAACACACTCCGAACTCGTAATGGCAGAACCCAAAATACCATATACACATAGGTTATTATAAATTACGCTATTTCATCATGCGGGGTCACTCGGATTTCCAACGATGACATCCCTATACAGTGTCCTACCTTAGGAAATGGAGACCAAATAAGCGAAATCAACAACTTAACACCAGACGCTGTATCGTGGCTTTTTATGCTATTCTTTGGATTGTAGTGATTTTCCATACGCTAAATAAATAAAAATAGGTCCACCACTAAGTGCCAGTTTTTCATAGAAAATATCAATTTTCCGTAACATAATTTTGGTGCGTTTCCTTTCTTTAATTAGCCGATTTTTGAGATCTTGCTTATTTCGAATATGCCTTTTTCAAATGCATTGGTCCAATACGCCACATAGATGCTCTATGGGATTTAAATCCGGTGACTGAGGTGGTGAATGTAGCTAATGGAGTTCTGCTGCTGTATGCCTAGGGTAGTTGTCTTGCTGGAAATAATAGCCCTATTTTTTTCTGCGATTGCTTCATATTTTCTTTGAGAATATTGAGGTAAGCAAAACGATCAATGGTGGTGGAAATCCCAGACCATCACATTGCGAAGCAAATTTTGGTGGGCAATAACACTTTATTCTTTTTAACCCATACATTTTTTTTTAACATCAGAATAAAATACATTAATCTTGCTTTCATCGCTTTATCTTGCTTATAAAAGGCTTCTTTCGAGACATGCGGCTATGATGCCCGTTACTTCTCAGTACACTACGTACCGTTTCTGGGTGGAAGAAATATCCTTCCATTTCCAAGATTCCATTTGCCATTTCCACTGCATAGTCCTAGGATATAGATTTGTATTTCCCCGATGATATGGGCTTTTAGTCGTGGAGTTAACTTTGGTGAACGATCGGTTCCGACCTTAATTTTCGTTTGATTGTTGTTCCTTAATATTGTCTGCGCCGTCGCCTTTGGACGTCTAACCAAATCTGCAATTTGCCGTACATATTTTCCATCTTTACGATGCTTAACAATGAGCTGACGCGACTCCAAGGAAGTTTCCTTTCTCATTTGCATAATTTTTCACATAATTTTTCCATTTACCAACAAAACTTCGATTAATAAGAATAACGATAAATTTTATATACGTTCACAACTGTTGGTAGCACTGAATTTCACACATAATTGTCTATTTTTGTATTTACGTATTGGACGTATGTATACTTTTATGTGCCTTAAAAATCAATTATTGTTATTTTTGTTAATAAATGTCAAACAATTTTTGAATATTGCAATATTTTTATGTATTACTGTTAGTTAAATTTCATCTAGTATAATACATAGGTTATCTATGTTTACTTTCCATAGAACTGTATTTTGCATGGTGTTATGTAGACTTTTGTGTGCCACTGTAAAATTTGTTTTTGGTATGTGCATTCTCCTTTTGTTCAATTAACTCTATTGCTGCGTTTGCAAACTAATGCAGTTTCTTGTGGGTAAACGAGTATATAGATTTCCTTATATACACTTCATTTATCGCTCAGTGGGATGTAGTTTCTCATTAATTGCACAGAGTATGTATTTCACAATGTTTTGCTTTTACAGATTTTCTCAGGTATTTTCTTACAATGGCAACCATGGCAATAATGTTCGTACATTTTGTTTTAATATCGTTTTTCGCCTTTATTTTTGCCTCGCCTTTATGTCACATGTTTGCAAAATATTCCATTTTTACCTTTCTACATACGCTTTGCGAATGAAATTGATAATATTGCTTCAATTTGGCAACCATGGCACAATAGTTATACACACTTTATGATGCCCTCATTTAATATTCATTTGTTCAAAGTGAAAATCAATATTGTGTGCTGGACGGACTTCTTGTTTCAGGTTATTGACACCTTTCAAAGCGGAATCCTTTACTGTGATACTGCCTGTAGGCTCTCACAATTCTTTTTGAATTATCTTCGATGAGTTTCACGGCAATTTAAATGCAAGTTTTTTTTTAGAATTGTAAATTAAATTAAGTGTTTTTTTGAAGGAATTAAAACTATATATATATACCATTTCTAGTAGGGATAGTTTTCTTCGTATTAATTTGTAATCTAAAATTACACATAATATGTATATATGTATACTGGATGGTGTACTTAAGAGCGCTATGAGTTTTAGTCCGTTCAGTGTTGCTAAGGTGCGAACAACCCGAATCCACTAACAACGTTCACAAAGTGACACGGTCGCCGAAGAGGCCAGGCAGTCTGGTACACCACTACACGCACAGAGGCGCACTGCAGCCATATATAGACAAACACACATCCATACGTATAGGCATGTATTAAAGTATATATATATGTATATTATATAATTGACGTAATACTTAAAAACCAAACATCATCTCAGAAATGTCCATTCCATGCTTTAAATTTAGCCGAACTTACCTTTGATTGTGATTTCCCTGTATTTTTCTTTTCTTTCAAACTTGCAAAATCAATACACTTTGACTAGTAATGTTGAAAAAATATTAGAAAAGTTTCCATAACGAGAATGTCATACTTGCTACGCAAATAATAAAAAAAACTGAATTTGCTGTGTGAGTGGAGGAAGTGTTTCTTGTTGTTTTTATAATTTGCCATTATTGAATTGATGTCATTCATTGTTGGTTGAATTTGGGAGGTTTTTGTTTTACTTTAAAGTCTTTGGTGCTTTTTGTCTGCTGTTACATTTGATAGTTTTATTTAAAGTAGTTTGCTTTGCACCCAATGTGTACTGTATGCATTCATACGTTTTGCAACTCGTTGGCTTTCTATTTATTCATATTATTTATTTTTTTTCGATTCATTTTCATCTTCTCCTCGTGTGAACTTTATTACATATTATTATAATATGGTATTCCAAAAACAAAACAGAAACACAAAAGTTGGTACGTACATTTTTTCGTTCGTCAATGTTGGAACCCAAATCTCAACTGAATCATTGTGTGAGGCTAAACGAAGATATCAGTCAGACCATCGACTCGGCTTTCGTCGTTTTCAAAGTTCTCGTACGCAGCTCGTTTCGTGCTTCTGTACACTCGTTCGTTCAGCAGCATTGACAGACTCAAGGCGAATTGCTGCTACTTCAGTACATTCTCGACACGAGCCCTTTTAGTGTTCAATTCGCCGCGAATATCAGTTAATGTGTGTGTTGTTTCTTCATTTATTTATTCATCTTATTTGTCGTTGGTTGGGGGTTCTTATGCGAAGGAATTCTTTATATACCAGCAGTAGCATGACAAACTGCTTCAGTTGTTGGGTAGACGTTCAGCTGTGTGGTTGCATTTTGCTTTTGTCGGCCGTTTGGCACTCCTATCGTATTTTCTGTTTGTATTCATTGTTGGGGATGTTTGAGCTATGGGCGGGTGGAGGGAGATATGCTTTCTATATGAACGGGTATCGTGTCGGTAAATATAATTCGTATCGACATTCGCTTTGAAGTGCGGGTAAGTACGTTATGTATGATGACATTTCTTGTTATTCGTAATGACATTTTTTTGTTTTAAAATAAAAAAAGAACATCGACTCTGACAGTGATGCCAAACCAAAATTTACTTACACTGACTGAAAAATGTCTGCGCACAAGTACATCAATTTCAATAAAATGTATATATTTAGCTATGTTCCTTTACCTACTACAAGTTACTACTTTTACCATTTTTACTTCAAAAAGCGTTCCTTTACTCAAAAAACTAGTAAAAATAGTAGACAATTTTAAGAGAGAACATTCAAAACGTTTTTCTCTTTTACTAGTTTTTACTCGACAAATTTTTCCGAGTAAAAGTAGTAGCTTTCAAAATACATTGAAAGTAATACAGTAGAGGCTCGAAAAAGTTAAGTAGTTTGTTTCAGGGGTGCTTAACTTTTTTGAATTCTTAACTTTTCCGTGATATGAAAACTTAATGTGATTATACTTGTATTTACACATTGTGTATATAATTTTTAATGTGTATTTAAGTACTATACATATGTATATATTTTTTAATGTCTTAACATTTTTTATTAAATACGCATGTAGCAAAAATAATTAGAAGATACATATACATACATTCATTATTATTACGTTTATATGGTGTTTGTTACGGTGAAGTAATCAGTAACCTTATTCTGATGGAGCGTTCTCTCCGAATGCGATTTTACGATGTCCGATCGTAGTTCGAGAAGATGTGAAATATGTTTGTTGGAGAAATTCGTATTGTACTCATTCCATTTTATCAGCGTATTCACCGCGCATATTGCATCATATTTACGTATGTATGTATTCACTAGCATTTTATAACGGTAAAGGTCGTTACATTTTTTTTGCTACCCATGTGTGCAGCACTACACACACCTATATAAATAGCGACATAAAAGGAGTCAAAATGAATTTAGAAATAAAAAAATTAATTGGAAACAAAGGAGACTCGAAAATGTTAAGCATCACTTAACTTTTTAGAGTCCCGTGTGATGACTAAAAGCTGCTTAACTTTTCCGTATTCTTAACTTTTTCGCGTCTTAACTTTTCCGAGCCTCTACTGTATAACAAAAACTTCAAATAGAAGAAATTTTTCTGTGCTTGCTATTTTTACCAGATTTCCGTTCCCGTACTTTTTAAAAATATGTTCACTCAGAGAGAATTTTGAATTATTTCTCTTTTGCTAGTTTTACTATTAAAAAAGTAAAGAAACAAATCTTTTACCACAAAATGGAAGACCAAACCAGCAGTGTTGCCGCTGACTTTTTTCGAAAGGAATCACAAAATAAATCATTTTAACGAAAAAGAAAAAATTTAAGAATGTTTTTTACAGATGAAATAAGGTAACTCATTTGTGACGCCTCGCTTTGGAAATTTGTTTAATAGCATTCACCTCCTTCAAAGTCTCTGTACGAGGAGTGGCAAACACGTCCTATATGGAATAGGTTACGTATTTTATGTTTCAATAAGGTTGCCACACCAGTCATTGATCCTACCATAGATGATGCATTGTCAAATACCAATGGACAGTAAAAAAAATATTATAAACGTAATAAAAGATGGCGAAAAACTTGTTCGAAATCATCGAAGTAGTGGAAAGGCCTCTTTCGTCCGTCCAATATGTTATTCAACAATTCGAGATAACAAAAGCAGTTGCTAATAAAACAAGATCTGGTCGTCTAAGTATGATTGCCCATTGTTTGGGGAAGAGAATTGCCCAAATTACAAATTAGAGCGCGCGGGATTGCTGGGAATCTCAAATCTAGGTTAATCCTACTGTTAGAAAATGTCTTAAACGAAATGGATACAATTGTCGAGTGAGCCGTACGCTCGAAATGCTAATATGGAAAAGAGGTTGGGGTACGCCCTCTAGCGTATTAATAAGAATACACACAAACCTAGTTTTATGCGATTGATACGTTCCGCATAAAGCAATACACTATCTCCATATAAAAACTTCTGATTCGTTCCTGAACAGGGATGCCAACTTAGTGCTTTTAGCACCAGATTTAGTGCTTTTTAGACTACCCAATACGCGAAAAGTGTTCAGTTAGTGCCAAACGAAAAAAAAGCACTAACTGTACGCTTTTCAAATTTTTCGTTAGTGCTTATGTTGCTTTTTATAAATTTTTCGGATCACATTAGGTAACATAAAGAAATAAGACTATTTTGCTATATCCCGATTTGGCATCTACGCCGAATAAACGCCACAATTTGTATCAAATCCTTCGAAAGTTGTTTGAGCTTATAATAAACTCTGGCATTTTTTAAAATTTTTGGCAGGTTTAGATCTTTGAGTCAAAGCGCCATAGAATAGCCGTTTCTCATCAAATTCCTTCAACCAGGAATGAACACTGCCAAATTTAAAGAAAATTGGTTCTGATTTTGGTTCAGAACTATATCCCGATATTGAATGTAGGCGCTTTAAAATCGACATTGTCAACACATCTTTATATTTTTTAACAGATTCTTGAAAAAACCGAACGTTGCCAAATTTAACGAAAATTTCAGTTCAGCATCAGATACGAGTATGTCCCCTGTATGTATCTATATCCTTATTTTGAATCTAAGCTCCATAAACTAGAAAATTTTGGACATATTAGTTTCATTGGGAAAACAACACTGATAAACATTTTCAAAACATATTTATTTGAATTCTGCTCTGATGGGGTCGTGAAGGCTATATACAGTCTTCACCGCCCGACTATATCAATGTTATAGTTCAGTGCATTTTTACGCCTTTTTGTTTGGAATTTTTTGCCCTTTTACGCTTTTTCAATTTTTTATTACGCTTTTGCTTCGGAAAAAGTTGGCATCGCTGTTCCTGAATTTCAAAAAGTCGCATAAATTCAAATTGAAAACATTAAAAATCAATCGTATAAAAAAGAAAACAAAACTTTATTTAGTTTAAGCCTTTCGCTACAAGTTTTTATTAGGTGACTTTAAAAATCCAACTCTTTCGGTATTTACATATACTGGCCCTAGGAATAACTAGCAATATTCAAATTCAAATAAATAGGGAAAGCTCAATATTTCATGTATACGTGTGTGTGTATGTGTTATTATGTCGTCGACGTCGCTGTCTACATTTATTCGAGGAATTTCTTGTGCGTCGTACTTAGTCCTGATTCACACGAGGCAATTTTTGTCAAAGTTTGTTGGAGAGAGAAGCAGGCGGAAAGAGCTCTCTGCCTCTATCTACTACAAAGTTTGACACTTGCTTGGAAAAAATTGCCTTGTGTGAATTGTGTTGTGGGCTCATTTGTTAGGGGGTTGATACTGTTTATAACTCCGGTGAAGAGTGGTTTATGCGAGAACCAGAGAAGTAAGCCGAAGCAAAACTGTCGGCGTCTCGACCAAAAATGGGTCGGTGGAGGCTTATCGGATCGACATTGGCTTGTGATTTATGGCGCAACGTAAATTAAACTAATTTTTTGTACAACTTCGTTGGAACTTAAATGTACATTGGTACAAATATATTTGAAAAGACGCGAACAAATAGCATTGGTGGCGATTTTAAGCCGGTATAAGTCTACTACATCGGCGGCGATTTTAAGCCAATTTTAGCCGACCTATCGGCGGCGGAGTGGCTCGACAAGTAAAAATTTTTGGAATGGTTTTTTAGAAGGATTTGTGTCGTAGAAGAGTGGCTAATTGAAATAACTCAACGTAAGTATTATATTTTAAAAATTTAAAGCATTCTATTATTTTTCAATGTTTTCTTACTGTAATATGACGCAAATTATTACTATTTATTTTTCGTAAAAAAATTCATTCTGTTTGATTTCATTTCAGAAGCATTATAAGTTTTGATCACGCAATGAACTTTATTTGAAGATACATAAGTTGTCGTGGTGAATGGAATTGAATGTAGATGAACCCCCAAACACATCGATACTAAATGTTCGAACTACAAATATTTCTATAGTATGTTGGCCGGTTTGTGCAACAAAATATATTGTATTAAATTATAAAAATGTTAAAAGTATTTAATATATGTGTTATAGATTGTTTTTTTGGTTTCCAGTATAAAAAATAATAAATATAAATTTTGGAAAAACGAAGCGCTATCTTTTGAATATCATAGTGACTTGTATGAAACAAGTATATTTTTTATAAATGAACTGTTCGATACATATTCTTTATTCGGTGAAGGATGGTGGATTCTGTTGCGTAAATTTAAAGAATACTTATAGTGTCACGTCCTTCATTTCGTTGCAATCAGAAGACCGAGCTCGACCAAACCAACTTCTTTTTATTCTAAGAAAACTGCAAGCACTGAAAATAATAAAGCCATTTTAATTCGTTCATATCTACTAAACTACATATGAAATCCAAAAAACCTTTTTAATTAAAAAAAGGTTCTGTATTTCTTTCGTTTTAAATTTTAGCAGTGAAAATATTTTACATGCTTAAGCTAGTGAGTTACATGCAAATTGTTATTAGTTTTTGTTTAACAATATTTAGGTGACTTCACTACATGGTTTTTCTATGACAAAATATTTTTTACGAAAACAAATTATGGATTTTTCATATTGCAATACTTCTCTACAGAACTGCATCATTCGATATTTGTGTTTAAGTCATAGTGTAATCAACAGCGCCATGAAGATCAGCCATTTTGTCTAGAATGGCTCAATGTCCGTAGTCAATTCAGACCAGTTCCCTAATTCTAATAGCAGTACATGTGGCTTATTGCATTGCTATAATGTCTAGCGGCATTAAATGTGGTATGACATGTAGTATTATCCGTCTGACTATTGCCATATACAACCAATAAACTATACGCGGTTTCAGACTCCTGCGTTTTCCTATTGTCCTTTCACAGATACGGGCTCTATCCAGAAATTTGAAATCCAACTTCCTGTCTATTTTACTATTGCCTGTCTTCTTTTACTAACTATTTTCCGCATACGTAGAAGAGATTTTCAATATCCCCCAAGGAGACATGTGAAACTGCTGGTACCTTATTTCTCCTGGTGAAAATAACTAGTTCCGTCTTGGTCGGGTTAACATCAAGACCATTACCGGAAGCCCATCTTGCGGTTTAATGAAGCGCCTGCAATAGGACGTATCTAAGAGTACTTGAAAACTCCCTCTAACAGCTATTTTCACGTCATCTGCATATGCTACAACTCTGACACCCATCATCTCCAGAGAAATATATTGTTCATGGAGAGATTCTATAGCAGAGTAGACAGAACGCCCCCTTGGGGCGTTCCTCTTCAGTTGACCCTAAGCTAGCTGAAATGCGTCTCTTAATCAGAAGGATATGAATGAACCTCAGTCCTGCATCACACGATGCAACTTTTTCCAAGCAAGTGTCAAAATTTGTAAGAGAGAGAGGCAGGCGGAAAGAGCTTTCTACCTCTCTATCCAACAAACGTTGACACTTGCTTGGAAAAAATTGCCTCGTGTTATGCAGGACTTTGTATTTTGTAAGCAACCCCCAGGGTTGCTAGCGCCGTTATTATATCGGCTGGATTAATACAGGGTGGGTGATGAATATTGCACATTAAAAAACTCAAATAACTTTTAGTTAATTATTTTTTTTATTTTGTAGTTTGATTTTTAGATTTAACAAAGACGGATAACTGGTA
Source organism: Eudasyphora cyanicolor (assembly GCA_963930755.1). Classification (NCBI taxonomy): domain Eukaryota; kingdom Metazoa; phylum Arthropoda; class Insecta; order Diptera; family Muscidae; genus Eudasyphora; species Eudasyphora cyanicolor. The sequence continues at coordinate 259,694,484 of OZ005736.1, forward strand.
CACTGTAACAAGAATTTGGATAGTCCGCCGCTATCACGCACTGGAGTCCGTAGTTTCGGTTCAAAGAGAGTATAGGCGCACGTTTGGCGGCAATCCTCCGAGCAGATGGACCATAACGAGACTTGTTAACAATTTTGCCGAGCATGTGACAGTCAACAGAAGACCATCGAAACCCTTCAGTTCGGACGGAGGATACAATCACTGCTGTAACAAGAAGCTCATCTGCTCAAATGGGTATAAGCAGGCAGTCATTGCAGTCAATTATGAACAAAGATTTGGAGTTGTTCCCATATTAAATTCAAATGGCCAACAAAGGCAGCAGACTTCCCTATTCGCTTGGAATTTTGCCAGAAGATGCTTCAAATGATGAAAGAGGACAGAAACATGTTGAACTGTCTTTTCGTGTCTGACGAGGCCCATTTCGATTTAAACGGCAACATAAACAAACAAAATTGTCGAATATGTGCTTACAAACCACAATTACTCCATGAGACGGAATTGCATCCACTTCGTGTCACAGTTTGGTGTGCAGTTTCATCACGCTGCATTGTCAGTTAAGAGAGTTTTTCTATCCAGAATTACGCCGAATGTGAATTTCTTTCAACTCTGTGTGGTTTTAGCAAGATGGTGCAACTCCTCACATAACCCGGCCTGTTATGACAGAATTGCGACGAAAATTTCCCAATAAGCTGATATCCAGAAACTCCATATTCCGTTGGCCCCCCAGGTCGCCTGACCTTACTGCACCTGACTTTTTTGTGGGGTTATTGCAAACAGGAAGTCTACGAAGCAAAACGAAAAAAATTGAATGAACCAAAGCAATCCATTCGAGATAGAATTGCTGCTATTCCTGTCTCAACTCTCCAAGCACTAATGAACAACTTTTTGGTAAGATGCCGCACATGCAACAATGAGCATGCATTTAAATTCCATTATTATTAAAACTAATTAAGCTATATTTAATAAAATTTAATGAGCTTTAACATGAATAAAAGAAAAATGAATTCCATACACTGAAAAAAAGTTATTTGAGTTTCTTAATGTGCGATATTCACTAGCCACCCTGTATTATTGAAGGAGAAGAGATAGACCCACTGTTATACCCCTACCTTTCCGCAATTCTACCACCACCTGACGGCGTTGAAATCGCGCGGAATGAATGCTGATCACTGTACGATTCTGGCGTCGGGCTCCTTGATCGATGACATATGTGGAAGACTGAATGTCTACCTGAGGTAGCCAATTTCTTCACCATCAAATCATCTGCTACACTGTTTACAGCATGGACGACGCAAGTGAAGGAGCAACACAATGTGCTAGCCAATGGCACAAGAATTCTGACCACCAATTACCATAAAGTTTTTGGTGTCACTTTTAATAGCCTCTTCAGGTGTAACGTGCATGTCACAGCTATGTCCAATAAAATGAGAAGTAGGAACAATGTCCTCAAACCGCTGGCCGGCATGACTTGCGGAACCGACAAAGAACCTGGTTGACCTCTTACAGAGCGATAGGTCGGTCTGTGGTTAACTATGCTGTGTGTAAGGGTGTAATGGTAGATCGCTTCCACGTAGTGCACCCTGGGTAACGCCAAATGTAAACGTCAAGTAGCGGTTCTACTTAAAAACTCCCCTAACACCGGGGTGTACTGCGACCTCGTGGTTTGCAGTCAGGGGTAATCGACTGTATTTGTACGGAGCCTTGCTGATACCTGGGCGTCTCAGCAAGTAATAGGTGTTGTGCTACCCAGTACTTGCCATAGTACCGGGGGCTATGCTAAAACAAACTCCTCTATGTCCGGAGTGTTATGCGTACCGTGCTCATCGGACTTTTCGGTTCGCAGTCAGGGGTTACCATAGACTGTGTTTTGACGGCTGCTTTTGCTGATACCTGGACGACTCAGTCCTTGTCACGTTTTTGGGGGCTATGACGTGATATCGGCGCATGGCTCTCAGATTCCTTGAGAGATTTGAGAAAGCCGATCCTGCATCTCTCACCAACAAGCAGAGAGAATCCCTGAAGTGGGCACAGAGTTTTTCTGAAGAACTGGATACCGCACCAACTTCCATACGGCAGAAGCCAATTAAAAGGTTGCGCTCTCTAGAGGTAACGCTGCTCCTCGGTCCTTCGCAGACTGTATGTGAGAGGAAGACGGCAGCATTGAGGAGCTGCAGTGTCCGGCTCCCTATTGTGTCGACGCAGGCTGGAATATGCGCTGTGTTGAGTGCTATCGCTGCGCACTGAAGAAATCCGTGACTAAAATGCTGAAGGTTTGCAATCACGGGCTTCAAATTGACAACTGAAAGGTCGGTCGATTGGATGAAGCGGATGGGCATCGGAGGCACGCAGTATTTATTATGAATGTCGAGTCTCTACTCCACCTCATCAAGTCCGAATTCATGGTTTCATATGGATTCAGTAAAATCCGACTTAAGGTGTACAAGAGCGACGAGGGAGGAAATTAGAAAAATACTCCTCCAGACACTGGTGTAGTATTTAATGAAGAGCCCCCCTCTTCGCAAGTAACAGAGCAGCATCTGGCAGGAACTTGCGTATCACCATTTACCCATGTGCTTAAGTGTGTCGAGAAACTCGTCATCACCCTGTGGGGATGAATCCGGTGAGGATGAGCTTCTAGCGGACACAGACGACGAGGCAGATATGACGGTAGTGGCGAAAACTGACTATGGCCCGGCTCCTACAGCTTCATCTGCCTTAAAAGACCTCCTTATGCAAGGAGGGGCTGATCAGGTCCTAATCCAGGAACCATGGTTGAATGGAGATATGGTTTGTGGGCTTAGGACGCCTGGGTTTAAGCTGCTTCAAGGTACAGGTAATAGATGACGTAGAGCCTGCATACTTCCCAAGAACGACGTTAATATATACCTTCTTTTAGTAGTGAAGACATATTAGTTAGAAAACTCTCATGTTTGGTGGACCTCCGTTTATATGGCACACAACACTGAGACGTCACCTTGTGCTTTGAAATCACTGATAGGAGTGGCAAACGAGAAGAACAAGGAGCTAATTGTGTGTAGTGATGTCTATGCACACCATTATATGTGGGGAAGTACTGACATCAACGACAGAGGCGAATTACTTATCGAATATATTATAAGTAGTAATAGATTGTGTGAACCTACCTTTCTCTCCGAGAATTTAAGTGGAAAGATTTCTGATTGGAAGGTTTTGGACACTCATAGCTTTTCCGACCATAGATATATTAGCTTCTGCATGAATGCGAAGCCTCCTGATACTTTCCCACCTAATATTTGGAAGGCTATTTAGGAAAAAGGTAGTTAATATGCAACAGGTCTCTTCCAAAATGCAAACTAACCCGGATATAGAAAAAACGGTGGAACGAGTCACTGAAACTCTTAACGACTCGTTACAAGCCGAAGGTCCCAAACAGAACCCAAGGGCAAACAACGACTGCAATGGTGGTCTCTCAATTGGTTATGCTGAGGAAGTGCTGTAGGAAGCTCTTCAATAGGGCAAAGGCCACAAGAAATCCACAGTACTGGACACAAACAAGGAAGAACTCAAACGGTACAAAATAAGAGTTGAGAAAGCCTCAAAATAAATCCTGGATAGATGTCTGTAGTGGCGTAGAAAGCTCATCCGAAGTTTCAAGGTTACGGAAAATTTCAGCCTCAACAAGAAAGATGATAGTTCTTGGACTACGTTCAGTGAGGTATCGCTAGGAGTGCTCCTGGAGAGGTAATTAGGTAGTTACCTTAGGACTAAAATTGATCAGAGGCTGCTGTCCACTTAACAGCATGAATACAGCAAGGGCACGTCCAGGGAAACCGCCCTGCATGATCTAGTCTGCTTTATTGAAGGAATATATTATGGTACCTTTCTTACATATTGAGAGGGCCTTCAATAACATAAATCCAGCCGCTATAATTAAGAAACGAATTTTAGCTAGTTTAGGGTCAACTGACATCTATAAATTTGTCAGCAGGGGAACGACCCAAGGGGGTGTTCTGTTTCCTCTGGTATGGAATCTCTCCATGAACAATATTTTGTTTTCTCTGGAGATGATGGGTGTCAGAGTTTTTGCCTATGTAGATGACGTGGCAATAGCTGTTATAATGCGTTCGCACCAACCCGTTTTGGCTCATTTGTTTTGGGAAAACATCTCACCGTTCACACATGTTGCCTGCTTAATTATGCCATTTATTATGTTTTCAAATGACATATGTCAACTTATTGTGTACAAACAACTTTTACTGAAAATATAAAAAAGAAACATGGAAAGTACCAAAAAAGCATTGTTAAATTATTTGGTGCTCACAAATCAATGCACAACGAGAATTCAACTATTCGATGACATTTTCCATTTTTATTGTTGACAAAATTTGAAATGTATATATTCAGTGTGCGACAGATTGACAACTTAAGGGGGTTCGGTTCACATACTTCAACATGCAGTTGTGGGACGTGTTATTGGGAAAAACATGCCGATTGAGACGGTTTTAATTGACATTTTTATAAGGGGAAGCAACTCGTTTTGGCTCGAAAACATCTCAATGAGCCAAAACGGGTTGGTGTGAACGCCTTATAAGTTATTAGAGAATCAATATTCACAAAATGTTAACCCTTTGAGGGAGGTACCAGAAGGAGTGGACCAACATGATCGACCCCTCATCGAATGCTACTTTTTTCTGCCTTTCGCCCCACAAATGCCCTTTTGTCTTCGTTTGTAAAAAAATGCTGCACTGCGAGGGGGTTTCGTTTTCTTTTGTAAAAAATGTCGCAGTTGAACGGTTCAAAAATTTAAAGTTTCAGCCTAGTATTTAATCGAAGGGGTGGACGCTGCCCTACCAACAAATAGAAAAAATATTATCGCATAACAAATTTTAAGTCAACCCGTTACTCATGCATCGTGCGCTCCAGCCAGATAGATAGACGGACGTTGCTCAAATGACATGAAATATCCTAAAACGGATTTCCGCCTAACATACTTATGCCAAAGTGCTACCAAAGTACTGACAACGACAGATTGTTAGTAAAAGGTGAATTGTCAGTTCGGACTGCAAGAAAACCTTGTCCATTCGGAAGGTCAAATTTTGGGCGACTCGTTCGAGCATAGCAACTGGTATCTCGCGAATAACATGAATAATGTTGGCTTCCAAAGCGTCAATCGTAGCTGGCTTATTCCTGAAGACCTCAGACTTTACATATCCCCAGAGAAAATAGACCAAAGGTGTGATATCACACGATTTCTCTTGTCTTGTTTAAGTCTCTTGAATTTCAGGCAAGGCATATAAAAAAGGCATATTGAAACACTATGCAACAAAATTATTGTCCAAGGGATGTGGATAACAGTTTCTGGTGCAATTAGGTGTCACAAACACGAAAAATGTTAAAAAAAATTTTATGGTAATTTTTTTTTTAAATTTTTTTTTTTAAATTTCATTTTTCATGGAAAGTATATTCATTATTTGGACCATAATTTCAAGTATAAGCCTGATTGAGCCGTGTTATGCCTCAAATTAAAGGGAATTATGAGGGCTACATATGCTGCAAATATTGCTTTCACGTAGAATCTTTGGTTTAGTAACAGTCGTCATAAATATGAGAAAAAAATTATTTTTTAAAAAAAAACACTTTTTCCTGGTACAAAACACCATAAAAAATAGAAAAAAAATATTTCATCACATTTTTAAAAAGACATCATGCTAACGAAGAAAACACTGTCTATTTGAAAAAAATCTATGGATAGATGTAAAAGTTATGAGCCATTTTGTAAATGTTAGGGAAATTCAAAAAAATGTTCTTTCATATTTTTTCGTTTTTAAATGATGTTTCTGCTTATATTGAATTCGCCATATGTGAGAGAGACATATAAGAGACATTGCACTTGCATTTTATTTTATGAGGATTGATGTCAGACATTATAAAATTATAGAGAGGACGTGGTTTTATGGCCGTTCGTAACCCTTCATAAAACATTATATGCAATATGAGAGCTATATTGGATGAGATCCGCCCTGGTAGAGGGTCATTCAACAATCTTTCCTTAAGCCTTTTACAAAATTTTTAAAGAGCCCCAGCTTAATATGCAGTGGAGGCAAAATAATGTTTTCTTTTTGGACGAGAGGTGTGTATTTTATGTTGTTTTCACCCAATGTATTGTATTTTCTTGTTAGCCATTTCTTTCTCCTGTAATGATTTTCGCGAGCTCGGCTATCCCAGAGGCATAAAAAACAGCAATATTTTGTATATCCGCCTTGCATTCCACATAACATCCCAACTACTTTTAAATCGCAACAAATTTTCCAGTCATGTTGTTCATATTTTATGTATTTTATCAATTTAGCCATTGTTTAGAATGATTCCTTAGTGTTGACGGCATGAGCAATGGGAATCGACTGTTTCTGATTTTCGTTGTGCAAAAGAAATGCTTTAAAACTTTCTTTACTGCTGTCAACAAATAACCGCCATTCTTTTGAATTGTATGTTTGATTAAGTTCCTCGAACAATCCGGGAATGTCCTTGCAAAAGCATATGTTATCCACAGTTGTATAAAATTGTTTGTAAGGTATATCACGGACTCTATAATATGATATGTTAACATCTGGGGCCAAAATATTGTACTGTTTCATCCGAGAAGCAAGTAGTTCTGCCTTATCTTTGGTCAGTTCCAAATATTGCACATATATTTCTTTTATTATTTCACTCTCATATTTAAAACGTTTTTTAAAAGTCTTTCTTTTCAAAAAATCGAAGAAGGCGTTTTTGATGGACCTAAAATAAGGAAACTGATGAAAGATGTAAATTTCGAATCCTATTTGACGTCGGATGAAATTGCAGCATGTAGGTCGTTTAAGCTTGTAGTTTCAAATTTCCTTGGATTCAATAAAAGCCCGCAATATGAAACAATGATTAATGATTTGTTAAAAAATTATGAAAAAATTGGTAAGAAATGTATTTTTCTATATTTATGTATGTATTCTTCTAAAGCTGAGTATAGACGATTGCCAGATTGGCAAACGTTATCAACCCTGGTAAAGTGCTGCAAATATACGGGCAATGTCAGATTGTTAGGCAAAGGTGAATTGACAGTTCAGACGATTGCAAGAAAGCATTACAATTTCATATATTTACAATATATTTGGTAAATATTTATATGCAGGATTGCCAATAAAAATACATTATAGACAGTGTTGCAAATAAAATGATTTTCTGGCAATGGCGCCGTTGTCACATGCATAAACTTCGAACATATAACAATCAGCAAATTATCTCGCAATGACTTTTCTGCTAACGTTGCAAAACAAAAATTGTGTGTTCACACGGTTGTAAATTCACAGGGTTGCATTTTTCCGCCATTTTTCTGGCAATGTTGTCCGATCTGCAAATCGTCTGTACTTACTTTAACTTATTTTTCGCTTTATGTATTCCAACAGGTGTATTTGGTAAATATTTATATGCAGTATTGCCAATAAAAATACATTATAGACAGTGTTGCAAATAAAATGATTTCCTGGCAATGGCGCCGTTGTCACATACATAAACTTCGAACATATAACAATCAGCAAATTATCTCGCAATGACTTTTCTGCTAACGTTGAAAAACAAAAATTGTGTGTTCACACGGTTGTAAATTCACAGGGTTGCATTTTTCCGCCATTTTTCTGGCAATGTTGTCCGATCTGCAAATCGTCTGTACTTACTTTAACTTATTTTTCGCTTTATGTATTCCAACAGGTGTAAATATGTCCGACGTAAGCGACGAACATGGGGAAAGGTTTCACCAAGAAATGAAGTCCATCGAGCGGCGTTACCAAGGGCACTGGGATGAAAGAATGATGGGAGATTATATTTGGTTCCTCATTAGAGAAACCGATTCCGAAATCTACAAACGTCAACAAAGAACTCACAATTACTTCTAATGAAACGTGTTCATGTAAATAAACTCAAATGTACATAATATAAATAATCGCTATTTAAACAGAAATTTTAAACAGATTTTTTTAAATTTTCTTACCTCTACCAAAAGGGCTATAATTTCTACATTTATCCATAGATTTTTTCAAATAGGCATTATTTTCTTTGCTAGGATGAACACTTTTAAAAAATAAAATAAAATATTTTTGAGTGTGTAATTTTGTGTATTCGACCTGTGTTTTTAATTTTGTATGATATTTATTGTATGTATGACCACAGACAACGACCAAGGGAGTACATACTCATTTTCTACGGATAATTTTAAAGTTTTTCGTAGTTATATTTTCACATCCTGATGATGTCTTTCGAAGAAAGACGAAATATTGAATGGAAATAATAAAAAAAAACAATAAAAAAAACAACATAGACCTCGAGCTCATTTTTGGATAAATATCATATAAAATATTTTTTTCTACTTTTTATGTTTTTTTGACCAAGGTTTTTTTTTAAAAAATCTACTTTTTTCAATTTGTTTAATGACTGTTACTAAACCACTGTTTCTAAGTGAAAGAAATATTGCCAACATTGGTAGCCCACATTACTAGCTTCAATTTAACGTATAAGTCGACCTGATCGGGCATATGCTCCAAAAATTATAGTGCAAATACTAAGGGTACCTTCGACGATAATAGTATTTTTTTTAACATAAAAAAATTTTTGGTTTTGATTTTATATAACAGTATGCTACAATCTGTACCAAAAAATAATTTTTAGGTCTAGGACACAAAAAATTTTTTTTTGTTGCATAGTGTAATCTGCTGAAGTTTCAGCCAATGTAAATAGGGACTAAAGTGATGGTATATATTAATGTGCTACGTTATTTTAGTTTTTTTTTTTAGTTTGGCGTGAGATTTTTATAGTCGATATTACAGAAACATCCAGCCAATTCGTGCTTCAAGTCAGTTTAATTTAAATTGTCTATATGCATATGAAGTATAGCATACATATAGGCTGGTCTAGTACTGGTTAATGTCTCTGCTACATAATGTTGCAGTATTTTCACAGTTGTTAGCTTTTGTTTATCTTGCATGCAAATGTTGTTATGAGTCATCCCTTAACTAAACTACAGTCACCCGTTATGGATAGGGTTTTAAAATCAGATATTAAAATACACAGCGCAAGAAACAAAAAAGTACTGTGACAAAAAATCCTGAATGGGAAATTAATTTGTACACTGGGCAAAAACGCCTTTTTTATGTTCTATATGTTTGAATCGAACGAAAATATATTTGGAACACAAATTTTGAAATATTATATATTTCTGAGAAAATAAATTTTGTTTGAAAATCAATAAAATTTATGTGGGACGCATATATTAATATATTACAAATAAATATATTTGCAAACTATTTTTCTCAAATAAAATATGTGTTTATAAAAATAAAATTATGTTTGGGAATTTCTCCAAATGTATTTTTTTAAACAAGATTTCCAAACCGAATTTAATTTTTTATTGAATTCGAGTTATACCTTACAATTTAAAATGACATAAGTAGCAATAAGATTTGTTTTAAAGCACTATTTTTTATTTCTATTTATTCCAAGTCATAATTTGTTGTCAACGCATCATGCATAACGTATTATTTTGCATGATTGTATAAAGGAATTATACGAGCATTTAAAATTTCCGAAAAAATACCGTTGAATTACTGAAAAACATAAAAATTGTCTTAAAATTAAAGCGTTGATATATTTTCTGAATACTTAAATGCAAATACAAATTTGTTACGCAAATACTGAGGGAATAAAATCGCGTTCCTTCTGCCTTTCTTACAAATATAACGTCTGAATAACTTCAAAAGGGAAAGGCATATGAAGGTTAGGCTGGGTTAAAAGGGTAGCTTATCCCTAAAGAGGGATGAAAACACACGGATGCCTGTAAATAGCCTCATTTTGATACCTATTCTTTTGAGATGTGTGCAAAGTAAGCTTTCTCAAGAATTCTTTGCCGAATGCTATTAGTTGGCTTGATTCTGCAATTTTTTATATATTCCCATATGGACCCTATTCTTATGTCTGAAAGTTTGTCTATGTGATAAAGCAATTCGGCAAGGACACATTTTGGGTCACGGTAGCACTCTTGTATCAGAGCCTTTCTTTGCTTGGATGTGAACCTAGAATGTTCTCGTATGGTTTATCGGCGGGGCTAGGTAATTAGAGGCCTGCTCAAGAAAAACGCCTTGATCTAGCTCCTTCAGAATGGAACTATGTCCGTGCGGGCTTTTTTTCAGCATGACCCTTTCCTGATTGGCCGTGCCGTTTCTGATTTGAATGTCTAGTGGTTTAATATCGAGTAGAGTCTCTGGTCCAGTCTGTGGTGTTGATATGTGGGCTCCTGTTATATTAACACAGACCATTCTCTGGATTTTTTCTTAATTTTGGCAGGTAGGATTTCGTGTTTACAGCTTCACACAGCTCTTATGATAGCTGGCATTTTTGCATTTAGTTCCCATTTCTTACCAAACATTTTGCTACAAGTATAAAAGGCGCAGAGCGCTTTCTTTCGTCTCTCCTAGGTGTTCCTTATCCATGATTGTTTGAAGTGAAGGATTATACCTAAGTACTTTGCCTCTTTCGATAGTAGTAGAGTGTCCCCATTTAGTTAAGGGAGTTTGATGTTCGGAATTTTGCGTCTTCTGGGGAACAGAACTAATTCAATCTTCTTGGGATATACCACCAGTCTATTTTCATCCGCCCATCTCCAGAGTTTCTATAGTGATATTTCCATGATATCAACAATCGTAGGCAAGAATTTGACTCCGATAAGTAGCACAACGTCTTCCCTATATGCCACTACTTTTATGCCGTCCTTGTTGAGTTTCATCTGGATATCATTAATTACCAATGTCCAAAGTGTGGGGGATAAAACTCCTCCTTGTGAAGTGCCTCTTGTAACTGTTATTCTGACCATACTATCACCCTGTACAGGGTTTATAACTCTGGTTTTTCAGCATGGTGCCCGTCCACTGGGTAATAACAGGATTAACTCCGGTATGGTTTAAGGAAGATGATCGATGATATTTTAACGTTGTTAAATGCTCCTTCCATGTCTCAAATTCTTTGAAGTGAAGAGATTTTTCGAATGACCAACTACTTCCTGGAATGCTGGTTTTACCGATCTACCCTTGAGGTAGGCATGGTGTGCCTCACTGACGTTGATAACTTCCCTCCATACTCTAGAATTAAATTTCATAAGGAATATGAAAGATATTTCCATTTCACTTCGCATCTTTCAAGAAGAGGGCTCCTAAGTACATTAAAAATAATTTCCAACCTCAATCACATTTCCTTACGAATATTTATCCATATCGAAGGCCTTACACATGCCATGTAAGTTTATGGGAAGGTGTTTACATTCCCCTCGCTTCGTTTGAATGTATAGAACAGTTGTAGTTAAACCCAATTTTTTAGTTGACTGTCGTGATTAAATAAAACAAGCAAAAACACAAAAACAAAACGAAAATATCCGTTACTAAGTATTAAATGTAGAAAAAAAAACTCTATGCCCAGGGAAAGAAGAGCAACAAAACCAAACTACTCGTACCTATTAGAAACACGTTGCATTAATGTGAAAAAATTAATAATTGGCGATTTTACTCATGTACTCTTAATTGTCTTTTTACAGGCCATTCGTTAGGCTTTCTTTGGGAAAGATTCTCACAGGCATTTTGTAATCTCAAGCAATGTAAAATGGAAAGGAGTAGGCAAAAAAACCTCCAGAATTACTTAGTAGGCCTGATATAGAGAAAGTTCAGAATAAAAAGTAAATCAGAATCAAATACCACGATCTTGATGTTAACCATCATTCTGCATCATCCATGCAGAATGTCCACTGTGACATTCCCTGTGCCATCATGGTTGAATTTGGATAATAAAGTTTTAACACACATCTCCAAAACAACCTGCCTAAGACTACAAAGATCGACCCGCCCTAATTGGTAACCCTTTCACATAATTTTGTATGATGCACACTGTTCATTTGGATCTATTACTGATTCCTGCAGCCTTCTACGGTGATCGTTAAAAAGTCATCATTCGTTTCAAAAATTATTGCTGGGAAAAAAATGTTTGTCCTGAACTTTTGTGTTGCAGGCTTGAAGATATGATATAATATAAAAATGCTTTCAGAATAACTCCACAAATTGTGGAGAATGTTAAGGAAATCGAGAGATACTGACAAATGTCCCGGAAATGCATAAGGCAGCAGATGTAATTATCAAATATACTTTGAAAAGCAGTATATTTGATGTATCTTCATGGAAAGATCCATTACGTACGCTAAGGAGATATGGCCATTTAAAGTTAAGAATACTAATTTACCTTTTATTAGGGAGATATGTGAAGAGATATGGCCGTTGTTAGATTTGAAAAACAGTCCTAATATTTTTAACAAAAAATAGTTTCGAATGTTTTAATTTGTTACGAAGCAATCCCTTTTAAGACGCAGACTTCGTAAAAGAAAAGATTTTTCAAATTAGTGCTTTGAGAGACTTTAATAGGTCACAAATTAATACCTTGGAAGCATGAAAGGGTAGCCATAGGACGTAGACCCGAGAAGCATTTTTTACAAATTTGTTTGTTTGCGTTAACAGCGGAAAGATGGTGGATATAAATATAGTAACACAGCCAAATTGTACGGCTAGAACTGGTATCGTGAAAACTGCGTGCCGTCCAATAAACCAATAAGACTTCGTGACAGACACGATAAGTGTGACATCGTGTCTCAATAACGACAGTAGGACATTTGTGTGTTTCAAGTGCATGCAAGGCAACAGCAGCTTGAAATGTGTACTACAGGGGCACTATCTCTCTGGAGGCTACATCCCTAAATTCACAAATAACGACTTCTGCAGAAAATGTGGAGATGAGGAAGATGTGCAGATCAGTGAACACCTGCTTGAGGTCCCTAGCATTTGGTCTATGTGAGCTGTTAACTCCACCAATAAACTAAGCCTAAAGCTAGAATATGTAAGGTAGTTCCTAGTCTTGCAATCATCATATGCACGGCAGTTCCCTATGGCCCGGCACCTTTATCAGGTAGATTTTGAACTACTCAGCCATTTCGCTAAGAGATCTGTTAAAGTCGAGGTCTGTGCAGGGATCCAGGATTTAATGACAGCTTGGCTAACGGAGAATATATAAATATTATTCCATTCTTTGGCTGAACAGTATTTATCAGCCCTTCTGCTGCCTACGATCTACAGATAGCCCTAGGTCTATCGAGTAGCTCCGAGGCGAACCTTACCCTATAATGTTTGGAGCCATCAGAGTGCGGCCCTTTCATGCATCGCTTTCTGGTATAGTGTGTCGTACTTCTTGCCTAAAAGAGGCTAGTATAGAGTGATGCCCGCAATTTTAGGCAGCATAGGGAGGATTACACTATATCTCAACCGTAATAGGACTGACTGACTTGACTGGGAGGTGAGCGAAGAATTGATTAGAAAAGTCATTAACAAAAAAACACTTTTAATTTTTTTAATTCTTTAATATAAAAACTTATTCGGTATATTTTACAACAAATTACATATAAACAAACTGCATTCGCTCTTCTTTGTATGAAACCAGCAGAGAACAAAGCCTATGTATATTAAAACTTCTAGTGACTAATTTTTTACTTTAACATGACAAGTAATACTTGTGAGATGAGGATGTTACTCACAGGGAATGGGAATTGGGAAAGGTACACATGTAGAAAATCGATAATAGGTAATGCATGAGTATTAAAGAGTGCATGTTTTCCGGACACAATGGGGCGATCTTAATAACTACAACAATTTGGGGTGAACTAAAACAAAAGTAATTTGTATTAACACTACAGTCTACTACTCTCGTGGATCTGAGCTTTGTATGATGGATGGTTCTGCAAATTATTTGTTAGGGCTGAAGGTTTCTTGGCAACACCATTGTAGGCTGGAGGTTCATCGGCGGAGAATACAGAGTTGTCATGTCCCTGGATATTTCTGGTGTGCACTTCCATGCCACCGTTTTCAATTTTCTCGGCTTCCGAGGTTTTAGGTTTACCCTCCAACATGAAGCAGGTAATGAGGAAAAGAATAGAACCTACGGAGAATGAAAGAAGGTTCATATTTAGTTTAAAATCGTTTTTAGATGGCAATCAAAATACTTACTTATGCCGTACATGCCAGCGTAGAAGATCATAATGGAACCACGATATCCAATGGCCTTAGCAACGGGATCGACCAAAATGGGCAAATTGCCACCAATGTTATTCATAACAAACAAGAAACATCCAATTGTAGATGAGCGCACATTCAATGGAACAATTTCGACAACAATAGCAAAAACAATGCCAAACCACATTTCAGCAAAGAAGTAAGATCCACCCAGGGTGATCATGGCCCACAACGGTTCGAAGAAGACAGAGCCAAAAGCCGGCAAGGTCGCTATCAGCTGCGAAATGGCCAAAACAAATGCTCTTGAGCGTATACCCATTTTGGCAACAATTTTATCAGACACCACGCCACCTACTACCACACCAATACTGCCAATTCCAATTGTCACGGCAAACAGCCACCAACCCAAATCAGTGTCAGGGAAATATTGATTATAGTACAAGTCGGCATTGTAGGCAAATGTCATGCCACCACAATGTCTAATGGATGCGGCAATCATTAGCATAATCATGGCGGGATTTTTTAACACAGACCATAGATTGGCTTTTTTGCCATCCTTCGTAGTCATCGAATCATCTGAGATAGATTTTCTCTCCGGTTCTTTGAGAGTGGTTCCAGTAAGGGCGGCAAGAACAACGGCTAGAACGCCAGCACCCAAATAGCACATACGCCAACCCATGTTGAAGAAATTCGCCTGAGTAATGTAGCGCCCAACGGGGAAGGCAATACCATAACCACCATAAATACCCCAATTGAAAATGGCCATGACCAAAGCTCTCTTATCCTCAGGAAAGATATCGGACATGATGCCAGTGGCCAAAGGATTACAACCTGATTCGCTGAAATTAGGGAAAAATAACAATGATATTATATGATATGAAATGAAATTTCTGTTAAATCCCAAGCATCAAATAATAGATTCCATTATTGGAAGGTAGCCCTTTTGGATGGGCACAATCTGCAAGTGTTTCTTAATACAAGAACCTTTCTGGCCTATTGAAATGAGTAACAGGAATTTGCGGACTGCCTGGAAGACAACTCTGACATTGCCTCAGTAGGTCTGCACAACTCTAAACCCTCGTTTCCCCAACGACATTATCTACATCGAAACCTAGTGCAATTTAATGGGTAAAGGAATTGTCATTGCCAACTGATGAAAATAATATATTAGATTTCGATGTAGAGTATCTGCATCGCCCAAAAAGAGAATAGATAAACCCATAGTTTATTATAGTGATAAACATAGAATCGCTTTCTGAGTGGATTTAGTCAAGTCCGTCTGTTTAAAGGAGTTGCAGTCATTTAAATTTTTGCAATGCAGTTTCAAATGTTGACAACATAACTATCCCAAAATATAAGGAGTTGTAGCCATTTAAAGTTAAGAAAAATTCAAAATTTAATGAAAAAAGTAGTCGATTGTTTTCGACAGACTTGTTTTGCGAGTATTTAAAGGTCATTATTTCGGATAGGCACAATCTGTAAGAGTTCCTTAATAAACGATTTGGTAGTATATTCGAAATATTCTGGTCTAACTAGAAGACAACTCTGACATTTTCAAGGTAAGTCTGATTTAAGCGAGTGATTTTTTTGTGTATTTTAAGATCGATATTCCAGATTTTTTTGCAATTATCACATTTAGAAAATAAATATCGATTGATAAGTACAAAACAAGTTCAAAAAATGATATAGAAAACTATTTTTTTCGAGTTTGAAAATCATTTCTATTCGTTCGTAACTCACGAAAATGCAAACAAAGTCGCGACGGCACATCTGTATAACAGACAGTCTGCGGTTTTTCTTATTAAAGAAGAGTTAGACTTGTGTCGAACTAGTTCACTAGTTTCCGAACTCGGTTAATTAGGCTAACCAGACAAACAATTACGAAAATAATCTTGATATCGAACGTGTCGCATGGTTCGTGACGGTCATGTCAGGTCTCTTTGGGATGACCTGACATGACTACTTTCATGAACTAAAAAGTGTATCTATATATGACATAGAAATATATTTTTTTTTCCTTAATTTACTCACCCAGCAGCCATAATCATTCTCAGCAAGACCAATTGCCAATATTCTTTAACCGTGCCCTGCAATATGATAGCCACCGCAAAAATAAATGTACAAACGGTCAACATCTTAACGCGATTATATTTATCAGCAGCAATGCCCATAAAAACACCAGCAATGGTAAAGATCAAAATAAATGTAGGTCCAGCCAATATCTGATATTCAATACCCAAACCATTACGATTCCATTCACAGTAAGTGGTACCGTTGTAATCTAATGCGTGACAACTGAAAAAAATTTAATTATAGTTATATTAGAGATTCTGTAAAAAAAATATTGGGTATTGCTTCATACCTTGTTTCATTTGTAATTGCCGAACATGCTTGAGGAACTTCTGCCCTAGAGAACATAGTATTATTCTGTTGACATGCTATGTCACCATATTCCAATTCAATGGCTGTTTGCTTGGACGTGACACCAATTAGGTAATGACCTAATTCGCCTAGAATATAGCCTATGGTCAGGACAGCCAACACATATGCGCTATAGTAGCCGCTAAGTTTGGAGAGTACCGGTATCATTTTGAAAAGCTGGAAGCATAAAAACAAAGAAAATTAAGTTCGATTAATAATATTGGGGTTATGAAAATAGTTTATCTTTTAAGAAAGCTAAAAGGAATAAGTGATATATCAAATACACGTTAAAAAGCAGTATATTTGATGTACCTTCATGGATAGATGCTTATAGTTAATTAAGGAGATGGATTATTTAAACTAACATTTTTCTTTGTGTGTATCTGTTCTACTGCATAATTATAAACATATTATAGAACATAACTATTGCACTTTTATAAAATTAGTTAATTCTTCGTATTCTTTTGAAAGTACAACAAAGTGTTTTCCGATAATTTTGTTTCACATTCTAAATGTGGAGATAATCATTACTTAATTTATAAGCGAATAGAAGCATTTTTAATTATTTCGTTTCAAGTTTTCTTTGTAGACGGCTGATTATTAATTTGTGTATTTTTAATTGATGTTAACTGTCAATAATTGACTAGTGAGTGATAATAATAGCTGCCGCGCCACAAGTGAGGAATATTTGAAAGGAATGGTGAAATAAAAAATACATTTTTTCTATAACGAGGAAATATACAAACAAATATATGAGTATATGTGTGTGACAATGGCATGTCGATTTATTAGCTTTAATATTAAAATCAATTTATGAATCCCACTTGAAATTATGCAACATTTCATCTGACATTTTGTCCGGGCTTTGAAAGTCACATACCAAAGTCATATAGTGGCAAAATGGATCATATTACGTTTCCCCAAAGAGATAATATACGTAGAAATCTAGTGGATTATTTTTATCAGTTGGAAACGACAGAATTGTTCGGTATTTTCTCTTAAAACTGATCTACATAACCCAAAAAGAGAAGTGATATACCCATAGTTCATTGTGCTGATTGACATAGAATCACTTTCTGCGAATTTAGTCATATCCGTCTTTTTAAGGAGTTATAGTCATTTAAAGTTTTGCAAGGAAGTTTCAAAGTGTTCACAAAAAAAAATATTCCAAAACTTAAATAAATTAGTTACTGTTTTAAAATTAAACTATAGCTTAATTCTGTTATTTTATCACTAGGATTTTATTTAAGGAATTGTAGTCATTTAAAGTTTAATACTTGAGTAGATTTCGAAGAAGATTGTCTCATAAAGGAAACATCTGCTCAATTGATGTCATTAATCGAGCAGGAGTGAGTAGATATCTCATAGTGGAAAAGTTGTGTAAAATACCTAACACCACTTTTCTATTATGAGATAATTTACTACGAACTCTAGTAAATTATTTTCATCCGTTGGCAACGACAGACATCTTTGGAATTTTATTTCAATTGGTAAAAGAATTTTCGATATCAGCACATGAAAATAATCAACTAAATTTTGAAGCAGTTTATCTAATAGAGGTATATTGTGGCCTGTACTTCCCAATTGCAATGCCTTATTAAGAAAACAATTTAAACAATAATAACACATTATTACAGCCGTCAAAAAACACATGACTCTGGTGGAAGTTTAAACAGTTGACACCTTCGAAAAAAAATAATAATCGATTTAATTTATCATAAAAATCTCGTTCTATTCACATAACAAAGAAAGTGAAAGGAGTTTGATTAAATTTTACGACATCTCAGAACCGGAAATCGCTGTAACACCACTCGAAGGTTGTCAACGCATTGATGTGGCGATTATTGTTAAAAATGAATAGACAACACTGTGTTTGTTTTGAGATCATTTTAGGGGATTTAAATGTGAGTAGTTAACAACAAAGTAATTTTTAATACATGCTGTGTTCAATATCGTCGTATAAAATAAGAATATTAATTGTCTAATTTTCTATCAAACAACAAAGAATGTTTGTAATCTATTTCACATCCGCATGGGCTGAGATCACAATTTAATTTTACTTCTCATATGTTGAAGCTTTTTGTGTGTGGTGTGTTGTTATTCTTTTTTTACATTCTCCGACATTATAGATTTATTGTTATAATTTTTATTTTGGTTTGCATTTAGAAGTGTTTTGGCGTTTTCAACTTTTACCGGTTCTTTGTGTTACCTAGTAGTACATAATGCCCGTTCGACTGTCGGTCTGTCTGTGAGCACTTGTTGCTTTTGTATTTTTTCTTTATTTCGAATCCCAGTTCAATTCTTAACCTTGAATGCTATTAAACTACGTACAAGTAAAAAATAATAAAAAGCAGCAAACATTATTTAGCAAAAAATAAAATAAAAAATCTCGGAAACAGTTGATTGATTTGAGTTTACACACCATTTTTTTGTTGTGCTTAAAAGCCAATGACTTGTGGGAATAAAATTCTATGTGTGGTCTTCCTTCTTCTTCTACATCCTCTTCTCATTGAATTCCAATCATTAGTTGTTTTTTGCCATTAAGAATTAAGGAATTTTTGAATTTGATTAATGAATATGGCACTTAAAAGATTCAATAGTTATTGTGATAAATCAATTTTCGAGATTGCTTTTAAGAACACACCCAATATGTTATCGACATGCACAAAACAGACAAAATAATAAAACCAACCAAGTGTCAAAAAGTAGGAATTTTTTTGTCGTAAAATGTTAACTTTCAAATATTGACATTTATTGTAATAGCTCGCTAAAAATTAGCCAGTAAATATTTTTGAGATAGTAAGAATGATTTTACTCTTTTAGAAAAATAAATCATCATAAAAAGTACGTAAATTTGTAAATTAGAACCAGTAACTTTTGCCAATAATACAAAATGTTTAAATTTTGCATTATACAAAAATACAAACATCTGCGCAGATTGATAGCTATTTTGATGTTATAAACGACACCAAACTGACTGAATTTGTTTGTAACATCCAAATCGAAAAGACATAGCCCATAGTTTTTTTTTATACTGAATGACACAGAATCGCTCTCTGAGTGGAATTAGTCATATCCGTCTGTTTTAAGGAGCTATAGTAATTTTAAGTTCTGGGACGATGTTTTAAAATGTTCCAAAAAAAGAATTTTACGAAATGGTGACATTTTGGGCTAGTTCGCTTAATTAAAGTAGTTACTATTATAAGATTCAATTAGTCCTGCTTTACACGAGGCAATTTTTCCAAGCAAGTGCGAAAGTTCGTAGGAGTGAGAGAGACAGAGAGCACTTTTATCCAAAAACGTTGACACTTGCTTGAAAAAAATTTCCTCGTGTGAATTAGGGCTTATAATGAAATGCTGTCCTAAATGCTAAAGAGTTGTAGCCATTCTTAGTTTAAAAAAAATTAAAAATGTTATTAAAAAAGTGTTCCGAAAATATCGTCCCTTTGTCTCTAGCGTGTGAGCCGATCTTTACGAAAATTTGTATACATTGCTTGGGTTAGATCATTATATTGATTGACATAGAATCACTTAGTGCAGATTCACACCCGGCAATTTTTTCCAAGCAAGTGTCAAAGTTTGCAGGAGAGAGAGAGCCAGAGGGCTCTTTCCGCCTGCCTCTCTCTCCCACAAACTTTGACACTTGCGTGGAAAAAATTGCCGAGTGTGAATCTGAACTTATTGAGGGTATTTAGTCATGTCCATATGTTTTGAGAAGTTAACGAAATTCTGTCACATTTCCTCTGGGAATATTACTTTAAGGAGTTGTAGCCATTTAAAGTTTTAGAAAATTACATAAAAATTGTATTTATCAAAATTGACATTGACATTATCGTCCCTTTGGCTCTAGGGTGCAAGTCGATCTTTACGAACATTTGTAGATTTTTCTTGGATTAGAGACGATCCCATAGCATTTCCCATAGGAATATTATTTAAGGAGTTGTAGCCATTTAAAGTTTTATTTTTCATCAGATCCCTACATGTGTCCTTGTTTTAATAAAGTCCCACTCCGATTTCTTCTCGTTGTCCTCATCAGTTGGTAATACCATATTTCATCATTGAGATAGTCCCTATTTACATTGGCTGAATGTTCAGCAGATTATCGGCGTTTTGTAGGAGAGAGAGGCAGTCGGCAAGAGGGGAGAAAAAACTCTCCCGTACTCGGGCTTATCGGTCTGAACGTTTTATGTTTTTCACTCGGCCTTTGAAACAACAACAATTCACACCGAAATATCCGAAACAAAATTATGTGTCTAAACGCAGAGGCAAGTTTAAAAGAGAATTAGCGGATAAGCTGCTTAAAAAAATATACTAGTGTAAATCTGGACATAATCTACCATGAATTATCTCCATTATTTTCATGGGTTGGCTACGACAGACTTAGGGCCTGTTTCTGTAACTTATTTTCGTTCGTCTACGGCGAACGATCAAAATTCTCTCAGCTATTACTTGAATTCTATAAAACGCAGGTTAGAAATATTTTAGGAACAAGCTTTTTACATGATTTTCTACAGACACAACGAATTATAAACTTCTGTGACTTATAGATTTCTCGGAATAACTGAGTGATTTTTGATCGGTCGCAGTAGACGAACGAAAAAAAGTTACGACTATATTTCGAAGTCGACTATCTCATAATTGAAGCGTATCGTTACGACAATTTTGAACCAAATTTCGAAATATGGATTTGGGTCATATCAGTTTCTTAGTGGCTAAGACTTGCCATATGTGTCATCGCTTCAGTTGGTAACATCAGTCGTTTTTAGTGGATAGAATAGGATAGTCATAGTGAATGTACCGACAATTTTAACTGCATTTCAAATTGACAATTGAATGTTAATGTATGCGAACATAAACATGAGCAATTATCTTATTAACTCACATTCCTATAGAATTTCCATTAAGTTAATTGTAATCGAAACTGATATTAGAAATAAATTAGCTGTATAACCAAACCAAAGTGTGTGTCGGCTTGCAAGCTGTGAAAAATTCAATTAGCTTAAATTGGTATAAATATAATTTTTTATAAAATACTTTGATGAAAGAATGAATTATTTTGCGGTACAACGATAAAGCTGCAGCAATTTGTGTACGATTTTAGTCCACTTCATCTTTAAATCCATCTGGGTTTATACAAAATGGGTGATAATTCTTCATATGAAGATATGTTACACTACACGCGGGAAAAATCTGCATTTTTGATATGTTTGAAATGAAAGAAAATATATTTGCAACCAAAATTTGTTATATACAGGGTTTTCCAACAAGATGTGTTATTTTGAATCACCCGGTATTTCGGTAGCTGCCACTTTTGAAGCTTTTATTCTTTGACATTTGACAAGTAGAAACTACGCCATTACTAAAAATGGAACGATACACGATTCAACAACGCATTGAAATTATTAAAATTCGAAAAATCGATTTCATTTCATCGCGGATAGACCAACAAGAGAGCAACACTTGCAAATTGTTGAAATTTTCTATTAAAATAATGGATGTGTTCGTCTAACTTCTGCTCATTTTTGGTTAAATGAGTACGTAAATAAGCAAAATGTCGCATTTGGAGTGAGGATAATCCACAAGCTTTTGTCAAAACACCATTACATCCATTATAATATTTAAATTACATTTACAGTTTTTATAAAGAAAGAGAAAATAAGCGGAAGCGTTTGTTGCATTACCCAGGATTGATTTGTTTTCGTCGCAGGACTAATGCCTCTACCTTGAAATTGTATCATGGTACCATCTTAAATGGTATTTATGAACACAAACCACACTTTTTTGATGGAGAGACATGCCTGCCTACTACCATGCCGGACAAAGGGAATGGCATTTTCAAGGTTAGCTTTTAAACTCTTCATCAAGAACAATAAAAGTACTATAAAAAATCCCCAGAATTAATTTAATTATAGGTACGCAGGCCCAAAGCAAAGCATGTTCTTTACAGATGAATCATGTTGGAGCACATGTTGTCAGCAAACATTTTGCACTAGTTTCTAAAGCACGTTTGTCGGGGTATTCCCCAGCAAGAAAATCGTTTTTTTTTCCAAAGCTACAAAAACAATCACGTGCACTCGGTTTATGTTCAATAAATTTTGCATTTTTATATACATAGGTACGCGTTACGAGAATATACAGCGTTTTTTTCTCCCGCAGTTAACGTGAGTCGAATGTGCGCACGCACCATTCTTACGCATTTTAAATACCGGTTATGTTCTCAAATCACTGTCATGACATTGCATTTAATGAAGTCTTTTTTTTCTTCATGTAAATGTAAAAAATGTGTAATACTATCGGTTGTGAATCAAATGTCAATTTGTGTACGATAATTGTGCATAATTAATAAGGTTTCATTCATAACAAAAAATCACACAGTATATGAGTATAACTTTTATATGTTATGATGTTATGGCAGTTTTACTTATGAATGAAAGGCTTTTATTATTCTACGAGGGTAGTCCAATATGTCTGTGAGAAATATTCCTTAAGCTATGTATAGACGTTTGCCAGATGGGACAATATTGTCAGAAAAAATGGCGGAAAAATGCAACCCTATATATACAATATTTTTATTAGCAATTCTGCTCATAAATATTTACAAAATATATTGTAAATATATGACATTGTAATTTTTACTTGTAATCGTCAGAACTATCAATTCACCTTTACCTAACTGTCATTGTCCGTACATTTGCAGCACTTTAACAGGGTTGATAACGCTGTCCGATCTGACAATCGTCTAAACATAGCTTTAGAATTTGCAAAATCTAATTTTTAAAAATGTAAAAATATATATTCAAATCTGGTAACATTTTTTAATTAACAGCTGATTAAAGGTAATGGCAAAGACAATCGAAGGTATAGACACCTCATTGAAGTTGACTTTGAAACTAAAAAAAAGCTTTCTGCAGATGGCTACCTAAAAATCTTCTCACTCGCGTACAAACGTACGCGAAATTGACTTTTCCCCCATCTTTTGGTAAAAATGTGCGAATACACTTGGGTGTCTATACCTTCGATTGTCTTTGGTAATGGTTCGTATAGCTAATCGCGATTTAACTTATACACGTAATAATATTTTTCCAAACAGCGCCAAAGTAAAAACGATAAAAAACTTAGTAAATGTTCTGAATTATAAAAATAAAATTAGAAATATATATTTTAATAAAAATTGCTCAAGTATGTTGTGTTCGCCAAAGTGTATACTATCACAATACACGAGCGTATATTTTCAATATACGCTCTAAGTTCTCACTTGTATTAAAGCGGCAGACTGAAATGAGCCGAAAGGGTCTGGCGTTGTCAACTGTTGATAATAATCGACTAATTTTCGAAGTAGATTATCTTATAGTGACAACGTAACGTGGTGTAAGATTTACAGAAAAATTTATAAATTCATTAGAATTGCCTGTCCTTTTGGGTTTATAAGAATAAAAATAAGAGACATTTGTAATTACCGTTTCCGGCATGTTCCGTTAGTTCTAACCTACAGTTATTGCTGTGAGTTTGTGTGAAATTTGACATCTACGACGGCCATTTAGCGTTTACGGAACGTCCTGGAAACGGTTGTTAATCATAGAAAATAATCCGTGTTACTTATTCAGTTATGACATACTTGTAGAACGACCCTCGTGCACACATAAATATTGGTTGTGGGAATTTGTCTATGATACCCACTAATAAATAGACTTAATTAATTCGTGACATAGGAATTTGAGTAGAATTTAAATGGAAGCTAATTTATTTTAAATAACATTTCTATATTAAAACGCTATTGGCGATTGACGTTTTTGGTCGGCGAATAAATAAGCTTAAACTGTTTGGCGCATTCATTAATTTATTGTCGTAGTTTATGGAAAATATAACATTTCAATAAAGTCGAAAAGGCGTATACAAGAATGTCTTAACTCTTACAAAATAATATTATTTTAATTTAAATTTATTCATAATTTATTGATGCTTAAGACTACGTTTATATTTAGTTACTAAGATAATCTAGTTCAGAACCTAGTAGATTATTATTTTCATCCTGCGGCAACCACAATATTGTCCTACATTTAAATTCAATGTGTCGTTGCCAGATGATGAAGATAATTGACTAGATAATCTCATAGTACAAACGTAGTGTTAAAAGCGGAGGTATCAAGGATATGTAGGGCGCATTCTCGCCTTCTACGTGTTTCGACCGGCATGTTACACACGACGCGTCAGAATGCCACCTTTTAACAACATTTTTTACATATACTGAAAAACGTTTTGAATTATTTTTCAGATCTCTTTACATCAAATATTTAGTTGTGCATTACTATCTAATTTCTAGTAACAAAATGTATAAAAAAAGGAAATGATGTCGCCTGACGCCTTAATGTTTGGAAAAAGTTAAACTTCAGGCGACTCCCTGATGCGGGCGAACGCGTGCTTTGTCTTCAATTTTCACATAGTCTGGTTATTCTACATTAGAGATATTCATAAAAAGTTATGCAAGGTTTATTGAACTGATTTTCAACGTTAATGCATTTTAAACCTTCCTTACATCTTTATAAAATGGTCCTTAGTTTCCAGTAGAAGATTGTATGGAATTTTAATTTTTTAACATTCAATTTGTCGCACAACCATTTGTTTTAAAAACAGCTGTTTAAGCAAAATATATTATTTTCAACAACTGTCAAAATCTGCAGCTAAACCCACGATGCTAAGAAAGTGAAATTGAGATAATTTTATAATATGTATATGACAATATGACAACTTCCAAGTAATATTGTACGAAATGATTGAATTTTTTTATTATTTGTCAAATTTTGTTCATATGATTTGCGATTACATTCCTCATTTGACTAAGCATTGCCAGATCAAACAATGGAACTGAGCACACAACACAAAGAGAAATCTTCACATCAAAATTCACACAATATTGAAAACGTTTTCATGTCCAACAATAGGTAACAACAGCATAACTAAATAAGTGTTAATTTCAATTTAATTATACAGCAAAATAAAAACAAACGCTTATCAATCGCAATCGTATGAAATAACTTAAAAACGCTACGTTGCTCTTCAATGCTAAAAGAATATCTTGTTCGCATCTTTTTGTTTGAAATTACCCAATAAAAGAACATGCAAACAATAGTATAGATATACTGATGGAGCTAACTCATCATCAGCTTATATACTGTACCTACATACATACCTGCCTTCTCTAATCCCTCTTGGTCTACGTCATTATTTCCAATACCTGTATTATGCTATTGTATGTATGTACATTACCCTGACATGTCGGACAGATAGACAGACAGGTGGTGTAAGTATGCTAGCTAGCTATACAAAAAACTTTACATCAAAA
Source organism: Eudasyphora cyanicolor (assembly GCA_963930755.1). Taxonomy (NCBI): domain Eukaryota; kingdom Metazoa; phylum Arthropoda; class Insecta; order Diptera; family Muscidae; genus Eudasyphora; species Eudasyphora cyanicolor. The sequence continues at coordinate 259,720,338 of OZ005736.1, forward strand.
TTGTCGTGAAACTGACTGGTTTAATTTGTTATAATTTGACAACAATTTGCTATAAACGTCTTAAAAAACCACACAGTTTAATTTGCATAATTGAAATGTAACCATAAAAAAGTGATATTGATATTTAGAACAGAATTCGATTTGAAAACGTTTTTAAGAAGAAAAAAGTTATAGCAATTTTTATATTATATACCGTTTAAAAATCAAGTAACGCCGTTTTAATGATTCGTGTGAATATGAATTTAAATTATTTTCATTTGACTTGTGAAGTGCATTTCTCAGTTGGTGACATTTCATCTGACGTATGGGAAAACTGGTGGCATTACTATGTACGCCTAGGCAGTGATGCTGCCTAGCCCCTTCCGTTGAACCAATTTGCTAGCTTAAAAAGCTCAAGAGTAGGCAAATGCTAACAATAGCCAATTTTCTAGCCCCCAAGAAAATTGAGCCTGTCGCCTCCTACAGTGAACGGGGCACAGACTTTGAAGATTTTCTAAGGTCTTTTGGTCTGAATTGGATAAAATAATGGACACCAACAACTTGTGGGGTACACAGGACGGGGCTACGTGCTACACATCACATGCCACATTTTAGGTATGAAATGCCTTTGTATTTAATATTATGACGTAAAAATTCTGATAAATTTACCTAGTGATTTGCTCAATTTAATATCTCAATCTATGACAATATTTTATGGTCATCTCAAATGACATTGCAACAAGTCGGCTTACAGTGATTTGATGTTTGTATAGAACAACAACAAAATAATTATGCGACATTCCCGCCATCATTGCAATGTTACCACCCAACTTTTCAGTGACAAGGCAACATGCTATTGGGGTCTGTCTAATCAAACAAGTCTTAAATTCTATGTGGAAGACATACATATCAATTAATAATAATAATAATACAACAACAACAACATATTGTAATAAATTTCATATCATTGCACCAGCAATAAGAATAAACATTGCAAGTTGTTGCTGCCTGTTAGGCTAGCCCGCCACCAGTTGGCAGCGGCTGGTATGGCTGTAAAAGCGTGTTTCAATTTCATTTGCGTTTCAACGTGTTAACCGCATCGAAGGTTAACAACACACACTGACCATAATACTTTAGCATTTTTGATTTATGCGAGAACTGATTTTATTTTCTGTATGGAAACACCAGAACTTGAAAATATTACAAAAAAAAGTTTACATAGACTTGAAAGAAAAATCACTTATTTTTCCATATGTATAATTTCATTAAAACCTGTTGAACAGCAGCAGTGAGATTGTAGAAGTGGTTTGACTTTTTACCGCAGAAATAATTTCATTTAAATTATTATTTACTAATAGCTGCAACTATAGTAAGTTATACAGACATTGTACATATCATAAGTAATTTGTGTGTATACTAACTATTAGTATTTGTTTAATTTGAATAAATATGCAATTTCTATAAAGTAGTAGTGTTCTAGACCTGGCGATAAAATCTAAAGAAATAAATCCGGTTTTTTGTTTACTCCTTCGCAACAATTCATTTTAGCTCCATAATAATAGTTGTCTGTACCAGATGTTCTGTGCTGTCCAGAAGGTACTCGTATTGTTTCTACTAACAATAATTTATTCAAATTTATGATGAAGTGTGTTGTTTGTGTGCAGCATGTAGAAAAATTGTCAACGTGGCCACAGGTGGCAAAAAGAAATGTTCACTTAATTACATCATTTCTAGGGGGGATTATAAAAAGTAATTCTTAAAAAGCAGCGATTTTTTGTAATTATCGTTTTTAATTATCGTTTTTAATTATAAATTGTTGCTAGCTAATTTTCAACAAACGAGTAGCGTGTAAATAGAAGCCCTAAGGTGCCAGTTTGAGAATTAAATGCTTTTTCCTAAGTTGAATGTCATTTGGAGTTGATAATGATAGTTTAACATAGTTAAGAAACATTTAGTGTCGCTTTTCGAAGTTTTAGTTTCAGTCCAATTTTAAATTAGTATTGAAAACGTAAATCTAAGATCTCTACATTAAGTAAACAATAAGTTTATATAAATTTTGAAAAATAAATTTAAAATTTCTGTGACTGTAGAATTAGATTATTCTGGTTGTAATCGGGTCATTTAAGTAAGTGCGTAAAAATTACCATTCAAACAACATTCCTTTACTTAGACGGAACCCTTTGATCACGATGAATCATCAAAGTAAAACTGTATATAAGTACATATTCTAATTTTCATATGTTCCCCCATAACGACTGTGATTGCTAAACATTATATTTAAAAATTCTTATAAATTTACCTAGTAATTCAACAATAGCCAATAATGAAATAACAAAATTACATTGATATAAAAAAAATTAAATTTCCATTTTTTGTGCTGCATATGCATAATTACTGTGACCCTAATCATTAGATAGATACATATACATATTTTTTGTGAAGAGTAAAATCGAGTAAATGCGTTTAGGCACCAGTGTTGCCACTTTTTGCCTGATTATCCAAAATTGGATAATTTCAACCTGAGCTATTAAATATCTATCTATGTTTTAGTTAATTCACAATAAGTCCTAGTTGATTGCAAATGCAAGAACAGTATAGTTTTTTTTAGAACTTTGAACGACTAACAATTAACATACAAAAGTGTTTATATTAAGGTGGGCCGCATAACAACTTTGGTTGCCAAGCATTATATTTAAAAATTCTCATAAATTAACCTAGTGATTCAACTAGAGATAAATTTTTGTGCTGCATATGGATAATTACTGTGATCATTAAATATACATACATATTTTTTGTGAAGAGTAAAATCGAGTAAATGCGTTTAGGCACCAGTGTGGCCACTTTCTGGCTGATTATCCAAAATTGGATAATTTCAACCTAAGCTATTAAATATCTATCTATGTTTAGGTTAATTCACAATAAGTCTTAGTAGTACATATAATTCCGATTTATAGCATTATAACATTGCAATATGTCGCATATACTGCGATTAGACTTAGGGAACAGTCAATATGGTCAGGAACTGGTTACGCACATATTGTCATTCTAGAAGCAATGCCCGGCATTGTTGATTACACTATGACTGAACCACTTTTTACAAGAAGAATCTCACTTTTATACCGGACAGATTCGATTGGAATGCTCGTATCCCAGGACATAGGACGATTTCAAACTCAACAATCAATCGGGCTTTGGTATCATTCCTGAGGAACTTTAGCTATCCATTGCAATTAGGCAGCCTAATCACTGTAGTGTTTACCAGGCAGAAATCTTAGCTAATAAACATGTAGAAGAATGACTGAAAATTGTTGTTTTGAACAAAGTCGGTATTAATATTTTCCCAGATAGTCAGGGTGCTATCTAGTTCCTGGAAACTATATTCCTGAATTCGAAATCTGCCCTCGACTGTCATGTCACAGATCTCTAATTGAGATAGGTGAACAATTTCAATATTCACCTGATATGAGTGCCGGGCCATAGGGACATACCAGGGAACTTCAGATGAACTTCCATGACTTGAAACTACCTAACGACCTGCAAGTTCTTCTTGAGAGATGCCCTTACAACAACAAATTACAAGTGGTCACTAGTCGGGATCTGCATATATTGCAGGCTGATATGGCCCTGCCTAAACTCCAAACGCACTATTATTGGGACCGGACTTCTTCACGTATCGTGTCTGTCATTACGGAGAGTTAACTAACATTAATGATGTTAAAATTTGCCAACTTTTGAGATTTTTTAAAGCTATCAAATTGGTTTAATGGGAGGGGCTAGGGTAACATATGTTAGGGGTAACATCATGGACAAAGCCTATTGAATTTGATCTAAATCAGTTCAGATTTGGAAGCCATACTTTTCAAACTATGCGTATGAAATTCGACAGAAAACAATATCGTTTCCGATTTAGAATAGCCCGAATGTGGGAGAGTCAAGTTTCTTGATCCAAAGACGAATGCTAATCAGTTCACATATTGATATAGCCTCCCATATATACGTACTTCCCAAATTAGCATCTAAGCACTATAAAATCCTAATTGATCAACAGGTCCTTATACAATTTAACAGATAACAGTGTTATGAACCAACGTAGTCTAATTTCAAAAAAATCGGTCAGATTTTTAATCTAAGCGTCATCAAACAATTTTTTGACAGATCATTATCATTAAAAAACCTAGTCTATAACATTAATGGGTTATTTTTATTCCTTAATGGTTTTTTGAAAGGTTTGAAATTTCTTTGGCGTTTTGGACAAGATTTGGGATAAAAAGTAAAGCGTACATATAACGACTATAGCTGCTAAGCATTATTTTCAAAAGTTCTGATCAATCTACCCAGTGAATTTAAATGCGATTTTAATAATTTATCATTTCATATCTTTTTTTCGTACAGTATTTTGAATCAAAGCGATGTACAATAAAATATTTTGAACATATCATTATTGTCATCATTGTCATAAAAGAATACTATAACAGCTATTATCTAATATTTCTAATAGGGTGGTGTAGGGTCATTTAGTCAGTTCTGTCCCACCTTCGGTCTTCCTTACAGTTTTTTGGAAAACTTGATTTTTTGGATTTTGTTCAGGACAAAATCCAGCTGGTGTAACTCAGATATTATTCAAAGTTTTTTATTTTTCAAAAGTTCTGATAATTTTACCTAGTGAATTTAAATTCGTTTCTTAATAATTGATCACCTCATGATCTTTTTTCGCTCATTATAAGGTCCCGAGGAACTGCAAAACGATGAACTTGCTAGAAAAGGGGTTACATTGCAAATTATCGAAGAATTTGCATAATATATTCGTGCGCCATTGTTCACATGCCAGCTTTGGCTTAGGCTGGAGGCAATCCAATGAAAGATGGACAGAAATCGGCAACTGTAAGATAGCTACACAAATCCGGCCAAGATAAGTCCTGAGAAGATCAAAATATCTCCTCGCACTAGAGAAGAAAAGACTCTACATTACTGTTAGTTCTGACACTGCCTAATCGGCGATCACGCCAAAGGTTGCGCATTGACTTCAATGGCTTTTGCAGAAGCTACTGTCTCGCATAACGCAAACGGCCTCTGGATATACTGGGGTCGACCTTTCTAGGAAGTCTGATAGATCTTGCCGGTACCGATGTTCATATTATTCATAACTTTGTGTACCAAACAGGTTGGTTGTGATGAGGGGTACCTAGGCCCGTAGAAGGACTAGGGACCACAATTTGTCTATGTGAGCTGGTAACCCCGGCTGGTACTCTAACCTAAACATAATAAGGCTTGAAATGAAGTCACACAAATTAATCGTGATTATTACAATTTTGCATTCCTTATAGCTTATATAGACCAATTCCACAATCTCCGGTTATCCTACAGTTAGAGCTAACCTACAGTTATAGCTGTCAAATTGTATGAAAATTTTATTTTTTAACTGTGAGTTTGCTCTAACCGGAGGTTGTGACATTGGGGGTAAGAAGATTATATTTTTCAAAACTTTTCTAAAAAATAGTAATAATAAATATAGACAATACATTCATATTTACAGACAAATACATAGTTATTTTTCATTGACAATATATTTCAGCAAAAGCATTTGATGTGTAGAAAAATAGTAGAATACCATAATTATAAAAGTGTTTATTAATTTGTTGTCCGATTAAGTTATTAAGCATTTTAATTTACTGTTGGTAAATTAATGTTTTTATTAATTTGTTGTCAGATTAAGTTATTAGACATTCAGTCAGAATTTATTTTTTTGGTTTGAGACCATATGTTCCATTTACTTTCTGTCTATTCCAAGAATGTAATAGAAACAAATACAAAAATTGGTAGAGAGTTTTAATTGCTTGGTAGAATTGACTGCAGTTTCGATAGACACCACTCTATCATCTTCAGAATTCAGTAGCAATAGTGTATGTCTTTAACTTAAATCAGCAGAAATACTTGTGGAAGCAGTAAATTGAATTTAACAAGAACAGCTAACCAAACCCGTATTTTGCCGAACTAAGTCAACATACTAAAACTCTCATACCAATACATTTTTGTTTTTTGCTTGGGTTCGCATCGCGAACCACGAAAACAAATGTAGTTTTGTCAACGGCTAATGCCGACGTCATCGTACCTCATTTATTAGACATTTTAATTTACTGTAGGCTGCGGTATTATGGTTTTCTTAATTTTTTTTTTATGAATGTAGATGAATGTTATTTTAGTCCAAAATTTAATTTAATCCAAATTTTAAATGATTTCAATTCTAGTATAGTAATCTACTCTATAGAATGGTTTTGTATGTCAAATTAATAAAGAATCGAATTACGTGTTTCTTTCTAAATCTCTATAAATATTTTTCATTTTAATACAACCGATTAACTGAATGTTGAAGATAAGCTTTTTTAAAGGTGTCCACATGTAGACAATTAAATAATTGTGTTAATAATTCTTCAATTATTTTAGACTGGAAAATAACAGATTTTTTTGTTATAATAAATAATTTTACAGAAACGTAGACAGGTGCTGGAGGTTTTCTATACCTATAAGCACATGAAAAATATATAATATTTAAACTTTGTATGCGATGAATGCATTAATTATTGTCGCATTAGTTGGCAGATTCTGTTAGTAGTAGTCAACTGTCAAGTTCAGAGTGAAATATGAACGTGAACTATTTGATGTCATGATCAAGTGGGATAGTATTTAAAATAAAGTATCAGAATATATAAACAATTTTTTTTATACATATGTAGATAATTCTATCTAACAAAAGTTGCAATAAAATCTCCTATGGAAAATTTAAGTTTTTTGATTTTTTTCTAAAATTGAGAATAATAACCAAAGGTATTTGCATCTCGTTATATATAACGTATTGTTAAATCAAAATTAATTATAAATTTTTAACGGCATGACCACCAACGAATTATTCATTTCAATTATCACGAAGAGAAATTTTCGTCCATTTATTTAATTTCAACTACAAATGAATATTTTAAAATTTTTACATGGTGCTGATTTTTTATTATTATTAGTAGAGAACAAACATTCGGAGATGTTTTGTTTAATTAAAATCTATAGGATAACTATTTGTTGATGATTGAATAAGATAGATATCACAATTATAGAATAACAAGTTTCGAGAAAAAATCTGTTATTTCTAATTTTGGTTTGATTATAAAACAAAGTTCTTGTCATCATTTGGAATATGGGTATACGGTTTCAATGTGTACTTTTAATTATGACGTTGATTCGTCGTAACAGCAATTATCGACAATTGATGATTACGTTATAGACATTATCTGAAGTAAATTTTTTTAAGTTATCTCAATGGCTTACAATGACGATAATTATAGTGCAGACATTGAAAAAGACATTTGTTTAATTATACATACGGTTTTTCTCCCGCCGAAACTACCACAATTAATGGCAAAGATAATTTTGAACAATATTTAGCAATGAAAAATATTAAGTGCTTTTTTGTGTCAATTTGTTAAACAAACATAGGAAAGACTCCAAATTTGTCAATATGGGACAAATTTTTGAGTGATATTGGAAAGACGGATGGAAATTTACTCTTTTAAAATTGTAAGGTTATTAAGACTATATGTTTTAGATATATAAACATACTAATGTGAATAAATACTACAGTTAAAAAAGTTTTCATAAAGTTTTCATAAATTCTCCTAGTGATATAAAATATGTACGAGTATGTATGTGTGCCCATCAGGGGTGAATGTGTAATATGAAAAGCCTTTCAAGCTGACACATACTCGTATATCACTCATATCCCCATGGGACAGGTACAAACCCAAACGAGGATAGGGTCACAGGGCACAGGGATCGGTATATAGATAGTCCCTTTTATAAGAAAACAGCCGGTATCTTTAATATGGCTTCGCCATTGTAGTTGGCGAATTGTCACCTTGTGACATATCCACGAGGTACATACTTGTCTCAAAGAATACCTACAGTATCTGACCCTTCAATGTCAGACACAGCATAAGTTACAGGTGAACCCAATTTAATGGTTGAACTTCTAGTAAGGAATGGATAACTCAAATGATGGTCTACTAAGGAGTAAATAATATAACATGTAAGGATAAAATAATCCAGCTGGTCATACACTAACCAGTAGATAACCCAACTGGTTCACTACCAAGGGGAACATAAGCCAATTGGTCCTTAAGTAAGGAGTATATATCCGACTTGGTCACATACTAAGGGATATATAAACCAATTGGTCGTCTACGAAGGAGTAGAATCAAACTGGTAACCTACTAAGAATTATATAAACCAACTAGTCGTCTACTAAGGAGTAGAGAACCCGACTTGTCCTCTACTAAGAGGTAGATAACGCAAACAGTCATCAACTAAGGAGTAGATAACCCAACTGGTCCTCTATAAAGGAGTAGATAACCCAACTGGTCCTCTATAAAGGAGTAGATAACCCAACTGGACGGCAATTAAGGAGTAGATAACATAACTGGTCATCTATTAAGGAGAAGATAACCAAAATGGTCGTCAACTAAGGATAAAATAATCAAAATGGTCGTCTAAAGCCGTCAACCAAGGAATAAACCCCGAACAGGTTCTCTAGTAAGGAGTAGATAACCAAACTGCACGTCAACTAAGGAGTAGATAACCTAACTGGTCATCCATTAAGCAGTAGATAATCCAAATGGTCGTACCCTAAAGAATAAATAAACCAACTGGTTCTCTACTAAGAAGTAGATAACCCAACAGATCATCTACTAAGCAATAGATTAGATTACATAACTGGTTGTCTATTAAGCAGTAGATAAACTATCTGAAATTTTATTGAGTAGTAAATAACCCAACTTGTAATATACTAAGAAGTAGATAACCCAACGGGTTGTCCAAAAAACAGTAGAATTCTCTGATGTAACCAGCAATTTTGTTTTAATTTTAATATAACCCTAATTATTTGATACAAATCAATCTCTACGTCATCAAATCAATGATAAGTCCGGGTTGTCCAAAAAATAGTAGAATTCTCTGATGTAGCCAGCAATTTTGTTTTAATTTTAATATAACCCTTATTATTTGATACAATCAATCAATCTGGGATCAGTAGAATCTGGTAAATTGTTGTAATTTCCCGTAGGAATCTAATTCCAGAAAAAGGTGTATTAGGACAAGATCTGATTTAAAAAACTAATTCTTTATTTTAAAAACCGTGTCGTTACAAAAATTATTTTTTTTTATAAAATATCAATCGACTAAATTTTTTAAAATCATTTTTTAATTAACATATTTTTTCAGTGTAGTTTCAAGCTTTTGACCATATGGCGAATGTTAACTAATTTGCATTTAATTGTTTTACTGTAGTTTAGCTAAGTCCGAAGTAGTTGTTTTACATAAAATTGGATTTTCCATATATTGTAATTTGTTGCGATTGATGTGTTATATATTTTTAACACTTACTGTCTTAGTAGTTTATTACAGATTAAAAAGTATTGTACACGTAAAGAACAGTGTTGAACTTCAAAAATTTTCCTAGTGAGTTATACAATAACTGACTTTTTTTAAAGTTGTCATAAATGTTCCTAGTGAGTTTGAGAATATAATTAACCAGGACACTAGCTCAGGTGCACCGTGAGAACTCGCTGCTCCACGGATGGCTTCAAACTAGAGGAAAAATCTGGACTAGGGCTTTTCGTTGAGAAGCCAAAGGTCGAACTTTACTTCCCTCTGCCAGACCATAACAAGATATTTCAAACGGAAGTTCGAGCAATCATGTAGTGTGTGAATTGGCTCAATAAAACCACAAAGCCATTACAAATAACCAAATGGCGATCAAAGCCGAAAGGTTAAATCCCGAACAGTGTTGGACTGTAAAAGAGCTATTACTCAGCATAGGGTCAACTGTGCATCTCTTTTGGAGAGAATGTGCAGAACAAAGCGGAGAGAATGGAAATGAACGGCCAAATAACTTGGTATCAAACTTCAGAAGGTAAACTTGGAAAAGTTAAACCTGTAACCATAAAGGAAAAGTTAAGCACTGGCACATAAAATAATGTTGGAAAGTGAAACAGTGGGAGAAACCACAAAGATATTATATGAATGAGCAGAAAACAAGTAGTTTAATAAAATTTAGCTAGATCGAGACTAGTGATGCGAGGATTGTTCTAACAAGAAACTTAAGCTTAGAAGCACATTTTCTACCCTTAAGGTCTGACACATTACCAGATCTGATTCAGCTTAGACGATCTGACTGGAAGATACAAAGGCAATTCCGTGTCAAGCACCGATTTGCTACAATTCTTGAGGGTTAAACAAGATCATAAATAGGCAGCACATAATATGCCGATTCACTGGCTTAATTGAATGTCCATGGACATGAGACGTTAAAATGTCTCATTTTTTTCAACCTAACCTAATATTGAGAACATTATGCAGGCTGTTGAAATTACTTTGAAAGTTTTCATAAATTTTCCTAGTGAGTTTGAGGATATTATAAGCGAGTTTATTTAAACAAATTTCATAAATTTTCCTAACAAGTTAATTTAATAACTAGTTGTTAATTTTTTATACATTTATAAATTCCCAAAGTTGATTTAGGAAAATAATAATTGACAAATTAATTTAAAAAATTTTCCAAGTGAGTTTAAGAATTTATTGTACAAAATTTCTCATATATATTTAAACTTTAGTTTCTGTATTTTTTCTTTAAGTGTACTCAATAAGGAACTATATTGTATATGCACTTATTCTTATTCTCTACAGAACTAGCCCACGTTAATTGCAGTTAAGATTTGTAGATATAATGCAGAATGTTAAATGTTCAGAAGCGTAGTTGGAATTAATTAGAAAAGGGAATTAAGCAACAGCGAATCGTCTATTAGTTTTAAAACAAATTTATTCTATTGTTTATTTTGTAACATTTTCTATGGGATCCCTCCTGTCTCTGCCTTCAAAATATTTTTTTTGTGACACATGGTCCACGACCACAGATATTCATTAGCATTTCAAATACAAGTCACAAAAAACATGAAACAAAAAATCGTGAAGAGATAATGGAAAGAATTTTGCCTTAAACAAATGCAAGTCATTATTCTTATGTTTTCGTAATGTATTTGTTAAGGTATAGTATGGAATTTAATGAATAAATATAATTCATTGACGACAATCCAGATAATTTCATGAAATAATAAGCCTTGTTAGATTCAATAGTACATTAGTTTTACAATGAAACAAATTGATAACCAGAGAACTGGTCCTGATATCTGGTCGAAAAATACATACATACAAGTATATTTTTACATTATGAAATCATTTGTATGCAAATCAATTACTATCCCTTCAATTGAGTTAATTTTGCAGATAGTGATAAAAACATTTAAATTATTGAACCGAAAAGCTTCAACAGGTGAACAGTGTTTTTTGCGATATAAATGTAACTTTTTGTTTATTTAATATCCCTGAAGATGACCAGCGAAGTTGGTCGAAATATTGGAGAAGAATAAAAATAAACAAATAGAAGTGTTTTTTTTCAGCTGAATTTTTTTCTTTGTGAGTCTAAAGAAATTTTTCAAAAAATACAGTAACAAAATATCGATTTTTTATACAATAAAATATACACAATAAGAAATAAATTTGTAATATACATATTTAAACTTATTATTAAGAAACTTTCAAAAGCATAAGTAAATATGTAAAACAAGTAAATAATGGGTCAAAATATTGAAACTACACTGGGAAACTACAAAAAAGATTTTGCGTGAATAACTTCATAATCTTAAAAAAGCTACATTTCAGGCTTAATATTAGGAATGTTTAAATACTAACGGATTGCTGTCTGTCGAAATAATAATAATAACCTCATTTATTTAAAATATTTTCATAAATTTTCCTATTTGAGAATATAATAACTAAAAATTAAATTTATTTTAAAATATCTTTGAGAATATAATTGAAATTACTTCAAAAGTTTTCATATATTTTAGTTGGAGAATATACTAACTAGTTGAATTTTTATAAATTCATGAATTTCCGAAGTGAGTTAAAGAACATAATAAATGGTTGCTGAAGATATTGCCTGTTGAAAATATTTTTAAAATTTTCATAATTTTTCTCAGCGAGTTTGAGAATATAATAACTTTAAATAAAAATGTATTTTAAAATATTTCTTAGTAAGTTTGAGAATGTAATAACTGAAATTATTTTAACAATTTTCATAAATTTTCCTAGAGATTTAGAAAATATTAAAAATAGTTCTAGAAATTCAATAAACTCATAAATTTCTCAACTGAGTTTAGGAACATACTGATTGCAGAATTTGTTTTAGAACATTCCAGAGGAGATAAAGCATTTATTTAAAGAATTTTCATAAAATTTCATAGTTAGTTTGGAATATAATAACTAAAAATAAAAAAGTATTTTAAAGTACTTCCTAGTGAGTTTGAGAAAGTCATAACTGAAATTATTTCGAAAATTTTCATAAATTTTCTTAATGAGTTAGAGGAAATAATAATAGTTGCTTAATTTTTGTAAATTCATAAATTTCTCAAGTGAGTTTAAGAACATAAGAACTGGTTGCTGATTTTTTTTAAATATTTTGTAAATTTTCCCATTGAGTAAATTTACAAAAATGGTTGCTGAATTTACATAAGAAATGGTTGCTGAATTTATTTTAAAAATTTTCATAAATTTTCCTAGTGAGTTAAAAGATTATGAAAAATTAGAAAAATAATTTTAACAAATTTTCATAAATTTTCCTATAGAATATAAAAACTCGTTTTTGAATTTTTATAAATTTCTCAAGTGATTTTAAAAATATAACAACTCATTGCTGAATTTATTTTAAAACATTTCATTGGAGATAATAACTGGCTGTTGAAATTATTTAAAAAAAATTTAAATTTAGTAGTGAGTTTGAGAACATTTGTTTAAAGAATTTTCATAAATTTTCCTCGTGAGTTTGTAAATATAATACTAAAAATAAAAAATATTTTAAAGTAAGGTTTGAGAAAATAATAAATGAAATTATTTTTAAAAATGTTCATAAATTTTTCTAGTGAGATTGAGAATATAATAACTAGTTGTTGAAGTTTTATAAATGCATACATGTTTCAATTGAGTTTAAGAACATAACAACTGATTGCTGAATTTATTTTAAAACAATCCAGTGGAGATAATAACTGTCTTTTGAAATTATTTTAATTTCTTTTTATTTGATACTGAGTTTGAGAACATTTATCTACAGAATTTTCATATATTTTCCTAGTAAGTTTGAGAATATAATATCTAAAAAAAAATAGTGATAGTATTTTCTAGTGAGTTTTAGAAAATAATAACTAAAATATTTTAAACAAAAATTCAAAAATTTTCCTAATGACTTAGAGCAACTATTTGTTGAATTTTTATAAATTTACAAATTTCTCAAGTGAGTTTAAAAAAATAACAAATGGTTGCTGAATTTATTTTAAAACATTTTATAAATTTTCCTAGTGAGTTTGAGAACATAAGAAGTGATTGCTGTATTTATTTTAAAAATTTTCATAAATTTTCCTAGTGAGTTAGAGAAGACTTGAATTTTTATAAATTTATTTCTCAAGGGAGTTTAAAAACATAATATATGGCTTCTGAAATTATTTAAAAAAAAATCATACATTTTTCTAGTGATTTAGCAAATATGTATAATAACAACTTGTGGAATTTTTATAAATTCATAATATTCTTAAGTGAGTTTAAAAACATAGCAACAACTTGCTGACTTTTATTTTCAAACATGTCATAAATTTCCTTAGTGGGTCTAACTACATAACTGGCTGTTTATTTTAAAAATTTTAGGAATTTAGTTTACAAAGTTGAAGTAATTGATTGCAGCTTTATGAAAAATGACAATGTATGTAACTAATACAATAAATTAAATAATTATTGTAATTTTAACTAAAAAATAAATAATTCATTGAATCATTTATTCACTTCAAACTCAGTGAATTGCTTTAAAAAATAATTACTTCAATTTTAATTTTTTGAATAATTTAAACTATAACGGAAGAGATATACAATTTTCTATATTTGTATATAATTATAGTTTTATAATTTCAAACAAAATGTTAATTAGACAGAATAAGGCATAATAACTTTTAAAATTAATTTTTATAACAATAAAATTTTTGGAAGTATCCTAAGGAAAAATATTTGCTGGATACATATTATTTTTGGAAAAATTAACTTTGATTCTGCAAGACGGAAAAATCCTGTAGCTTATTTAAGTTGCACCGAAAAATAATATTGATAAAAGAGATATTCAAAAATGTAATCGTTATGTAAAATAAAATAATTGCTCAAAAAGTATTTTATTTGAATATTGCTTTCAGACATTTTTTATTTATTTCATTTTTGCCAATGTAGGTAGTTTAAAGAAAAATTCCGAAATAAAATAACGTTTTTTATTTGTTTAGATTTTTTTTTTAATTTTTAAACTCACCTTTTTCTGTTATTTGTTGTAATTCTATAAATTCCTTCCGAGTAAAAATAATCACTAAATTTATTTTTTCCAAATAATTTTAAGACTTCTTTTCACTTTTATATTTAATTTTTTTTAAATTGTAATATATATTTTTCTTAGTTGTTGCGTTTTTCTTTTAAAACTTATTATTTTACAATTTGTACGTTTTTCTGCGTATGTGCTTGAAAAACGAAACACTAGTAAAATATACTTTTTAAAAATATTTAAGTTTTTTTTTAATTAATTCACTATTTGTTCCATAAAAATATTCACTTTATTTCTCACTTGCTTTTTATAACGTTTTTTTTTGTTACTCTTTTAAGGTTTTATTCTAAATTCCGTTTAGGAGCGAAGCCAAGCTTCACGTTGGCTCCTTAGGTTCGAACTGATCGCTTTACGGCAATCGACAATCGTTTTTAAAGAATACCGCAAACAGAACAGAAGCAGAAATGCTAAAACTCGTGTTTGAAGCAAAGATAATAACAACAACAACGGCATCAAACACTTGCGAACGCTATCAAACACAAAAGGGTCGAGAGTCCATATAAAAAAAATAATAACACAACCAAGCAACCAGCCAACCTACAAGCGGCAAAAGTTGTTTCAAACAAGTTCTGCTTTCATGTAGAGGTGCCAGTTTTTTTCTTCATATCATCTTCTCAAATCACCAACAAATCTCATATAATGGCAAAGAACAATTTCTTATTATAAAATGAAATAAAATTGTTTAATATGAAAAAATTCATAATTTAAAAATGTTAATAACACAATGCAGCATTAAATCAAGTTTTGTGTCAGGCACCTAAAAGAGGAATCAATGAATTTTTTTCTTTCGATATTTGCAAAAAATTTATTTATTTTCTATCAATTTTCCAAGCGCCAAAAACAACAAAAATTAATTTCCTCACAAAAGTTGGTGTCAAGAAAGTATTTTTACACATTTTTGAAGGGGCCATACTCCGATCGGGAGTACATTTACTTTATATTTCAATTTAAAAAATTCAAATAAAATAAAAATAAAGAGTAGTTTTTTAAAATCGAATGTCAAAAAACTTTCTTAACATACTATATATAAGTATAGATAGAAAATACAGCGTGCAAAATTGCTGATCCATAGCTTCAATGCCTATACATTTGCAAAAAAATATATATCAATTTTGTATCAACATCAACACATACAGTAAAATATTTATTTATATATATCCATATTAATTTTGTTAAAATAAAAATTTTAAATTTTCGTTAAAAGTAAAAAAAAATCCATAAAATATTATTTGAGGTTGCAAATTGGAACGCTTTTTTACTAACATCGTATTGCAATGTTGAAGTATGTGTGTCAAAAGGCCGGGTTAGGCAAACTTAACCGTAATTTAACTTTAGCGCCGCCGTAACGTTGCCCGCTGGAGCAATTACCCAAAACTTGAAAAAGGTGCTGTATCACTCTGACATTCACAACAAAAAGTCCCCATTTACATGGTACTTTTTTTAAGTAACTTATCGACTTATTCTCTTTTGAAAAAAAGTATTTACGTTCACACACGTACTTTTTTTCAATACTTATACTTATTTTCATTTGTTTTGTTTCGGCTTTTCCTGTGTGAATTGTTGTTGTTTCCAAGTGCGAACGAAAAACACAAAACGATGAGTACGATAAGTACGAGTACGGCATACTTTTTTCCCCCTGTTTCCGACTGCCTCTCTCGCCCACAAAACGCCGATAAGTATACTTAATACTTAAAAAAAAGTATCATGTAAATACAGACATAGCACCCCCTCTTGCCGACTGCCTCTCTTTCCTACAAAACGCCGATAATCTGTGAACATTCAGCCAGTGTAAATCTGGACTTGAATCAGCTGATTCGTTACGCTACGGGGGCGTTACGGTTACATTTGTCTAATCCAGCCTAAAGTGTCACTTATATGTATGTATGTGTGTATATGCATGTGCATTTTTCGTTTTGTTAATATTCTTGAAAACGAACACAAGTTTAAATTCTTATCAATAAAATATTAATTGGAATAATACCGACTTAAAAATAGGTTATTTAAATGTCAGCAAGGAAATATTGTTCGAGATCATGTTATACATAAATTATTTATTTTGTGTTGATACGATGGAGCTGCTTATGAGGCATCAGAAGCCAGGGTAGTACAATGTTATAAATAACTAGCGTACCCGGTCCACTTCGTTGCCCCAGACTTCAGATTTCCGATCCCGCCCATTTTTGGACTGCTCATGATATATAAATTTCAAAACATGGCTAATATAGATAGGGACAGTAGTAATCGCTTAATAAAATGGTAACTCCAAATTGGCTTATATGGGCGAGGCCACGACCTCTCAATCAAAAATTTATATAGCCTATGTCACCCGCTAGGGTTATATGAAGATTCCCTGAAAATTTCATCAAAATCGGTCCAGCCGTTTTGGAGTCAATACGTAACATACACACATCCAATTTTATATATAGACAAAATAATTTCCTACTGTTGTGCGAATATAAATAAATAAAATGGTGTTTTGATGAACCAAAAAAAATGTTTTATTATTATTTTTAAGGATTTACATTATATTTGTTGACATATATTAATTATACTTCCATCCATAAACGGAGTATTTTCTTCCAACTCATATGGCTGGCAAGAACTCACTATGTTGTTTACAACCATTTCAAAATCGAGATCACAGGCACTGCCCAATTCCATTGTCCTACTGCTTCGGAAGCGTTAGCCGTCCACAAAGTTTCCCAGGCTTTTCGACACAATTGTTCTAAGCATACAAAGATAAATGTACATATGTAATTACAAGACAAATTCCACATTATTACATATAGTTACATGTCCTTCCAGTGTTTTGCACATTTTTTGCTTTTGTATTGCAATGCAATTGGAATGTCACCCTTCTCGTTCATTCCATATACATAATTATTTTCCGTTCCACAGCTTTGCATTCTTTTTCTTTATTTCGGATAATTTAATTTAATATTCTTTATTAGGAAAATGTATTGTTAATATTTACAACAGTTGGATTTCTCGCGGACAAACATAAATATAAATAAATAGGAGTGCAATGCTGGAGGCAATCAATATGTAACGGCGTTCAATTTGTAGCGGCACAAAACGTAAAATTTTCACGTTGAAAAAATTGAGTACCACAAATAAAAAAAGTTCACTCATAATTTCACAACTTTTTTTTTGTATGTGATTTCAGCGTGAAACAGAAGAAAATAATATAACTTAAGAAAAATAATATAACTCGAGCTAAACAAATTTTTACCAACAAAGGCATTCCAAACTTTCGTCCTTTACGCCCTAGCAGTTATGACCGAATAAAGTTTTGGTAAGAAATTTAAAATTTTTTACAATAAGTGATGTAGTACGCTTATTAAGGGGTCCGTTTAATTTTTCAGAAGAAATTTAAATTTTTTCTATTTCGAAATCTTTATGTTTTTCGCTCTATGATGCTTATTTAAGGATTTATGGCCGTTTAAAGTTTTGGAAAGAATTTTTATTTTTTGCTTTACCAGAAAAGTAATTTATTATGCCTGCTTCATGACGTTTTTTAAGGAGCTATGACCGTTTAAAGTTTTTGAAAGAAATTTCAAATTTTTGACAAAAAAAAAGTCATCTTTGATGTTCGTCCTTTTCGCTCTACGACACTTTAGTTGGTTTTTGAGCAAAAAAGTTATTCCGCTATAGGACGCTTATTTAAGGAGTTATGGTCATTTAAAGTTTTTAAAAGAGCTTTCAATATTTCTTTACAAAAAAATTTAATTAAAATGTCTGTTCTTTTCGCTATATAACGCTTATTTAAAGAAGTTATAAACGTTCAAAAGATCTTGAATAAAAGAATATTCATTATTTAAGAAGTAGAAAAAACAACAACGCAAACAAATCTTAGTGAAAACGCTCCTTTAAAATTATTTTATCAGTATTAAATTGATTAAAGTGTCAGAATATTATTTTACTTTGTGATAAATTAAATCACAATATTTTTTATCTTAAATCCCACAATATGGCCACACAGCTGTCATGTTCATATATGTACTCCCTATCTTCGGGCGTAATAAAACCTGGGTTAAACATGACAGCAAGTGCACGCAACATGTTTGATTCGAATTGAGGGGATTTTTGTGGTTACTGGTTTGTCAAGAGGGCAAGTGCATGCAGCATTTTTGATTCACATAGCGGTGATTTTTGTGTGTTAAGTTATGAGAAAAGTGCGCATGCGCTTGTCCACAAAGAAAGATGTCAATATAGACTTAATCGCTGGTTATGAGTTTCGTATTTGTATTTTTTTTCGTAAATGTTATTAAGAATGAGTATGTATGCTAATTTTAATCGTGTAAATTAATGATTTTCAAGATTTACTAATACTGCTATTGTACGAAATTCTCCCCCGAAGTCTTTATATTTATCTTGTTGGAGTAATGAGACAGTCATACGCTAATCACTTAAACTTTTTTGTTCCCAATGAAATACATACATATTCCATAAGCGAAAGGAAAAAATAATTTAAGGAGATCGTATTTTAAATTTCGAAAAGTAATTGTTTTGTAGGGTTTCCAGTCGTTTTAAAAAGCAAAAAACGTTTTTAATAAATACATATTTTTTCATTGGATATTTTTAAAAACAATATATTTTAATTCGAAAAAAAACTTTAAATGAATTTTAATATTACACTCATCGAAATTTTTGCGGTGTAAGGCTTTGCAGTCGATTTGAATATATGGGATAATACAGTTCTCAGTCTAAAAGGTAGTTTATTTGGATTGAATCTAGCTCTCATGATAAACCGCGATATGCAAAAATATATAGGTTCAATCACATATTTTAGCATAACTCGAGAACCATTTATACGAAATGGTTTATGAACGCTTTAAAGAATAAAAATTAAGTACCCTTCAACTTCTTCTAATAACATATTTTTCATCCGTTCATAGGTTTCGAAGATATCTTGCAAGATATTGCGAAAAAATCCTATTTTTGGAGAAAATGTTAGTATTTTCATAATAAAAACATGGAAATGCTCAATTATAATATTTTTATTATTTTTTATTTAAAAAGTTGTAGCTAATTTAGCAAATCAGCTGTTTTCGCATAGAAGTCATGCCAAATTTATGGTTCGACTGTGAAACAGGCTGTATATGTAATGTTCTTCTTCTTCTATAGTATTCACAAATGAGTAATAGAAACTTCTCCAAGACTGTGTTGATATACATAGTACATACTTTAAAATGTGTTGGCACACAGTATACACTTAACACATGAACTTTATGTATTTTCGCCTAAAATAACTGATCTCCCACACACCAGTTAAGCAATAATGGTGTAACAAAAATATCCCTAATGTTTAATTAAGTAACCGCAACAATAAATAAGTAAACAGTTCAAGCAACAGGAACATTGACAACTCACAAACAACTGTCATATTTATAAATAGCAATGCGAAACTTTCCCATTAAAACATTTGCATGAAATGGAATGGAGAAATAAAATTAAAACAGTTAAGTACACACAACTGCCAGATCGGACAATATTATCAGAAAAAAGGCGGAAAATGCAACCCTGTGCACGTACAACCTTGTGAACATTAAATTTTTGTCTCGCAACGTTGGCAGAAAAGTCATTGTGAGATAATTTGCAGATTGTTAGATGTGCGAAGTTTATGCATTTGACAACGGCGCCATTGTCAGAAAAACATTTTATTGGCAACACTGTCTATAAAACATTTTAATTGACAATCCTGCATATAAATATTTACAAAATATATTGTAAATATATGAAATTGTAAGGTTTTCTTCTTAAGAGTCTGTCATTGTCCGTAGATTTGCAGCATTTTAACAGGGTTGATAACGTTGTCCGATCTGGCAATGGTGTGTACTTAGTTTTAGGTACATATGTTGATTACACTATTCAACAAAATTTTTGTCGAAGGGCTCTGCATAACATTTTCTGGTGTAATAGAGTGGGCTTAACACAAAAGATATATAATATAAAATTATTGTAATTTTTTAAGTTTTCTTTTCTTCTTGGAGTGTTCCTTTAGTATTTGACCAAATTTTAAGTATATGCTCGATAAAGCCGGGATTCATTTTAAATTAAAGGAAATGTTAGTAATGTGCATAAGCGGAGCGTTAAGGACTACAGCGACTGAGTCTCTACAAGCCCTTCTCCATATACTGCCGATTAATGTTGTGGCGAGAGAAGTTGCAACCAAAGCGGCACTAAGATTAAACTGCCTATCAATGTGGAGGTACAAGAACTACGGTCACATGAGGATATCAAAGTGTAGTGCTATGGTAACCGACCGAGTGGACTATATATCAACGGTGCGCACCTTTGAGAAGAACTACATCACTATGATACCCGCCAGGGATGAATGGGATGGCAGACTACCCGGAAATAGAAACCATCTCAAATTTTATACGGATGTTTCGAAGCTTGATGAAAAGGTTGGCTTCGGAGTACACTGTGAAGAACTTAATTTGGATATAGCTCACAGACTACCAGATACCTGCAGTGTCTATCAAGCCGAAATAATGGCAATATGGGAAGTCGCCAAGTGGCTGAGTCGGAACATAGTAACCAACACTGGCGTTGTCATTTTCTCGGACAGCGAGGCTGCCATCAATTCTCTGGAGGCCACATCCCTAAATTCACAAATAGCCCTCGACTGCCGCAGATCTCTTAACGAGATGGCTGAGCAGTTTAATATACACCTCATATGGGTGCCTGGGCATAGGGATATCCCGGGGAACTGCAAAGCCGATGAACTTGCTAGGAAAGGGACGACTTTACAAATTCTCGAAGAATTTACATATGAGGCAATCAGGCAGTCCAACGACAGATGGACACAAATCGGCACCTGTAGGGTAGCTAGGCAAATCTGGCCAAGGTATGACCTGAGAAGGTCAAAATATCTCCTCGCACTGGAAAGGAAAAGATTATCTACGTTAGTATCAGTTCTGACGGGACACTGCCTGATCGGCTAACACGCCAGAAGATTGGGTATTAACTCCAATGACTTCTGCAGGCGACTGTTCCGCTTTGAGTAAACGACGACTGGACCTACTGGGGTCGGCCTTTCTAGGCAGCTTAACAGATCTTTCCAGTACCAATATTCGTGCTATCGATACATTTGTATATCAAACAGGTTGGTTTCGATGAAGGGCATTTTATCCCGTGGTACCACTAGGGACCTAAACTGGTCTATGTGAGCTGAAGACATAAAAATGAAAACGGCTGCCACCCTAACCTAAACCTAGTAATGATACTTTCGTGTGGAAACGGAAGTTTAGTAACTGTCGTTAAAAAAATTATAAAAAAAGCGGGGAAAAAATTAACACGAGGCAATATTTTCCGAGCAAGTGTCTAAGTTTGTAGGAGAGAGAGGCAGGCGGAAAGAGCTCTCTCTCCTACAAACTTTGACACTTGCTTCGAAAAAATTGTCTCGTGTGAAGCAGGGCTAACTTTCGACAGGATTAACCGATTGTCTACAAATTTTGTATGTGTCAATATTTATTTCTAACTCAGGCTAAGGTCAAAGATTGACTATGATGGTCCACTCCTTCGAGTACCTCCCCCACGAAGGGTAAAAATTTGAGAAAAATGGCCAAAGCTGCCAGGCCCTTTTGGTATCTCCCATACAAATATGTAGACAATTTTGTAGAAAAAGTCAACTGCTTATAACATTGATTCCAGTCCATACAAATACTTGACATTTTGTGAAGCGTTATGCTTTTGTAGAACCTACAGTCCCGTGAAAAATGGGCGTTATTACCATGCCCCTTTTGGTACCTCCCACAAAAATTCACAATTTTACACCAAAAGTGAACAGCTTTCAACTTTAATACGAGTGCATAAAACTTCTTGAAATTTGGTACACGCCACGCCCCTTTTGGTACCTCCCACACAAAGTAACCATTTTGTACAAAAAGTTATAGCTTATAGCGTGAGTACCAATGCAGGAAATTTCTACAAAACTTTACACAGTGTAACGCTTTTAAAGTACCTATAGTCCTGTGAAAAAGGGCTTTATCACCACGCCCCTTTTTGTACCTCCCACACAAAATGACCAAATCATACTAAAATTTAATTATTGCACATAAACGCTTATAATTCGGCACAGTGCAATGTATTTAAAGAATCTAATGTTTACCGAATTAAAGGTGTATTTGTTAATCCCCTTCTGTTACCTCCCACACTAGTTAACAGATTAATTCGTGTAATATTACGAGTATATATTACATTACTCACAAAGTGAGGGTATACCTTAGTCGGTTTACCCGACTGTAACTTTCTAACTTGTTTTCTTTAATTTTGGTTCATTTTTATAATTTTTAAAATGTATAGTTTTTTAATTTTTAACAAAATAATAAATAAGTTGTTTTGTCAAACTGATTTTTTAAATAAATTCAACTTATCTAGAGATATGTTATTTTATCAAATGAGAAATTGCTCAGTAGAATTTATGTTTTTAGAACTTATCTACATATGAGATCTTTAGTAAAGTGCAAAATTAACAATAATCGTCTTAAGTTGATTCGTTTGAAAATATTTTGCTTTTATTAATATATAATTGAATTTAAAATAAGCTTATAATTTATTTCAGAAGAGTAGTTATAAAATATATTCGTAAGAATAAAAACAAAATAATAAATTTTACAATAAAAAGTAATTAGTCAACGTTATCCATTTCGTCTATGTCTGAGTCTACTTGAACTTCGGCCTCTCCTTCCGCTTTAAGGCTCTGGTAGAAGTTATGAAAACTTGAGTTAAGTAAAGGAAGCACATCAATCAAATCACGTTTTTTATTCAATGATATAGGTATATCAGCTGTGTAACTTGTGACTAGCAATGAGTTAAATTTTTTGTTATTTATTTTTTTGAAATTTTCGTCCAATTGATGAGGCTATCTATACTGTAGTATCCCTGGCTTCTCTTTCAAATATCGCATCCAACGAACAAATTTTTCACCTTTAAATAGAAAAGAATAATATTAGAAAACTGAATAAAATTATTGTTATATATAATCCAACCTGCGATATTGGTTGTCCTCCAAGTGTAATTATCCTTCAATAGAGTTTTAAAGTCGTAAAAATCATCCTGGATCAATTCGTGAACAAGATATTTTTTATTGGTTGCGACAATTAAGTTGGTCCAATCATGTAGATGTTGTATAGAACCCGAAGATATTTTCTTCTTCTTTTCAATCTGTGCATAAACTGTGTCACACTCAAAATGAGTGTGACCGACAATAAGAAATTTGTGATCTATTGTTTCAATACTTGGATGATCTTTAAGAACTCTCGCAAACATTACACAGATATGAGAATTGCGATTTTGCTTAGGTCAAGAATCGCTATATTAAACAATGTGCTTCGTTGAATTTGGTTCCTCCATAAGTCGTTTGTAAATACAAGATCCAATATCATTTACTCCACGCTTTGCCATTGCTTCGTTCCAGATGTAACAATAAGCTCTGTTCGTCTCTCCATCATGAATTGTGAAGTTATAGGTCCACAAAGGGCGCTTGTAAAAAAATATGGATGCGTTTAAATACGGAGTTGGCAGACATATCTGCAAATCGAATGTAAAAATTTTTACCGATTTGTCACGTATCGAAAGTCCCTTGCTTCGCTTTTTTTATTTGCATAAGCTAAATCTGCTTCAGTATGATGTTTAGATAGTTGCAGCGTTAGTTCGGATTTTTCACCTGCATCCTTTGTGTTTTTTAATTTTGTTTTTAGTGTTTCACAATGAGTGCATAAATCAAGTTGAGGATTTCTGAATTTAATATCTAAAGTTTGAAATATTTCTTGAAATTTAGTCGCAGACACTGGTTGGGGTGATTTATTTTGGTAGAGGGAATACAATGTCGCTAGATTAAGTCCACATTGAAAGTATATTTTATTTGTATGACGGCGGCTGTAGTAACTTTGATACTTCGCCTCTCAATAGATAGTTTGTGCGCAGGTGGATGTTTTCCTAATTGTTTATTCATTTGGTTGGTATGTTTGTTTGATCTTGAACAGACGAGAAGTACTTGCTCAGGATCAGCATTTCCGAGGTTAGCCTCCAAAGTGGCAGCCATGTCACTAACACTTTCAGTTGTAGAGTTCAACTCGGACTCGCAGTTATTATCAATGGGAACATAATCAGAATCATCGTAGTCAGTTTCGTGAAAAATATCCTCTTCAGTTTCGGTCGGGTACTCATTTTCACTTCTACTGCAATCTATTTCATTTTTGTTTCTGTGAAATGTTGATAAAACCTCGTCCATCATTCCTACATAATGCGCTGTCTTTGTTTCGTAAGGAATATTTGGCCAAATTAGTACTTCTTCGCGTTTTTGCTTAAGAGTGCGTATATATTGACCACCATTAAGTTCTAATGAATTATTTTCTTTCCCATTTGGAAAGGCGCAAGCATGCGTCCTCTGTCCATTATAGACTCTATGAGAGCTGCATTCATCTCTCGTATATCCACAATCGATGGAGGGACAATAAAGTGGTATTCATACCCAAAGCGGGAAATATTTCACACACTAGGCCAAAGGACTTCAGGCAAATTAAAAGGTCTAGAAAGGTTCTTAGAATCTTTCCTTAAAGAAAACCTACATGCAAAACTCCTTTCAGGGAACCAACATGCGTACAATAAGGGCATGTCTACAGAATCGAGCCTGCGTGAACAAGTGGACACTATCGAATCTACGACTTTCTTTATTGCTATTATTTCGGCTTGATGTACGCGGTATGAAGTATCTAGAGAAATGTCATCTGTGATTAAAACGACACACAGCTTGTAATCGCCCAGATTAACCTGGATTTGTCGGTTAACTGTCATATTAAATACATTTTTTGAAGTATAAGACCGATATAGTCGGGGTACGCATTTAAAATCATAATGAGGGCTACAAAAGTTAAATATTTAATTTTTGCAAAGAACCTTTGGTATAGTAATAGTCATAAAAAATATGACAACAAATATTTTTTTAAAAAATCATTTTTTGCTGGCCAAAAAAATCCATAAAAATAGATAAGAAGTCGTAAAAAAATATTTTATTTCCCTTTTTAAAAGCAAAAGAAGTAAAAGTGAGGAAAATTCCATAAAATCTCTTTTCATATGCTTTATTTTGACCATTTTGTTAGGCAGGTAGCAAAAAGGGTGTAACAATATCGCCCATTTTTTCAATGGACTATGGGTACTATAAAAGCATTACACTGCACAAAATTTCAAGTGTTTGTATGGACTGGAATCAAAATTATAAGCCATTAACTTTCTGTGGGAGGTACCAAAAGGGGCGTGGCAATAACGCCCATTATTCACGGGACTACATATAGGTACTGTAAAAGCATTACACTTCACAAAATGTCAAGTATTTGTATGGACTGTAACACTATGCAACAAAATGTTTGTCCAAAGGATCTGGATAACAATTTTTATGGTAATTTTTTTTTTAATTCCAGCTTTCATGGAATGTACATTCAGTATTTGGACCATAATTTCTCAAGTATAAGCCTGATTGTTATGCCTCAAATTAAAGGGAATTATGAGGGCTACATATGCTGCAAATATCGCTTTCACGTAGAATCTTTGGTTTAGTAACAGTCGTCAAAAATATGAGAAAAAATGTTTTTTTTTTAAATACTTTTTCCTGGTACAAAAGGAACCATAAAAAATTGAAAAAAATCGAAAAAATATTTTATCACATTTTTAAAAAGAACGAAGAAAACCCTGTCTATTTGAAAAAAATCTATGGATAGATCCAAGATCCACATCCAAGGGATGTGGATAACAGTTTCTGGTGCAATTAGGAGTCACAAACACGAAAAAAATATTTAAAAAAAATTTTACGGTAATTTTTTTTTAATTCCAGCTTTCATGGAATGTACATTCTGTATTTGGACCTTAATTTTTCAAGTATAAGCCTGATGCCTGTAAGCCTGTTATGCCTCAAATCAAAGGGAATTATGAGGGCTACATATGCTGCAAATATCGCTGTCACGTAGAATCTTTGGTTTAGTAACAGTCGTCAAAAATATGAGTAAAAAATGTTTTTTTTTTTAAATACTTTTTCCTGGTACAAAAAAACCATAAAAAATAGAAAAATATTTTATCATAAAAGCCAGCATGCTAACGAAGAAAACACTGTCTATTTGAAAAAATCTATGGATAGATGTAAATGTTATGAGCCATTTTGTAAATGTTAGGAAATTCAAAAAAATTGTGTTTCATATTTTTTCGTTTTTATATGATGTTTTTGCTTATATTGAATTAGCCATATGTGAGAGAGACATATAAGAGACATTGCACTTGCATTTTATTTTATGAGTATTAATGTCAGACATTATAAAATTATAGAGAGGACGAGGTTTTATGACCGTTCGCAACCCTCCATAAAACATGATATGCAATGTGAGAGCTATATTGGATGAGATCCGCTCAGATACATAGAGGGTCATTGAACAATATTTGTGGTTTTGTATTTATGAGGTTTCCATTCAGTTACGCCTTTTAGGGGCATGGACATCCCAGTCGTATATACAGGTAGTAAAATTATATGTACGCAATACAAAGTAGTACGCGGCAGTCTTGAAAATATTGGGTGTCTACTTTCGAAGCAAACTATATGTCAGCCACAGGTACTGCAACTTATGAACCTTAAACCCGGAATTTATGAATGAAATTTCTTATTAATAAATTAGTGTAATTCAGCGCCTTAAAGACATAAGTCGATTTTCTGAAAAATATTACAAAGTTATATTTCGAAGTATGAGTAAAAGTCAAAGAACTTTTCAATGTGTAAACGATCCCGACAATTTCTGCTACATCTGCGGATAATATGTAATTAAAAAAATCGACGTGCGTTTAGTAAAATAACAGAAGAAATATATGTGTAATATTTTGGTATACGAGTTAAAAATGTGAACGAACCGTGGACACCTAGTATTTTGTGAAAATTCGTGCCATGTAAATCTTACTCGATGGACTAGTGGAAGAATGCGGTAAGTACTTTAAAATTAATGTATTACAATGTTTTGTGGAATAAAATGTTTTAATTTTAGACATCACGTGCAATTTAGAATGCCAATGATTTGGAGACAACCATTCATTCACGATACGGACTGCTATTTTTGTCTAAGTAAACAGATTGGAGTATGAAGGAGCATTCGCTGGAATTACGGTGAAGTAAAATCTGTCACTTTGCCAGTTGCACATTCGGAAACAATACCAATTCCCAAGTGTCCAAGTATAGCGAACAGCCTAATTACGGAAACATCATCAAGTTCAACTGAGTACTCAACTCTGAGCGATTGAAGTTTGAGTCAGAAGTCATCGCTTTTAATTCAGTTTCAACTTATTGATCTAGTGAGAGATTCTACAACTGACCAAAGATAAGGCAGATCTACTTGCATCTGGGATGAAACAGTACAATTTTTAGCCCCAGATGTTAACATATCATATTATAGAGTCCGTGATATACCTTACAAACAATTTTATACAACTGTGGATAACAGATGCTTTTGCAAGGACATTCCCGGATTGTTCGAGGAAATTAATCAAACATACAATTCAAAGGCAGTACTTTTAACAACGGAAATCAGAAACCGTCAATTCCCATTGCTCATGCTGTCAACACTAAGGAATCATACGAAACAA
Organism: Eudasyphora cyanicolor; assembly: GCA_963930755.1. Classification (NCBI taxonomy): domain Eukaryota; kingdom Metazoa; phylum Arthropoda; class Insecta; order Diptera; family Muscidae; genus Eudasyphora; species Eudasyphora cyanicolor. The sequence continues at coordinate 259,748,437 of OZ005736.1, forward strand.
TGGCTAAATTGATAAAATACATAAAATATGAACATGACTGGACAATTTTTTGCGATTTAAGAGTAGTTGGTATGTAATGCCTCTGGGATAGCCGTGCTCGCGAAGATCATTACAGAAGAAAGAAATGGCCAACAAAAAAACACATTACATTGCCCAGCAAAAAAAGAGCATCCAAAGAAGCAATAAAAATCCCCAACTTATGATCCGGAAGTTGTTCTAATTTGGATTTTCACCAATGAATTTAACAAGGGGTTGTCGCGCCGGGGAAGTACTTCTTTGTCACCACTTTTGCACAACTCCTTTTAAAGCACTGTAAGATTTGCTTTTTGGTGGTGTATTTATTTGATGAATGTATGTCGTTCTTATTAACATCTTTGGGTCCAGAGATCTCTTATTTTAAAGGAACACAAATGTTGACATAGGGAAGGGAACGTATAAATAATATACTATTGGCCAAAGAGATCAACGATCATATATATGTATGTATGTTTAGGACATTTGAAGATGTTTGTAATCTGTATGGTGTAGCTGGCTCTTGAAAATATGTAAGTATGGTATGGAATATAAGTATGGTATGGTATATTTAATTACCATAATTTCTTTTAAAATTATTTAATTATATCCTACACCACACTGTGGTACAATCTTTATATATAAAATCCTTTGTTCGTTTGTTAGTAACGCATGATCTCCGAAACCATAAAAGCGAATGGGCTGAAAATTTAACAATATATTCGGTTTGGGGTCATTTGTGTTTTAGAATTATTTCCACAGCGATAAATTGCAGAGTGGTCAAGTTATTTGCAAAATTCGTATTTCCAGAGCGATTTGGCTGAAATTTAATGTGTATGTGTGGTTTGTCTTGATAATAGTTTGTATGTATGTCTCCGGTAGATGGCGCTGTAGTGGACATATGGTCAATATATATTTTTGATGATTTTTTCCTGAAACTCGGGATGTATGATTTTTTAATGAAATATCAATGAATAACCAACCAATACATCCCAAACAGGACGGGCAGGACAACGTCTGCTTGGGTCAGCTAGTTTATTATAATTTAATACATTTGTTTCTAACACCCAAAATGAGAAGAGATATATAGAACCATTGTTTATTATACCGATCGACTTAGAATATCTTTCTGAACCAATTTAACTATGTCAGTCTGTGCATGCATTCTTTGTAATCAATGTGCAGGTCACAAATATAGTCCAATCTCAAAGAAATTTTGAACATATCTTTATTTTGGACAATTCGTATTGAAATTGAAAGACAATCATGGACACTGCGAAATTTGGTAAAAAAGGGATACCATTCAGCTAAAGACCAAATTTAAATATTAATAAATTTGAATCTAAAATAGCTATCAAACACGATTGACATAAATCAAAACAGCAACAAGAGAAAAACTTCAAAGGTTAAATAGATGAATACATTACGGTCTGTTTATTACAATGTTGGTTACGCCTTTTATGCTTTATCGAAAACGAGCACTTGATGTTACGTCTTGTTTTCTTAAATAAAATCGTAATTTTTGGACGAAAAACGAACTTTCATTTTTTGAGGGTTACGCTCTTAGGCATTTCTGGTGACGATATATCAACATTTTTGGAAAATATAAAGTGTTATTAATAAATTCAGTTTTTATCGCAATCCAATGTACTACAATTCCACAATTTAACATATTTCGAAGAAACTCAGCATACTTTGAAATGACTTTATGTTATTTTAATCGACTATGAAAAAGTCGACTTTTAGGTCCGATTAATTGATCTAGTCGACTGAAACGTAATTTGGTTGATGTACAAGTAGAAAGTCGACTAGCTTCCAGAACCATTCACTAATTCTGATATAGCCGCCATATAAATATATATTTCTTCCCTTTAGCACTATAGAAGCAGTATTTTACATATATTTCAGAGCCCTCATATATATGTTCCTTCCGATCTGGACTTTTATCACTTCAGTAGCTTTATTTTACATCCAATCGTTTTGAAATTATGCATCCTTGGGTTAATAATTTATATTCCGAAACTACATTTTGGTTAGTTATTTAGAAGAACTTCATTAAATGGCGAAAAAATGTTCATACTTATGATTTGGAAGTACTTTTAATGTTATTCATTTGGAAGTACTTCTTTTATTTTTTGCTGGGTGGGTGAAAACAACATAAAATACACACAAAATACACAAAAAGAAAACATTATTTTGCCACCACTGCATATTGAGCTGGGGCTCTTTAAAGATTTCGTATAAGCCTTAAGGAAAGATGGCAATTCACTCTCATATTTAAAAAGCTTATTTAAAAGTCTTTCTTTTCAAAAAATCGAAGAAGGAGTTTTTGATGGGTCTAAAGTAAGGAAACTGATGAAAGATGTGAATTTCGAATCATATTTGACGTCGCATGAAATTGCAGGTTGGAGGTCGTTTAAGCTTGTGGTTTAAAATTTCTTTGGATCCAATAAAACCCCGCAATATGAAACAATGATTTGTTAAAAAATTATGAAAAAAATGGTTAGAAATACATATATTTTTTATATTTATGTATATAACACATATGTATGTATTCTTCCAACTTATTTTTCGCTTTATGTATTCCAACAGGTGTAAATATGTCCCTCAACATTTTATTTCTTGCATTCTCATTTAAACTTTTTCCTCGAGAATCTTGGCGACGTAAGTGACGAACATGGCGGAAGGTTTCACCAAGAATTGAAGTCCATCGAGCGGCGTTACCAAGGGCACTGGGATGAAAGAATGACATCTACCAAAAAGGCTATAATTTCTACATTTATCCATAGATTTTTTTCAAATAGGCATTATTTCGCTAGGATGCAAACTTTTAAAAAATAAAATAAAATATTTCTTTTCTATTTTTTATGTTTCTTTGTTGTTCCAGCATTTTTTTTTTCGAAAAAATCTAGTTTTTCCAATTTGATTAATGACTGTTACTAAACCACTGTTTCTAAGTGAAAGAGATATTTCCAACATTGTTAGCCCACATAATAGCTTCAATTAAACGTATAAGTCGACCTGATCGGGCATATACTCCAATTATAGTGCAAATACTAAGGGTACCTTCGACGATAATAGTATTTTTAATAAAAATTTTTCCATAAAAAAATTTTTGGTTTTGATTTTATATAACAGTATGCCATAATCTATACAAAAAAATTTGTTGGTCTAGGAAACAAAAAAAAAATTTTTGTTGCATAGTGTAATCAAAGTTATTTTGTATGGTAAATACCAAAAGGGGCTTGGCAACTTTTCCTATTTTTCTCAAGATGATAGCGACCAAAAAACAAATACTATGTGTGGAATAGAAGTTATGAGATAATCAATATTTCACTGAATTTTGACACTTCGTGGATTTTTACAAAAAAAATAGATTTTTACAAAAAAAATAATTTTTCTAATTATCTTACCGACAGTTACTTAACTTCTTTTCCCGCGTGAAATTGTTGTTTCTAATATTTGTAGTCTTCACAATTCCCTTTATTTTTCAAGTGTATCCAGGCTGTATCGAATATATACTCCAAAAAATATGGTCCAAATGCTAAAGGCAACTTCCAAGAAAATGAGAATTTTAAAGAATACTTTTTACAAAAAAAAATGTAACCGTAAAACTTTTTAATAGTTTTTCGTGTTTAAAACACCATATAACAATTGCATAGTGTTATTAAAACCTCAGTTTAAGAAAATCATCAATCAGTCTTAGACCAAAAAAAATTGTTTTAAAAATGTGATGTACATTTAAGCAAAATGTATTCATTGTATTTTTTTCAAGTTCATTGTCACCTGAAATATACATATGGACGTACATTCGGACCATAATAAAGTCTGATTAACCAATTAAACAATTATCTGATTCTTGAAAGATATTTAGGGTTTTTTTTAGTTTTCTGATGAATTGTTTAATGAAATCTTCCTGTTTAATATCTTCGGTATATTTAAATGAATGTAAATTATCATAATTAACCATGATACGAGTACGTAATGCCAGCTGTCAAAACAAATACATACGCAAATTTTCATCTGAATCCATAGCATGTTTTGGGGGATTTCTCAACCAAATAATGGATGCTTCAGAATTTCATATACACGCGTTTTGGTTTCAAAGACCTGTCGTTAACTTGTTAAAATAAACATCGCCAGCTAGCATCATTTTGTTGTTTAAAATTTCACACTAAAAATTAGCAATTCCAAATATCTTCGACGTCATTTCAAACGTATCGGTCTCGTTTTTTTGCATATATATACTCGTATTATTTTGTGGGGGATTCCTGTATTGATAAAATGTAGTTTTTGAATCATTCAAAATTTTAAAATTTGGAACATAAGAATGTGACGTAAAAAGTGTGACATACATATTTATAAAAGAGTTGTTACGTTGTTACTAATTGTATTCATTAATTAAATTGGCTAAATGCCGGTTTTAAGAAAGTGCATTTTTTGTTGTTTGCTGACTCACAACGGCAAAGATGTGTTTTTTTTAAATAAAATCACGTGAGAAATGATTTTGTTGAATGCGCATCTGAATTATATTAAAATTACTAAAAATATATGCATAAATCTTCCATTTGAAGAGGTAAGATATTTCAACAGCCTGTTTCTGTAACTTGAAAATTTGCTTTCGTTCGCCTGCCAGACAAACAGCTGATTTGGTTTTCACTTACTACCATCAGAACGACAAGTCGCAAGATAATGAACTCGTACGAAAACGTAATCATTTCAGTGTAAATTTTGGTTATATATAATATATATAATAGGGATGTAACGAAAGTGACTTTAGCGAATGCGAATATTGAAATATATTTCTTGCTAATGCGAAAGCGAATAATAGTTTGATCCTTTAGTACGAACAAAATAAAGGAACTAAATTGATACTTTTCCAGGATATTCAAGTATTAAGAATGTTTTTCATATTTTTACCTCCTGTTACCACAAGGACAAGCATATTTTTCAACTGTTTTGAAGAGAAGTGGCAGAGGTTTTCATTGGTATTAATATCATCAAAATGTGTGAAGCGAACAAATGGAAGCGAATACTGAAATATATTTTTGCGAAAGCGAATAATCCAAAGATGGTTTTTGCGAAAGCGAATGTTAAAATGATGCGAATAATACGCGTTCGCATATGCGAATGGTAAAACCAATTAAATAATAATGAAATTGTATACATATTTAAGCATAAACAAGTCAACATTGCGGCATTTCGAGATAGGGAGAGAGTAAGAGAGAAAAAAAAGAGAGTCTTTGTTCAGCTCAGCTGACACACCCTGGGTTGATTTTGTGGCCAACACTGGTGTAGAGAGTACTGAGGTGTATTTGCTAAAGTCGAAAATACAAAAATGTGTGCCTTTTTAGGCCGGAAGTTGTGAAATTATTGATCTGGCAATTAAAATATTTTCCATAGACGTAAGGCCAGGCGAACGAACCTGAATGCTGGGTTAGGCAAACGTAACCGTAACGCCCCCATAGCGTAACGAATCAGCTGTTTGTCCAGATTTACACTAAGCAAGTTTTTTCAGCAGCTTATCATCAAATTCTCTTTTGCACGAAGAACTCAAAACGTTCAGGGAGAGTTTTATCCCCTCTTGCCGAGTGCCTCTCTCTTCTACAAAACGCCAGTGTAAAGGCCGGGTTAGGCATACGTAACCGTAATTTATCTTTACCGTTGCCGTAAAGTTGCCCGTTTGAGCGATTAGCCAATTTTGAGATAACGAGTCATATGTTCTGCCAACAACAACACATAAGTAAACAAAAAAGCCGCGATTCCTTTTTGTTTAGGTTTATTAAAAATGAAGTTAAAAAGATTGTTTATAAATTTGTGTGTTTTTAAATCTGTGCAGAATTTACAATTAAAGCAAATCAAGAAAATATTGTCGGATAAGAAAATGGGTGGACGTCCTATAAACAATGACTGAGTTAACTACGCCACAGCAACGGATTAGACTGGCAGAGAGGCTAGCAAATATGTCAAATATTGCTTTATCCTATGATTCCAAGTTGGGAAATATTAACATTCTATTCTTTAAAATTTTAGATATTTGGGTCATACAATCGGTTGTTCCATACAATCGATGGCATGGAGTCACAGGCTGGGGAAAACAACAATGCGAAATATTGTTTTAGAATACAGTGAAGTTTTGTGGCGCTTGCTTTCTCCGATTTAATTAAGTGAACCAACTACACAGCAGTACAAACACATTGCCAATGATTTTCAAAGAATGTGGGATATGCCGAATTGTGTGGGAATCTGCGATGATAACTATACATTCATATCAGTTAATGTTGGAAGTTATGGCAGCCAACACGATGGGAGTATGTCCATTACACTTCTATTTAATAATAATCTATTTTAATACAAAAAATTTCCATTTCTTAATTTAAAATAAAAAAAACAACTATATTCCAGTACTCTCCGTTTGGCCAATCAGTTATTTTAGGTACAGTATCTGTACCTCCTAGTAAACCATTATCGTCAGCATCCTCTGAAGCCTTTCCTCATTTTTTTTATTGTCGATGCGGCGTTTCCCCTGAGGAATATCCTTGGTCTAAGTCAACAACTTTAGACGAGCTCAGAGACAACACCCAACGCGAAATTGCCAACGTTCCGGTCGAAATGTCGCTGTTGACGGGCTCGTGGTAGTCATATGACCGAAATTGAATTTCATTCTTAAAATGTAACATTTGCACTACACCTGGAATAAATTTGAACGCAATATCTTAAATATTCTGTGTTTTATTAATACTTTTACTTATGTCTATTTCCATTGAAGAGGGACTCAGCCAAATCCAATCCAATCTCTGTCTATAAATAAGTCCACGTTTGTAGAGACGCTTATATTGCTGTCAAATTCACCCACAATGAAGAAGATTGGCGCAATGATTGCCTCGTACTGTCGCCAAAAGAATCCTGAAGCAGATTATAAATTTAATTTTTAATGGAGTCAGCCGCGATCTTCATAAAACTCACCTGTGACGCCCAGCTCCTTGCCAATTTGCTTCCAAGCTTCTCGCTTTTTTCAGATATCCTATATGCTGGATTATATTTATTGTATAAATGCTCCTGCAACTGCACCAATGAAATCAAATCTTCGTCTTTCATGTTTATTTGCACTTTTAAACAACAAATAATTAATAAATTATTTTCTTTGCTTTTCTCGGTGAACATACAATTGTAATTGTAAACAACATGTAGTATCAGCTGTTGTCAAATTGTACGTAAACGGAACGTCCAATTCTGATTTCAACAGATTCAGCCGTCCGTTTACGTTTCGTTTCCGTTGGCTAATCGTTTACACCGACATCCATATGACAGATTGAATCAGCTGATTCGTTACGCTACGGGGGCGTTACGGTTAAGTTTGCCTAACTGGGCCTTAAATCACGACACGCTGACATATGGATATCAGTGTAAACGATTAGCAAACGAAACGTAAACGGACAGCTGAATATGCTGAATTTTGATTTGGACGGTACGTTTACGTGCATGTGCAAAAAAATCAGCAAAACAACGAAAAAAAGAAGAAACTATGGCAACTTATTTCGGAGAAATTGTGAATTTAAAAGTCAAAGAAGAACCGAATGGAAAAATGTTGCTCAATTTAGTACATAAAAGTAATATTCAACTTAGAATAGTAAATAAAAATCGCTTAGCAAAAACACGTCTATTAAGTGTGCCCATTTGAATACATTTTATTTTTCTAGAGAAAAAAATAAAACATGTAGTAACGGTAGTAAGTTCGGCCAGGACGAATCTGGTATACCCTCCAACATGGATTGCATTCAATCTTTGAAATGGAAAAAGATTCAAATTATTTAAAAATAAAACGAAACCTGCAAAGTTTCAAACAAATTGATTAGAAAGTGTGGCATCTATGACTTAAGTAAATATACTTAAGATCGATCTCTATATGGGGACTATAGGGTAATTCCAAAGTAAAACGACAAACGATTTTGAAATTATGCATTTGAAATTATTTGTCCAAATTCGTAGCGGTTTAGATTTTAAAGGAGCCAAAGTTGGTCATATACAATTTTTTTTTCAAATGTAGCTATTTTTAAATCAACAAAACTTTTCATATTAAAATGATATAAGTACCATTTGAAAGATTTTAGCGTCTTCCCTACGAATTATAAATGAGGTGATCATATTTGGTGTCTTAAGGACATTAAAATGTCCTTTATCCTCCCTATTGAAATTGGGCAAAATCGGTTCAGATTTAGATATAGTTCCCATATATATGTACCCACCGATTTGGCATTAAAACGGTATATAAGCTTTATTTTCTGATCATATTTAGATATAGCTCCCATATATATGTAACTACCGATTTGGCATTTAAGCGATATATAAGCTTTATATTCCGGCAGATCTGTGGCAGCACCAAGACGTGTTCGAATGACAAACAATCTGGCAACGTTGTAACGAATCAGAGGAGGAGAAAAAAACAGCTGATTCCTAGAGAAGTCTTCGCCGTCAACGGTAGCATTTTTAGTAATACTTCGTAAGATTTTGTGAACTAGTTTTAGTAAGAATAAATAGAATAAGATTAGATAGTTGTTAAATGTAAATACGAACGTCTTATTACTACATCGGCAACTATAGATCTTTATGAAATTTAGCACAGAAAATTTGATCAAAATCGGTTCAGATCTAGATACAGCTCTCATATAACGGGTGATCCAAGTAGAGATACTTTTTTCAATAGCCTTTTTTTGACAGATCACGTGTGAGTCGTGTCATGCTATCATATTATTTTTGTTAAGTATTGCTTGGCATTTCATCATGGAAAGACTAACGCCTGAACAACGTTTACAAATCGTTCAACTTTATTACGAAAATTCACGTTCTGTGAGGAATGTGTTTCGTGCACTTCGCTCAACTTATGGTCAACATAATCGGCCTACTGAGCGTACAGCATTCATTATTGGATAATATTCGACCGAATAGACCACGTCCAGCACGCAGTGAAGCAAATGTAGCGGTCGTAGCTGAGAGTGTACACGAAGACCGTGGAGAGTCGATTCGGCGCCGTTCGCAGCAACTCGGACAGACGTATGGAACGACTTGGCGAATTTTACGTCGAGATCTTACATTGAAAGCATACAAAATACAGCTTGTGCAAAAACTGAAGCCGCCCGACCTTCCCAAGCAACATCGCTTCGCTCTATGGGCTCTTGAAAAGATCCGACGTTTTCGAGCCAAATTTTTTTCAGCGATAAGGCTCATTTCTGGCTCAATGGGTATGTAAACAAACAAAATTGTCGCATTTGGGACAAAGAGCAACCTGAAGAGATTCAAGAGCTGCCACTTCATCCAGAAAAAACAACGGTTTGGTGTGGTTTGTGGGCCGGTGGAATCATCGGTCCATATTTCTTCAAAAATGATGCCGGTGAGAACGTAACCGTCAATGGCGACCGTTATCGTGCCATGATAACCGACTATTTGATGCCTGAAATTGAAGCTGGTGATCTCGGCGACATTTGGGTTCAACAAGACGGCGCCACTTCCCACACATCGCATCAATCAATGGATTTATTGAGAGAACACTTCGGTGAGCAGATAATTTCACGTTTTGGGCCGGTCGATTGGCCACCAAGATCGTGTGATATCACATCGTTAGACTTTTTCCTGTGGGGATATGTAAAGTCTAAAGTTTATGCGGACAAATCCGCTTCGATTCAGGTCTTGGAGGAAACCACCACGCGTGTCATTCGCCAGTTTCCAGTCGAAATGCTCGAACGAGTCATCGAAAATTGTACTCAACGGATGGACCATCTGAGACGTAGCCGCGGCCAACATTTGATAGACATAGTCTTCAAAAAATAAATGCCAAAGAATTTTCTTTCAAATGCTAATAAACATTCCCCATTCAATTTGAATTTTCTGTTTTTTTTGCTTTAAAAAAGTAGGGAACCTCGAAATGGATCACGCTATATATATGTACCTACACGCTGACAAAATCTTTCTGTAGTATATTATCCCGAACATATTCAGCTTGAAACATATATATGTTTCAAGCAGAATATGAAATATATAATTTTTGGAACAAACAAATATTATATTTATTTAGGAAGATTTTCTCAACAAATGTTTGTACCCACCCCAATATTTTTTATTTGGGACTATTACTTTGAAACAAATAATTATTTAATTATTCGAAAATTTTTTTTTATTTCCTTGACACAATGTCTTTACAAGTTAAAATACAAATTTATACAAAATACAGACATTAATTAATATAGTGTATAGGCATGTATGAACTTATAGAGATGATGACGGGCCATGTTGCAAAGTTTCTGCTTGGATAGTTCTAAACCATGTTAATTTTGGTCGTCTTCTGCGTCTTGGACCCTGCGGATTCCATTCGAAAGCCATTTTGTTCAGATCAGTATTATCTATTCTAATGGTAAACCCTATCCATCGACATTTCCGCCTTTTAATATCATAATAATAATTTATGGGTTCATTGGTCGTGAGCTGAAGGAGATTGATGTTGGATATGATATCTGGCCAGAATATGTTACATATCCGACGTAGGCACTTGTTAATAAACACTTGCAACATATGGCTGATAGTGTTAGATACCTTCCACGTTTCGCATCCGTATAAGAGGATCGGTTTGATGCTTGTATTGAATATACGCAACTTGGTATGTCTACTGATGTTGCGGGATGTCCATATTTTCCTCAAATTGTGGAACGCTTTCCTTTGCCTTATTTATGCTATTCCGTACATCCTTTTCCGCACCTCCTTACGTCGTGATTACACTTCCTAGATAGCATAAAGTCTTGACGTCTTCCACGACAACGGGCGAATTATCCACCATAAAGGTCAGGCAGGAAATATTTGAGGTTTCTAGTCGCATTAGTTATGTTTCTTTCATATTAACTTTAAGGCCAATTTTTACATTTTGCATTAGTTTCGTCAAATGTCGTCAGCGTAATCTAATGGTGTTTTCTGTTGTGACAAAACATGCTACATTTTTTCTGCCTTTCGCCCCAAAAATGCATTTTTGTTTTCGTTTGTAAATAAAATGCTGCACTTTGATAGGGTATCGTTTTCTTTTGTAATAAATGTCGCACTTGCAGGGTGCAAAAATGCAACATTTCAGCCCTGTATTCTATCGATGGAGTGGACGCTGCCCTTCAAAACATATGTTTTTTCGGCATCTAGCGAATAGCCTAAATATATGCGTGTGTACGTGGGTGCTTTTTTCTAATGAAATTTGGACGGATACTTTATTTATTATTTATTATTTGTTTTTATTTTTTTAGTGAGTTAAAAGGCTAGTTTTTTGCATTTTTGTTTTCAATTCTGACCATAAAAAATATTTTTCTAGAAAAGAAAACACTATAAGTCGCTTAAATTTTGATGTGGGCGACATTGAATGCCATCGGGGACTTCATCATTTGTTTTTTGAAGAACATTGTCAAGTGCGACAATAAATAAGAGTGGTGACAAAACACAGCCTTGAAGTACCCCATTTCGAACCATAAATGTAGAGCTTGTTTTCCCCTTGAATTGAACACTGAATACAGATCACGAATCAAATTTATGAGTTTACTAGGCATGCCATTTCCTTTCAATATGTCCCAGATTGCGTCCCGGTTGAAATTATCGAATGCACGCTCAAAATCCACGAACAGAAGGTACAGTGGAGACCGAAATTCCGTGATTGTTCCACTATGATTCGGAGCGTATTATATGATCTGTACATGATCTTTGAGGTCTAAAACCATTTTTTTCTCGTCGCAATTGTGCATTAAGGCTGGGGCGATACGTTCAAGTAGTATAAACGCATGCATCTTTTGCATCGAGTTTAGGAGTTATTTCCCTCATGTTCCCACATACGCTGAGGTCCCCCTTCTTTGGGACGGTGATTATTAGTCCTTCTTTCCATTTTGAAGGTATGCGATTTGTGATCCACGCTTCGCTTATAATGGGTTGTAGAACCTCAGCGGCATATTTAAATAACTCCGGTGGTAGGTTATCGGGTCCAGCAGCTTTATGATTTTGAAGTTTCCCGATAGCATTTGATATTTCAGCGCACGTAGGTGGTGATAAATTTATGTCGTGGGGCTGATTCTATTGGATAGTCTGTTGAGTGTATTGGGCAGTGCTGCTCTCATCTGCCTCTTTATAGAATTCTGTCCAGCGTATGAGTTGTTGATCGACTGATGTAATCGCAGAACCATTTTTGTCTTTGAGGGGGGTATGTTCGTCTTCTTATTTGTAATTTTCTTAATGAATGTGTATACTCCTCTTAAGTTGTTACGGCGAGCAGATATCGTGGTCTCTGTTGCCAGAGACCATGTTTTCGCAACCACCTTCGCAAATGTTTTCACTTGCCTTTCAGCTTCGGCGTATTGTTGCGTTTTAGTACACTTATCCTCTGGGTGTCGTGCGTTTAAAAGTTCAGCTTTGATCATACGCCTTTGTTCAATAGATTCCCATGTAATCCAGAGGTAATCCATTTCATTTCTCTTGAATCTTATTGTATTCTCCGCTAACATTCTGCATGTTCTGCCAACATCTTCTCATGTATGAATGTGTACACGCTGAAAACTTTCAATTCTGTAGTAACATATTCGGCTTGAAACATATATGTATATGTTTAGGGTACACTCAAAACACATAATATTTGGTACACATAAAAATTATATATTTGGGAAGATGTTGTTCTAAACAAATATTTGTTTACATCCCAATATGTTTTTATTTGCATTAAGATATTCAGAAAATTCCTAATTGTGTTAAATTTTTCAGTGATTCAAAGTACATTTTTTAGAAATTTTTCATGTTCGTAAAAATAATAATAACACTGTGCTCGAAATGGACACTTTCAAAATGTAACAGAAAGGAGACCCTATGGATATACCTATTTCGACCTTGCTGAAGCCAATGGAGCTAACCGTTTTTCTAGGTTAGCTCTTCTTTTCGCAATATTCGACCACTAAGTTTGCAAAAAAATCAGAGAGGTTAGTTATCTCGGAGGTGATTTTGAAGTGTAAGACTTCCGAAAACGCGCTTCAGTCCTAAGAACGAAATAAAGAGAACCCTTCGAGTATTATTTCTCTCAAAATAGTCAACCACGCTTCTCATCACTTTACCATATGTCAAACGTCATACAAATATCGACATTTCTAGTTTGCGTCTTTGAGAAAAATGTTCCTCGCGAAAAATTACTATGAGTCTCCTTTCAACATATTTATGAAAAATTAACAGGTTTCACAATTAAGCAGGTTTTGTTAGTTACCTTTGAAATTCCCATTAACACTAACGAAAAAATAATTTACAAAAATTTAAGTCAAAAAATTGTATTTCAAATATATTCTGCTATGAGCAGAAAAATAAACAAATTATGTAATAACTCGAAATTTGCTTAATTCTCATAAAAAGGTTGAGAAAGGACTTATAGTATTTCTTCGCGAGCAATATTTTTCTCAACGATGCCTACGAAAAATGTCGACGTTTAACATATGATAATATTTCATTGCACTTTTTCAGGGGTAAGGGGGTGAGAAGCGTGGACGACTGTTTTGAGAAAAATAATTGTCCAAATGTTCCCTTTATTTCGATCTTTGGACTGAAGCGTATATTCCAAAGTCTTCCACTTCAAAATAACCAAAGAGATAAGTCACCTCTCTCATTTCCCAACAAACTTTGTGGTCGAATATCGCGAAAACAAGAGCTAACATAGAAAAACGGCTAATGCCACTGGATTCAGCATGGCCGAAATAGGTCTATCCATAGGGTCTCCTTTCTGTTACATTTTTGGACTAGCACAGTGTAATTGAAATCGTATATTCTTGGATCAAAATACATAAATTATTTGGAGGATTGACAACTAATGATAGCTTTGAATACTCAGAAATTATAAATGATTGATTTATAACAGATGTTAATGCTGCTTTTGGTATCATAACTGGGAGGTTCAATTCGAAACCAAGAAAAATAAAACAGAAATTCGAAAAATTCAACAAAAGTTTTGAATATCTTTTCTAAATAAAATATATTTGAATAAATTCCTAAACAATAATTTAATTATTTAAACACATATTTTATTTGAGAAATTTAGTTGCAAATATTATATGTTCTAACATATTAATATACGAGTTCCAAATATATTTGATTGATTTTCAAATAAAATGTATTTGCTCATGAATATATAATATTTAAAATTTGTGTTCCAAATATATTTTCTTTCGATTCCAAACATACCAAAAAAGGCGATTTTGCCCCGTGTATGGTTAATCTTGTGTGAGTACATAATTTAGACTGTTATCTTTCGGAAAATATATTGATACCTTCAACTTAAGGAATGTTTTAAGTTTATTCAGTAATTCTTACACAAATTAAACTGCTTATAACTTTAATACAAGTGCATAAAAATACTTGAAATTTTGTACAGTATAATGTTATTGTAGCGGATATAGTCCGGTAAAAAGTGGGCATTATTGTACAGCCTCTTTTGGTACCTCCCACACAAATGGACCGTTTTATACCAAAAGTTAACGGCTTATAACTTTAATACCAGTGCATACAAATATCTGAAATTTTGTACAGCGCAATGCTGTTATAGTGCCTACAGTCCTGTGAAAATAAGGCGTTATCACCACGCCCCTTTTTGCACCTCCCACACAAAATGACCAAATCATACCAAAATTGAATAGCTCGTAACGTTAATATACCAGTACACATAAACGCTTATAACGGGTGATCCAAGTAGAGATACTTTTTTCAATAGCCTTTTTTTGACAGATCACGTGTGAGTCGTGTCATGCTGTCATTTTTGTTATTTTTGTTAAGTATTGTTTGGCATTTCATCATGGAAAGAATTACGGCTGAACAACGTTTACAAATCGTTCAACTTTATTACGAAAATTCACGTTCTGGTCAACATAATCGGCCTACTGAGCGTACTATTCGCAACACCATCACCCATCTTGAGACCCAGCATTCATTATTGGATAATATTCGACCGAATAGACCACGTCCAGCACGCAGTGAAGAAAATGTGGCGGCCGTAGCTGAGAGTGTACACGTAGACCGTGGAGAGTCGATTCGCAGCAACTCGGACTGACATATGGAACGACTTGGCGCATTTTACGTCGAGATCTTAAATTGAAAGCATACAAAATAAAGCTTGTCCAAGAACTGAAGCCGCCCGACCTTCCCAAGCGACATCGCTTCGCTCTATGGGCTCTTGAAAAGTTCCAAGAAGATCCGACGTTTTCGAGCCAAATTTTGTTCAGCGATGAGGCCCATTTCTGGCTCAATGGGTATGTCAACAAGCAAAATTGCCGCATTTCAGTTACCAGTCGAAATGCTCGAACGAGTCATCGAAAATTGCACTCAACGGAATCACTTCTTATTTGTATGGACTGGAATAAAACTTATAACTTCGCCAATTTTTCTGGAAGTCATAATAAAAACATAAAAATGGGAAACAATCGCAAAATTTCCAAACAAGTTAAAAAAAAGGATTATCAGTCTTTTTAGTGCTGCTAAAACGACCCTTCTTTAACTTATTGTGAAAATAATAATTCGAAATATTCCAACACTGTGTTTGAGGAGCAGGATAGGAAACGCACGTTTAGCCATAATACATAAATATGTACATTTTTTTTAAATTAACAAAATATTCCAGCAAAGTAAAAGTAAAGATATGATTGATATGCAATGTTAATTGCACTCGGTTTTGCCACGTTTTTTATATCATTATTGTTTTTTAAAATACTCCAGCCAGCACCTGGTGACGAATGAGTTACAGCACTAAAAGTCGTGACTATTATCCAATTGAGAATATAGAATAAACTCAGAAATTGGACGTTTCCGTTTACAAAAGCATTTGATATAATTTAACTGCTTGTTTCTGAATTCAATTAGAAGGTAATAAAAGTCACTAAAGTTTATCTTTTCTATAAGAAAACTCTACAAGATAAGGTTCTTAAGATTAGGCAAATTCATTAAAAGTTAAGTGAATCTTTTTATAAGAAAAGTCATCAACTATGAAATTTTCTATAAGAAAAGTCATCAACGATGAAGTTTTCTATAAGAAAAGTCATCAACGATGAAGTTTTCTATAAGAAAAGTCTTCAACGATGAACAATTCTATAAGAAAAGTCATCAACGATGCACTTTTCTATAAGAAAAGTCATCAACGATGAAATTTTCTATAAGAAAAGTCATCAACGATGAACTTTTCTATAAGAAAAGTCATCAACGATGAAGTTTTCTATAAGAAAAGTCATCAACGATGAACTTTTCTATAAGAAAAGTCATCAACGATGAACTTTTCTATAAGAAAAGTCATCAACTATGAAATTTTCTATAAGAAAAGTCATCAACTATGAAATTTTCTATAAGAAAAGTCATCAACTATGAAATTTTCTATAAGAAAAGTCATCAACGATGAACTTTTCTATAAGAAAAGTCATCAACGATGAACTTTTCTATAAGAAAAGTCATCAACGATGAACTTTTCTATAAGAAAAGTCATCAACGATGAACTTTTCTATAAGAAAAGTCATCAACGATGAACTTTTCTATAAGAAAAGTCATCAACGATGAACTTTTCTATAAGAAAAGTCATCAACGATGAACTTTTCTATAAGAAAAGTCATCAACGATGAACTTTTCTATAAGAAAAGTGATCAACGATGAACTTTTCTATAAGAAAAGTGACCAACGATGAACTTTTCTATAAGAAAAGTGATCAACGATGAACTTTTCTATAAGAAAAGTGACCAACGATGAACTTTTCTATAAGAAAAGTGATCAACGATGAACTTTTCTATAAGAAAAGTGATCAACGATGAACTTTTCTATAAGAAAAGTCATCAACGATGAACTTTTCTATAAGAAAAGTCATCAACGATGAACTTTTCTATAAGAAAAGTCATCAACGATGAACTTTTCTATAAGAAAAGTCATCAACGATGAACTTTTCTATAAGAAAAGTCATCAACGATGAACTTTTCTATAAGAAAAGTCATCAACGGTGAACTTTTCTATAAGAAAAGTCATCAACGGTGAACTTTTCTATAAGAAAAGTCATCAACGATGAACTTTTCTATAAGAAAAGTCATCAACGATGAACTTTTCTATAAGAAAAGTCATCAACGATGAACTTTTCTATAAGAAAAGTCATCAACGATGAACTTTTCTAATAAGAAAAGTCATTAACGATGAACTTTTCTAATAAGAAAAGTCATTAACGATGAACTTTTCTAATAAGAAAAGTCATTAACGATGAACTTTTCTATAAGAAAAGCCATCAACGATGAACTTTTCTATGAGAAAAGTCATCAACGATGAACTTTTCTATGAGAAAAGTCATCAACGACGAACTTTTCTATGAGAAAAGTCATCAACGATGAACTTTTCTATGAGAAAAGTCATCAACGATGAACTTTTCTATGAGAAAAGTCATCAACGATGAACTTTTCTATGAGAAAAGTCATCAACGATGAACTTTTCTATGAGAAAAGTCATCAACGATGAACTTTTCTATAAGAACTTTTCTATAAGAAAAGTCATCAACGATGAACTTTTCTATAAGAACTTTTCTATAAGAAAAGTCATGATCTGTCATTTGTTTTTCATTGTAAAAACAAAAAAAAAACACTTTCCAGCCGACCTACGACCTTGACACTCATGAGCAATATTTTAGCTCTCGTTAAGAGCTATCTTTTTGCCATTGACCGATTCTGGCTACGTGCCACACAGCAAATGAAACAATTAAATTGTTGCGAGAAAAGTTTGGAGATTCGATTATTTCAAGAAATTCTGATATTGAATGGCCTCCAAGAAGTTGTGATTTAACGCCAGTAGACTATTTATAGTGGAGTTATTTGAAGTCATTGGTCTTCCGAAATAAACCAGACTCTCTCCAAGCTTTACAAGTCAATATTGAATGTGCCATTCATGACATACGACTTGATTTAGTGGAAAAAGTGCTCCAAAATTGGGTTCATCGAATTCGTTCCTGCAGAAGAAGTCATGGAGGTCATTTGAATGACGTTTTATTTAGAACTTAATTGTATCGATTGTACTTCATATTAAATAAAAAACTTTTGAATTTCCTTTCTAAGAAATCATTTCACTCTTATTGGAAAACCCTGTACTTATAAATAAATCTTAGTTATGTTCATACTAAGTAATAAAATCAAAGGAAAAATAAAAACGTTTACTTTGTAACATTTGCACGCCTCCATCAATCTGACCCTAGGCCAATATTTACATAAATACTTGGAATCTATTTCAAATAAAGTAAAAGTAGCACATTGTTTCCTTTTTTAATTAATATGTAGTTATAGTAAATTATATAAATTTGCACTTGATTTTGACACGTTTTTTTATTGTTATCGTTATTTTCTTTTTCAATAATACAAAAATAAACACCTGGTGGCAATGGCGCTATAGCAGTATCAATCGTGACCAGAGAATTTATTCCAATCGAAAACTGTCATATGAAACAAAAAACAAAAATCGATTGACCCTTTCCGACTACGATCTTGTGACGTCATATGCAAATCACTAAATGTGAATATTTTTTGGATACCAACAAAACAAACCCACACAACGTTGATGGGGACAAACGACCGCAGCAGATTGTTTTATTCAGTTATAACAGACCGATCTAAAAAACCACTAACAACAAAACAAGAGTGCGGCTAAAAAAACACAGCGTATGATTTGGTCCATTAACGTATTTCGATTTAATTTTTGCGATTTGTATTTAAACCGGTTTGAATAAAATATACGTTTGCCTACCCTCTTCTCAGAAACATTATTCACATTCCGTTTTGGTATTTGTTCTAAAGAGATCATAAAACCACAAAATGGAAAGTCCCCTCTGGTAGTTTTCCTGGAAAGCAAATATGAAATCGAACGCAGACAAAAATGTGGAAAATCAAATAAAGAGTTAAAATTAATTCACCAAAGTTTATTGAACTTGAAAAGTTTTGCGACTGTCTATAAAAAAGATTTTTTTTAGTAGAACGCTATAACTTTCGACATATCAGCTAAAATTAAAAATTTTTACTAGTCCTTATGAGCGAAAATAAAACGGACACACCGCCGAATCGAAATATTTTCCTTAGATGGCAACGCCTATGAAAAGAGTTGCCAGAAAAAAATTATTCAAATCACAGTTTATTTTTGACACATATCCCTCGATTTTTTTGAAGTGGGTTATCAAACATTTTACAGATTGTTCCTAGCTATTATTATTATCACATGTTTATATACAATAGTATTTAAACTTAGTCTAAAATACAAAGATTCTTAGTATGTATATATTTTTCAATGTGATCTATCACTGCCAATAGGTCTAATTTATTTTTTTGTTTTTTCATTTCATTGGTTTTGGACGCCTGACACGATGTCCTTGGTCTTCCTCTCTTTCTCACTCTCTGGAAATTTCACACGAACGCAGTATCATTAGCATGATCGATTTCCTTCCGCAGGGTATGTTCCAGCCATCGATATTTTCGACTCCGTATTTGTATATCAAACGCTCTGGATCCGTAATTTCCTAAAGTTTCTGTTTGCTTATTTTTCATGGCAACCAAATTCGTAGAATGGTACGAATGTGTGTAGCTTTGTGTTGCTTTCGGTAGGTATCAGGATTCACAGCCGTACAATAGGATGGCCTTGACGCATGCTTCGAATAGGCGTTTGGTATATTTGTATACTAGTATTTTTGTAGACTGCAGAAGCGTATTTGATTCCCATGGTTAGTTATGTTAGGTTGACAAATATGATCCATTGTGTTTTCTCACAGAATTCTCCTTCTTGCAAATCAGGTAATACTCGTACTACAGCTCCGATCAGATGCATTGATGAATTGTAGAAGTCTGCGTGGGTTCAGCGCTTTAAGATCGTCCAGCTTCTGAATGAAAACTGAGCCCAGTATCATGTTTCTTCTGTAGGATAAAATTGGACATTGACAAAGGAAATGAAAAGTATCTTCCACTTCGTCAAGGTCTTGACACCAACGGTACAGGTCGTCATTTCTTAGGTCAATTATATACATACACGGTCTCCCATATTCAACGGACCCATCTGGCAACGCCATAACTTTTGACAGAGATGTCAGATCGCTTAATGACATACCGCGTTTGAAGCGTCAGTCCAAGCAGATTTTTACCATGGAACAATAGAAATCAATTGTGAAAACTCAACGTGCTTTTAAAATAGGTGAGGCTCTTTCTAATCCGAAGAGGCCAAATAAAAGTCGACCAAGGCGATCGGCCGAGAATATCGCTGCCGTACGAGCCAGTGTTGAGAGGTCCCCAAGAACATCCCAAAAACGCCGTTCTCAGCAGTTGGGCATGGCTCGGTCCACTTTACAACGGATTATTCGCGTTGATTTGCATTTGTTCCCGTACAAAATTCAATTGACGCAAAGATTGTTGCCTGCGGACAAGCCTCGTCGATTGGAATGGGCCCAAAAAAAACATGGGTCCGTCGAATATGGGCAACTCTGTATGCCTACCAGGGCCCACAATCTGTTGTAGATGCGCTTTTTCTAAGCATAGCAGTATCTTTATCTTACAGTGCTTTACCGTGTCTATCATTCTCTCTTATAGACCACCATGTGTGACAACCATAGGTCAGGACAGCTGTTACTTTCGCAGAGTAGAGCCAGTGTATTAGTTTAGGTTTTAATCCCCTTCTGGGGCCCACGAACTTCTGGCATGAGTACAAAGCCGCGATACCTTTCTAAAAACGCGCTTCCTTATTTCCTGTCCAGTTCAACCGACGATGTAGAATCACACCTAAAAATTTAGCCGTATTAGACAATTTGATAGTAGTTCGTTGTAGCGCCGGTAATATAAATTCCGGTATTTTTTTGCAGTACCAATTCGATCTTAGTTTAAACCGCAGCCCGTTGTCCAGGAGTATATTTCCGATAGAGTTTTCTCCAAAATTTCCGAGACCGTCGATAAGAAATTACCTCTAGAAAGTACTACAATTGTATTCACCACTACGAACCACAAGAGCGGTGAAATAACTCCTTGTTGAGGGTTTCCTCTCGTTGCTCTCATTACTACTGAAGTAGTCGCGAAACAAGCCGCGATATCTCTAAAATTTAATATAGTCATAATCCAATTAACAATAAATCCTCTTGTATCTGTTTATCTCAGTGCAGCCTCTATGACTGGTAGAAGGACATTATTAAAAGTCCCTTCGATATCAAGCAACGCTGCCAGAGTGAACTCCTTAAAGTACAGGGCCCTTTCGAGTAAGCATGGAGGTTTCTAGGAAGGCTGCCAGAGTGAACTCCTTAAAGTGCAAGCCCGTTTCGAGAAATCTACATCAAGCTTTCTTCTAATATACTCATCAAGAATCCTAAAATCTTTGGTGGAGTTGTAGTTTAACCTACCTTCCTTTGGTATGAAAACTACCTTTACTTTCCTCCATGATATAGGGACGTGCGTTAATCTCAAACAGGTTAGGTTACCTTAACCTACTCCTAAATCTCAGACAAGCCCTGATTAAATATCACCTCAAGTGACTCCTGTAGCATTGTAGGATAAATTGAATCGGGATTTTGTCCAAACACCTGATTCATCCTGGATACCATCCACGAAGTGCAGTTCCTTTGCCATCAATTTCCTAATTCTAGAGATGTCCTTAATACTGGACTTATCTTTCTGATATCCGGAGTTACTTCTTGTATGTGTGAAGACAACTTTTATAGACCTCCCATGATTGATCACTTTCGTCGCGTAAAAAGCTTTCCTAGCTTGCTTTCTTAGATTACAAAGATTCTGATTCCATTTGGTTTCTATACCCGGTGCATTGATGCCAGTGCTGCACTGGCTTTACCGCGCCGATTGTCCATCTGCTTCTTTTTCGCCATCATCGAGTTTACATTGAAACCTATTTTCTTAGCCTCCTTTGCAAGGGTTAACATCTGATTTTGCATGTCCTGCTGTCTATTAGCAGTTATACGATGTCATCTGCATAAAATAGCTGAACTAGTTTTTCATTCAATTCAGTTATCAGTTAATCTCTAATAGCTTAATCCTTGTGTCCAGATTCAGTCATCAGACAGGTTGTAGTTCACGTTTATATTTTGCATCCTCCAATCCTCCTCCGTAATAACAGAGCTAGGTTAATCATGTGTATTTAAGCAATTAGACAAGAATTCATCACAGTACAAATTTTGTGAATACTTTTTATACCCTCCACCATAGGATGGGGGGTATATTCATTTTGTCACTCCGTTTGTAACTCCTCTAAATATTGATCTGAGACCCCATAAAGTATATATATTCGTCGTCGTAAAATTCTAAGACGATTTAGCCATGTCCGTCTGTCCGTCCGTCCGTCTGTTGTAATCACGCTACAGTCCGTAATAATGGAGCTAGGTGGCTGAAATTGGGTATAGATACTTCTTATAGCTGCAGGTAACTTTGGATTGAAAATGGGCGGTATCGGTCCATATTTAGATATAGCTCGCATATATAGCATCTAACTTGTTCCTACTGTTCTCATATACTATATTTTTTGTGTTTTTATACCCTCCACCAGAGGATGGGGGGTATATTCATTTTGTCACTCCGTTTGTAACACCTCTAAATATTGATCTGAGACCCCATAAAGTATATATATTCTTAATCGTCGTAAAATTCTAAGACGATTTAGCCATGTCCGTCCGTCCGTCCATCCGTCCGTCCGTCTGTGGTAATCACGCTACAGTCCGCAATAATAGAGCTAGGTTGATAAAATTTGGTATAAATATTTCTTATAGTTGCAGGTTGTTTGGGATTGCAAATGGGCTATATCGGTCCATATTTAGATATAGCTCCCATATATAGCATCTAACTTGTTGTGATTCCTACTGTTCTTATCTACTATATTGTTCCTACTGTTCTCATCTACTATATTTTTTTGTTATTTTCGTTGTTACTTTCTTTAGGTTTGAGTTATTTTGTGAGGTCACATGCTATCCATGGTGGAGGGTATATAAGATTTGGCATGGCCGAACTTAACGCTTTTACTTGTTTGATATAGCACTAATCCCATGACGTCTATCATGTTGCAAAAAAAATGCTAATGGCCAACGTCTGGCTGACCGTTTTATGGAGTAATGCGTTACCATTTGATCCATTGTATCAACGCCGGCCTTTGGTGAATTGTAAAATAATATTGCTTCCGGTTTTTTTGCTACGCCTTGAACTTTCTTGGTGTGGTGCACAGTGGATAGTAGATTTACTGCTTTGTTCTTCTTTGGAACGTAGTTGCACAGTTATATAAGGTAATCATAGAAACCGAACACAGATGAAAGCACTGGCCGTTTGCTGTCTTTTTTCACTTCTTTGGGAAGACACCTTTTGTTGGATCTAATGGTGCCAACGTATGCTAGTCCAATCGACGAAAGACGTTTAGCTGTGTCTGATCTTGTAAAGAAGTTATCAGCAATAATAGTTATACCGCTGTTGGTGTATCGATTAGCCAAACTCATGAGCACATTTTCGCCTTAGTTTGTCTCTCGTTGTTCTCCATCTTTACCAGTATACACTTTTCCTTGCAACGGATATTTGGCTTTCGCATCGCATGCCCACCATACTTTTATGCCATACTTTGCAGGCTTTGATGGGATGTATTGCGTGCACTTTGTGCGCTCACGGTATGGAGATAGCTGCTCATCGATGGTTACACTTTCGTATGGTTCAAAATTACTGGGAAAATTGTTATTTCAGAAGTTCCATATGTCGCGAATGGGAGCAGCTTTGTCGGTTTGTTGACGAAATGCGCGCGTACGACTATCGTCAAATCAAATACAGCGCATCAAAGTAACAAATCGTCTATATGACATGGCTGCACGGAATATTGAAAGTGCATCAGTTTGCCACATCGATCTTGAGAGCTGTATAGTATTATGACTGACACCAAAAGCCAATAGTATCCCAATAAAAGCGTCAAGCTCAACACTTGTCATATCAACCCATACTCGTGGTGTGCAGTTTGCATGTTCCGCGTTCCATTTGCGTGTAACTTTTTCTCCATATAGATTTGTTTGTGTTACGATGATGAACATAATATTCGGTGAAAATAAAAGCTTGAACACCTCAAGCGGAGTGGTCAGGTTTGTTTTTGGTCCAGCTCCGAAACGCATGATGTTGTGCTGGCAGAATCTCACTGTAGCGAGTTCAGGTGTACTCCACTTGGTACCATCTTTTCTAAGCAAAAAACCGTCTGCAGCTTGAGTTGGTGCATTCTCACTTTCTTCTTTGGATTCTTCATCGCTGTCGAATATTTCATTTGCTTCAATTTCCAATTCATATTCAATGTCCGAAGTGTCATCTTCGGGCACAAAATGTGTGTTTTAAATCTAGTTCGGTGTTACTTTCTTTAAGTTTGAGTTATTTTGTGTGGTCACATGCTATCCATGATGGAGGGTATACAAGATTCGGCATGGCCGAACTAAACGCTTTTAGGTTTAGGTTAGGTTGAATAGAGGAGACGTTTAAACGTCTCATGTCCATGGACATACACTTAAGCCAGTGGTTCGGCCTGTTGTGCGCTCCTTATTTATGATCTTTTTATACCCCACGGGTTACAGAAAATCGGTAATAGACACGTATTTTCTCTGTATCTTCCAGTCATATCCTTCGAGAGGAGTCAAGTCTGGCAATGTGTCGGAACCGAAATATTGGGATCTTGCATGTGTGACAGCTGGGCAGTGTCACAGAAAGTGTTCTATCGTTTCGATGTTTTCTCTGCATGCCCTGCACTCGTCGTTTTCCGCTAGTCCTATGCGATGAAGATGTTCTTGTAAGCTTGAGGGTCCCGTTAGAACACCCATCATCTTACTAATCTTTTCCAATTTCTAAGTTTTTTACTCGAAGTTCTCTGCCCTTTGAAGCCAAGCTGTTTGCTCGGCCATTTCTAATCACTCCGTTGTGTCCCGGTACCCAGAAAATACGCAGTTGACCATGGAACCGTTCGTTCGTTTATCGTTCTTTTACCGTCTAAAACAGTTCGGGATTTGACCTTTTCCGATGTTATTGCTTTGATCTCCATTTGGCTATCTGTAAAGATGTTGGCATATTTAGGCTTTGTGGTATTACTGAGCCAGTTTACACACTCCGTGATTGCTCGAACTTCTGCTTGAAATACTGTGTAATGGTCTGGGAGGCCTTCCGTTTGACATCTGGTTCACCAGTTCAAAATGGGGACTACATCCAAATATGACACACTGGCTTTACATGAGCATGATTAGACCAATAATAACCTACGCCTCTGTGGTGTGGTGGACATCAATGGCAAAGAAGTACAACGTAATACCATTGCAAAAAGTGCAACGTATGTGCTGTCTAGGCATAAGCGGGGCAATTAGAACCATACCAACAAGACCGTTGGAGACTATACTGCACATCCAACCAATAGATTTCCGTATAGAGTATGAAGCAGACCTCACAGCAAGCAAGTGATGGGCGAGTGGATATATCGAGACCATAAATCGTACCATCAGAAGATATTACAATCACTGGTCGGTCATATTCAAACTACGGAAATCTCCGACCGCATGCCTGAAATGCGGCTTAACGCTACCTGTGATTCGTTCGTGCCAGACAGACGATCCTGGGAAAACGGAACACTAGCTCATGTGCCAGTGGGAACCAGCTGCTACACTGATGGGTCCAGGCTAGGAGGAAGGACGGGTCTGGGACTTTTTATTGATGAACCAGAAGTTGAACATACATTGCTGTAGTCCACCTATAGATGTCGCTCCAAAAGAGGCTTATTTAAGCCATAAACCCCAAATTTTCTAGGAAATTCAGCTGAAACTTTGCAGTGTGTATTCTATTTTGGCAAGAACTCATCTCAAAAAGGATGGTTTCATGATTTGCTCCATATCCAAAGATTTGTCCAGTAATATAGGGTTTTCAAATAGGGACATAACAATTTCGTATCTTTATGTCAACGCTCTCTCAAACATTTTTAATGATCTTTCAGTGTCAAAACGTTAGTCGAAGTCAACATTTTCATCATGGTAAAGTTCACGTACTATTACAAAATATTCGCTTTTGGATGTTCCGGCGCCAAAGAGACGTCGTACCGCTCGAAGCGACGAAAATATCGCGGCCGTAAGTGTATCCGTTCAAAATGAGACAAATCAGTCGATTCCACGTCGTTCTCAGGAAGCAAACCACACTGTGGCATATTTTGCGAAAAGATCTTGGCCTTCATCCTTAGAAGATAAAACTGACTCAAGAACTAAAGCCACTTTATCATTTGAAACGTCGAAACTTCTCCGATTGGGCTCTGGCAAAGTTAATGTTATGTCCCTAATGGAAAACCCGTTGAAATTGAATGCAATCCATGGTGGAGGGTATATATAGGGTGATCTAAGTAGATATACTTTTTTCAATAGCCTTTTTTTGACAGATCACGTGTGAGTCGAGTCATGCTCTCATGTTATTTTTGTTATGTATTGTTTGGCATTTCATCATGGAAAGACCATGATAACCGACGATTTGATGCCTGAAATTTAAGCTTGTGATCTCGGCGACATTTGGTTTCAACAAGACGGCGCCACTTCCCACACATCGCATCAATCAATGGAATTATTGGGAGAACACTTCGGTGAGCAGATAATTTCACGCTTTGGGCTGGTCGATTGGCCACCAAGATCGTGTGATATCACACCGTTAGACTTTTTCCTGTGGGGATATGTAAAGTCTAAAGTTTATGCGGACAAACCCGCTTCGATTCAGGCCTTGGAGCAAAACATCACGCGTGTCATTCGCCAGTTACCAGTCGAAATGCTAAAACGAGTCATCGAAAATTGGCCAACATTTAATCTTAAAAAAATTAATGCCAAAGAATGTTCATTCAAATGATAATAAACATTTCCCATTTAATTTGAATTTTCTGTGTTTTTTTCTTTAAAAAAGTAGGGAACCTCGAAATGGATCACCCTATATAAGACTCGGCATGGCCGAACTTAACGCTTTTGCTTGTTTATTTTGGTTCGTTCCCTAGACAGACCGAGTTTGGAGGAATTGTCTTTGTTTGATATTCATTATTTAATATTACATACATACATACATAAGCTTTTAAAATAAACTTCGTTTCGGTTGAAAATCTTCAAACCTAAAAATAAAAAAGAACCTTTCACTGACTGTTTGCAAACAAAGAAACACCAACAAATTATTTAAGCAAATACGACATATTAAATGCTCGCGTTCCTTTTTTTCTTGTCTCCTAAGGTAAGTCCATAAACAACAGACCACGAGCATTTAAAAAAACTTTCCATCACACAATCACACCAGACATGTTTGATGTGATGGGATAATATCAAACAAGTTGCGTATATAAACGGGAATTAACACCTTGTGAGATGACGGTTTTCTGAAGACAGTTTTATCTCGAATAATGGCAATTATGACCCTGGATGAAAACAAATTATCGCCAAATTTTCGAGGTGAAAATAAAATAAATTTCCACATACCAAATTTGTGAATCGGTTGCTCCTTTCAGTGTTATCGTGCGCACCAGCCAGACAGACCTCGAAATATTGATCGGACGGACATTACCCAGAGCAGAAAATCGCATGACTTCTATGCGAAAAACAGCTGATTTGCGACCAACTAACAGGCATCAGGAAGTATGTTTTCATTCGCGTTGTCGTTCGGGTGATTTTTTGTAGGTCGCAAATCAGCTGTTTTTCGCATAGAAGTCATGCGAACGTTAACGTTCGACATCATGGGTCAGACGGAAAGATTTGTTTCGAATAACATTTTCCCAAATATATACATATATGTTTAGAGTGTACCCTAAAAATATATATGTTTCAAGCCGTATATTCAAGCGATTTTTTTCAGCTGTGTGTACATATCTTCACACTTCTATGTCCAGATTTAGGTTTAGATTAGGGTGGCAGCCGTATTTTTTTTTACAAGCTCACATAGACCAGTTTAGGTACCTAGTGTTACCACGGGCTGAAATGCCCCTCATCGAAACCAACCTGTTTGATATACAAATTTATCGATAGTACGAATATCGGTACTGGAAAGATCTGTTAGGCTGCCTAGAAAGGCCGACCTCAGTATGTCCAGTCGTCGTTTACTCAGAGCAGGGCAGTCGCATAGCAAGTGCTCAATGCTCTCCACTTCTTCTTCATCTCCACAGCTTCTGCAGAAGTCATTGGAGTCAAAACCCAATCTTATGGCGTGTTCGCCGATCAAGCAGTGTCCCGTCAGAACTGATACTAACGTAGACAATCTTTGCCTCTCTAGTGCGAGGAGATATTTTGGTCTTCTCAGGTCATACTTTGGCCAGATTTGTCTAGCTACCCTGCAGGTGCCGATTTCTATCCATCTTTCGTTGGGCTGCCTGATTGCCTCTTGCCTAAGCCGAAACTATCGATAAATTTGTGTATCAAACAGGTTGGGTTCGATGAGGGGCAATTCAGCCCGTGGTAATACTAGGGACCTAAATTGGTCTATGTGAGGTTGTATAAAAAAATACGGCTGCCACACTAACCTAAGCCAAAGCTTGCACGTGGATAGTGGCGCACCAATATATGCAAATTCTTCGAGAACTTGTAATGTCGTCCCTTTCCTAGCAAGTTCATCGTCTTTGCAGTTCCCCGGGATATCCCTATGCTCAGGCACCCATATGAGGTGTATATTAAACTGCTCAGCCATCTCGTTAAGAGGTCTGCGGCAGTCGAGGGATGTTTGTGAATTTAGGGATGTTGCCTCCAGAGAATTGATGGCAGCCTGGCTGTCCGAGTAAATGACAACGCCAGTGTTGGTTACTATGTTGCGACTCAGCCACTTGGCGACTTCCCATATTGCCATTATTTCGGCTTGATAGACACTGCAGGTATCTGGTAGTCTGTGAGCTACATATATCCAAACTAAGTTCTTCACAGTGTACTCCGAAGCCAACCTTTTCATCAAGCTTCGAACCATCCGTGTAAAAGTGGAGATGGTTTCTATTACCTGGTATGCTCCCAACCCATTCATCTCTGGTGGGAATCATAGTGGTGTAATTTCTCTCGAAGGTGTACACAGTTGGTATATAGTCCACTCGGTCGGTTACCATAGCACTACACTTTGATATCCTCATGTGACCGTAGTTCTTGTACCTCCACATTGATAGGCAGTTTAATCTTATTGCCGCTTTGGTTGCATATTCTCTCGCCACAATATTAATCGGCAGTATATGGAGTAGGGCTTGTAGAGACTCGGTCGCTGTAGTCCTTAAGGCTTATGCTCAGGCAGGCTGTTCTCTGAACCTTTGTTAGTAGGTTGGTGATGGTTAGTTTGTCAGTTGCCGTCCACCATATCAAAATGCCGTATAACAGTATTGGACGAACTACTGCTATATATATCCAGTGGACGATTTTAAGAGAGAGGCCCCACCGTGACCCTACAGCCTTTTTGCAGGAATATAAGGCGACGTTGGCCTTCCTCATACGTTCCAATACGTTAAGTCTAAATAACAGTTTTCTATCTAGAATTATTCCTAAAAATTTTGCACTTACAGAAAAGACTAGATCTGTTTCATTTATCCGAGGTGGAGGGTCCACATGTGGGACATTATTCGTCCTAGTAAAGATAACCAATTCTGTCTTGTTTGGGTTTACGCCCAAACCGCTGCCTCTGTCCCATCTAGCCAATTTGTTCAGAGCCACCTGTAGAATGTCTCGGAGGACGTTTTCGAATTTGCCACTCACTGCGATTGCCACGTCGTCCGCATATGCCACGACATTGCAGCCACAACGTTCTAGATCTAGCAGGATTTCATTCACCGCTAAGTTCCAAATTAGTGGAGACAGTCCTCCTCCTTGAGGGGTCCCTCTATTTACAAACCTTGTTAGAGTTGTGGACCCAAGACATGCTGTTATGCGTCTTCTGTTGCGCAGACTTTGAATTGGTTATTCTAAATGTCCTCGGAACATCTGGTATTGATTGATTAGTTTATGCTTATGCATCTGACAATGGCGTAATTGTCAGAGAAACATTTTATTGGCAACACTGTCTATAAAATATTTTTATTGGCAATCCTACATATAAATATGCTTTGTTCCTTTATCTACACTCAAAGAATTTTGTGAGTATCATTAGCAAAAATGTTTGTTGTTTCAACAGTCTGTGTCTGCTGAAAAAAGGAAAGCAGACTTTGTCTGTTATTTTAGCAACACTATGGTTGTTATTTTAGCACATAAATTTGCCTGCTACTGTAGCAAACTAGAACAGTCATTTTAGCAAACAATTTTGCTATTATTTAACAGAAAAAAGCGGCTGGGAGAACAAACTATATTTGTTATTCTAGCATACGTTTCTTTCTTTTTTATTTTAATAAAAGAAATACAAATTTTACATTTTCTAGATATTTGAGAATAGTATATCAACCAGGACTCCAACCTGAAGTTATTCAGCCCATGTATTGATAAGCGTTTCGAACTGTGAAATATGTATGTATGCTTGATCTAAAAATATAAATGAAAAATAAATAATTTAATAAAATTGAATAGCAATAGGAGTATCTACAAACAACACTTACCGGTCACTGGCATTAACAATTATCTTCTTTTTGTCCGAAGGATAAATATAAAGAACATAAATCGTACGACATCGACGCGAACTCTGTCAATATTGGCCAATGTGTTGGGTTTACCCTATGGACACGGTATCTAATTGTACATGTCCAGAGCCATATCATTGGGCAAAATGATCTTATCCATGGATTACATCCAAATTAGACTAAATTATCCTGAGATTTTTGGAGCCAAAAGGTTGCTTCGTGATTCGGATATTAGCGACCATCGTTGGAACCTATAGAGTAAATAATCAATGTTGCCATTTCGGTAAACAAATCACAAAAAGGAAAAAAAATACTTACGAGTTGTTGCAGGTATTATCGTTAGGGTCACACTTCCAAGAGTTGTATGCGATTTGGAAAAGTAGACAAGGAAATAAATGGTTAGTCCATCCATGACACAAGTTATCTGAATTTATACATTGTAGTTGCTACGAAATTTCAGATCATCTTTTATACCCGTATTTTAATAGGACACTGCTTGGTGAGAATCTTGAAAACAAACATAATTAAGTCTTATAATCATAGTACATTTAATTTTCAATTTGTGTACGCTTACCTGTTGCGTCTTGATTAATTGATAACATGGTCCTTTATGTGCATTTGTGTACGCTTGATCAAAAAATATAATCATTTAGAAAATTAAATAGGAGCATCTGCACACAATACTTACCGGTCACTGGCATTATAACTATCTTTTTTTGTCCGAATGATAACAATAAAGAACATACATCGTACGACCTTTGGTATATTTGATGTTCTCCAAAACCGTATGATGATCAGTGACTCCTACGCGTTAGCCAATTGGGTTCACCCTATATACACGGTAATTGTACATGTCCAGAGCCATAGAGCTTGCTGAGAATCATGAAAACAACCAGAAATAAGACTTACAGAATCATAGAGAAATTTCCAATTTGTGTACGCTTGCCTGTTGCAACTTGATTAATTGATCCTCCAAGGCATATAGTACAATTTCGCCTTTTTTTCTTTAGCCATTTGTGTTGTCGAAGCTGTCCCGGAACCGTTTTACTTATTAAAATCATTTGCATTATCTTCGCGGAATGCTTTTTTAATGCGAATTAACAAACAGAACGAAAATTTCAATCCAATTCATTTTTTTTTTTTTGGTTTTAGGGTTACATCAAACGCAATTGCGCTAGAAGAATTATTAGGCTGGTCATAAAAAAACGCCAAGACAAAATCCAATTCATTTGTTCGGCGTAAAATATTTTATTCTTCAAAGGGTGTTACTTAAATAAGCGAAATAAACATTTTATATGAGATTTTGTCATCTGCACAAATATGAATATATTACACATATATTCATATTTATCGCAAGCACATTTTAATGGAAAAAAATTGGTTTCAGTGGTAAGGAATATAAATTAAACGCCGCTTTTTTAATTTTCTTTTTTCCGTCATAAAGCAGGTCTATGTCCCGATTCACACGCAGCAAAGTGCGAATGAAAAACACAAAACGGATTGCCAGTACAAGAAACTACTTTCCCCATTGTCCATATTCACACTCCGCAACTTTTCCAAGTTGGGGAGAGCTCTTTCCGCCCGCCTCTCTCTCCATCAAACTTTGACACTTGCTTGGAAAAAGTTGCCGAGTGTGAATCTGAACATTATCTTCCGTATGCCTCTATGTCCAGATTTACACCCGGCAACTTTTTCCAAGCAAGTGTCAAAGTTTGACAGAGAGAGACGCCGAATTACCGGGTGTGTTGAGGTGTCTATGTTCGTCCCAATTTACACGAGGCAATTTTATCAGCGGTTTAATGGTGTTTATAGGGGAGGCAGTTGGAAAGGGAGGGGAAAAAATTCTCGTACTCGATTGAACGTTTTGTTTTTTATTCGCACTTTGAAACAACAACAATACACAAAGGAATAGCCGTGGAAAAAATATAAAAATCGTCTTTGCACAGAATGATACAATCTTGCGAAATTTTCTCTTAATACTCACCCTAAGCCTTTAGGTATTCTCTCGTTTTTTAACTTTTTTTGCATAAACACTATACTTAGTCCTAGATCACACGGGGCAATTTCTTCCAAGCGGAAAGTGCTCTCTGTATCTTTCCTACAAACTTTGACACTTGCTTGAAATAAAATTGCGTTGTGTGAATCAGGCTTTATAAACATTTTTACAAATCGCACATAAAATATAATGTTTAGCTTTGGTTTATTAAAATATGTATAAAAAATTAGAAACTAAAATCTAAACACAATAGATTAATTTTATTTGTATGTCCGGAACTAAGATTTTGAAATCGTCAAATCATATTCGGTATCGATTTGTGTTTTACTTTTTGCAGTTTTAATCGATTCCTATTTCCAATATTTTTAAAATCTAATGAAAAAATAAAAATATTGAGAACCGTAACTCGAAAACAGATATCGCCGAATAATTATTTAATTTTTTTTTAAATATAGTTGTCTTATCTCACGAATGACCTTAACCTTTTTGATTTTCAATGGTAGTTGAACTTTATCATGTAAATTATTGCAACTTTTGTCTTATTTTCACATATTTTGATTAACAGCAAAAATTTTCAGCAAACTGCAAATTTTTCAGCAGTGCGTTTGCTAATGCAAAACTGCAAACTTTTTGCTATTACAGCAGAAAATGTGCTGTATAAGCAGAAAAAATGGTTGCTAAAAATTAGCAGACGTTGTTTGTTATTAACAGCAAACAATTTTTTTTGGGTGTACTACAAGTTACTACATAGTTTTACCATTTTTACCAGTTTTACTCCAAAAATCGTTCCTTTACTAAAAACAAATAAAAATTTTAGGCCAAAGACAATATAATTTAAGAAGACATTCCTTCCTGTAGCGAGTAATTGTCAGATACGAACGAATAGGAAATTGATTTCAACGAGTAAGGTTTTTCGCGGATTTTCAGAACGTTTTCCCCGAATTTTTTGTAATTGACACAATAAAAAAAATAATATTGATCGATAAGTGCAAAAAAAGTTCAAGCTAAGTTCGCGGAAAACAGTTTTTTCGCGTGTGACAATTCATTCCTATTCGTTCGTAACTGACGGATTTTGACATTTCGGCCTAAAGGAATGTCTTCTTATATTAATTTGTCTTTGTATTAGACAAATTTAAGAGAGAACTTTCAAAATGCTTTTCTCTATTTCTACATGTTTACTAGTTTTTACTCGACAATTTTTTCCGAGTAAAAGTAGTAGCTTTTAAAATACATTGAAAGTAATATAACAAAAACTTCAAATAGAAGAAATTTTTCTTTGCTTGCTATTTTTACCAGTTTTCCGTTCCCGTACTTTTTCAAAATATGTTTACTCAGAGAGAATTTTGAATTATTTCTCTTTTGCTAGTTTTACTATTAAAAAAGTAAAGGAACAAATCTATTGTAAATATGTATATGAAATTGTAAAGTTTTCTTGCAATCGTCTGAACCAAAGGCAAATAGAATATAAGAAGACATTCCTTCAGGGCGAAA
Source organism: Eudasyphora cyanicolor (assembly GCA_963930755.1). Taxonomy (NCBI): domain Eukaryota; kingdom Metazoa; phylum Arthropoda; class Insecta; order Diptera; family Muscidae; genus Eudasyphora; species Eudasyphora cyanicolor. Next base: position 259,782,500 of record OZ005736.1, read on the forward strand.
CGTCAAAATCTATCAGTTACGAACGAATAGGAATGAATTGTAAATTGTAAAAAACAGTATTCCGCGAACATTGATTGAACTTTTTTTGCACTTATCGATTAATATTAATTTTTTAATTGTGACAATTACAAAAAATTCGGGAAAAACTGACTGAAAATCCGCGAAAAACCTCACTCGTTGGAATCAAATTCCTATTCGTTCGTAACTGACAATTACTCGCTACAGGAAGGAATGTCTTCTTATATTCTATTTGTCTTTGGTCTGAACTGTCAATTCACCTTTGCCTAACAATCTGCTATTGTCCGTACATTGGCAGCAAATAAACAGGGTTGATAACGTTGTCCGATCTAACAATCGTCTGTACATAGCATAAGTTACGCAGGCAAAGTAGTCTCAGTCAGAAATTGTCTCGGCACTATCCAAACCTATACCACTTTTTTTAATATCCTAACTATATCCAATAGATCTCCAAGAAGCAACTTCTAATAACCGCCTAGATTTAGCAATTGTTTTGTTGGTCTTGGCAAGTTTTAGGGGAATTATTTATATCAAATTTTGTTTATCAAATCAAAATAAATCATATAAAGTCAAATCAATATTTTACTTCAAAATATTTATGTATATCAAGAATTCATAAAGTCTAGAGAGAACATCCCATAAACTGGCAACCGTGGTGGATTAGTGAAATTAAGCTTAGAAGAAGAAGAATGTCAGAAATTCCCTGAAAGCTCTTGATTTATGTAATATATGTATGTATGTAGATGCATTTCCAATCGTTCACAAAATATTGACGGTGATGGCGGTGTTGTGTTACCTGTGACTACAGCGACAAACGAACCCTCTGTTTCAACATTGCGTCGGCTGAAAAAATTACTTCGGTCAACCATGACTGTAAATCGTTTAAATGGATTGGCTTCCCTGAATATTCATCGAGACATTCCAGTAGATGTTAGCGCAGTATTAGACGATTTTTTTATTTCGCCTCTTCGTGTCAATTTATTAAAACATTAACGCAACAGGTTAGACACTACAGTTTTGTCTTTGAATAATTCTTATTGAAAATAAGAATTTATATTTATAGTCATTAACATTTTTTAATGTTAAATAAATGCATTAAAAATTTCAACCATCGATTTTTAATCAAAAAAATTGGGTAGCATATCGTCGGCTTAATGCTATTTTGGTCCATACGCCATTTTCGTGTTTTTTGAGTTAGGAGTTGATAACATGGGTTCCAAGCATGCTCTTTCAGAATCTGCAATCATTTTTTTCCTATCTCGCCTAGTTTTCGAGATATTGGTAGGGTAAATTTGTTTTACTCTGAATAACGGGAAATAATTTCGATATTTTTGTTCTATGTCTCAATTTTTCTATCGCCCTATATTTTTCTCTCAGTATTTTACGTTTTTTCGATCACAATATGTATGTAAATTAGTGTCCTTCCATACGGACCCTTTTTGTGGTCCATGTAATACAAATACGAAAAAATGTTAAAATAAAAGTGGATATGGACCAAAATGCCAAGTACAAAAATTGTTATAACTTGCTTATTTTTGCATGTAATGGCATAGAAATGCATGAGAATCATACAAGCACTGTTGGGAACCCTATGAAATAAAAAGTGTGTAACTCTTCAGTCCCGTTTTTACTCAAACAATAAATTGCGTTTTTCTCCGTTCATACAAAATGGCGTATGGAACAAAATAGCATTAAGCCGACGATATGTGAAATTAAAATAGTAGGTTAAATAGGTTATATAGTAAATAAATGACTATTGGTAAGGCTATATTCGCAGAAATTTTGCAATACATACTAAGTATGTGTAGCCGAATGAAGGAAGATTTTGTCCCAATGCTGAGTAAAAACCTTATATAAGTACGTTGAAAAGAACGCGAAACGACCAAAAACGACCGGATTTTCTGGAAGAACAAAAACTGGCTTTTGCACCATGATAACGCCCCTGCACACACATCGTTGCTTGTGCGCGAATATTTGGCCAAAAACAACACAGTATTGGTGCCACAGCCACCGTATTCCCCTGACCTAGACCCATGTGACTATTTGTTGTTCCCAAAACTGGCCCATGAAAGGACGACGCTACGCCGCGATTGAGGAGATAAAGGCGGCATCGAAGGAGGAGCTGAACAAGATCACACAAAATGATTATTTGAAGTGCTTCGAGGATTGGAAACAACTTTTGGCAGAAGTTTATATATCCGAGGGGAATTACTTTGAAGGGGACAAAATAGATATTCATGATTAATAAATACTTTTTAATAAAAATACAAAATTCGCGATATTTTTCGAAAATACCTCGTATATGTTCGTTCCTGCCGATTTGGCTTCTAAGGGCTATATAAGCTGAACTTTACAGACCCCTGCTACGAATATTGGAAGAAGGAAGTCACTTGCCCTACAAATAAAGGCGGCTAAATTTTAAAAAATCAGTTCAGATTTAGATAAAATAAGTTCGGTTATGCATGTTGGTCCCGATTTACACTGGCTAAATGTTCGGCAGATTATCAGCGTTTTGTATGAGAGAGAGACAATCGGCAAGATGGGGGAAAACTCTCCCGTACTCGGACTTATGGGGTTCAACGTTTTGTGTTTTTCACTCGCGCTTTGAAACCAGGCTATGAAGCCGATGCGGAGCCGCAGCCGGCCATTTCTATCAAGCCGCCGCCGATTTTAGCGGCTCACATCGGCTGAAACTTAGCCGCCGAAGTGTATTTAGTGAGTCAAAAATATTTATATAAATTTTACAATATAAATTTTACAATACGGTCAGCCGACGCCGCCGCCGATTTTAGCGGCTCACATCGGCTGAAACTTAGCCGCCGAAGTGTATTTAGTGAGTCAAAAATATTTATATAAGTTTTACAATACGGTCAGAATTTTTAATATAGTTTTTTTTTGCGTAAAAAGTTTATAAATAATATCAGATCGCTTTATGGGGCCTTCAAATTTAAAAATTCGTGTTTGGGTTTTACCGAAATTTCAATAGCTCTTGAGATTGATAAAGATATCACAACAGGACTTTTTGTGTAGACATTTTTTTTAAACAAACGTACCTTTTTGATTTAAATTATATATTAGGCGTGTTTTCGTTACACCATAAGTGCTTAATTTGTATGGGGAGCTAAGCACTTTTAAGCACTATTAGTTCCCGATGAAGTTTGGTGCTTGTGTTCATGTCTTAATCGAGTATGATGTTGCCAGATTGGGCACCCTATATTTAGCAATATGGCATCCCATGTTTGGAGAGATTTTATCAATTATTGTGAATTAACGGGAAGAAGAAGAACAAAAATGGGAAATTATTTTAATATTTGCAAAAAATGTGTAAACAATTGAACATAGAATAGTAAATATATGTTTTATAAATACTTTTCACGAATTTTTTTGCATGTTTCGCACTGTTCTTTCTTCGCAACTCATGACACCATTGCGACCAGATAGTGAAAATCCGCCACTTATTGCTTATGTGCCAGTTAGTGGAAGTCTGTTGTTTTCGTTGCAAAGTGCTAAACTAAAAGTGCTAGCTTGTAACGAAAACATGCCTATTATTATTTCGTCTATAACTTTAACAAATATTGAGGCTCCAAAATCTAAAAAGTGTAACTTTTTGATTGGGATAAAATATATGAAGGTCTATTGATTAGAAGCCATTCTCAAACAAATGTATGTCCAGATTTACACTAAGTTTTTTCAGCAGCTTATCATCGAATTCTCTTTTGAACTTGCCCGAAGAACTCAAAACGTTCAGGGAGGTTTTTCCTCCCTCTTGCCGACTGCCCCTCTCTCCCACAAAACGCCGATAATCTGCTGAACATTCAGCCAGTGTAAATCCGGACTATGGAAGATTTATTGATTTGAAACATTGTAACAAAATTTCCAAAATTTGTTGGAACTTTATCGGCTCAGCCGATTGTTGAAATTTGATCGGCTCAGCTGATCAGCCGCCGCCGCGGCTCGAAGTTATTCCATGCGCCGCCTCCGCCGATAATTTTAGTCGGCTTCATTGCCTGTTTGAAACAATAATTCACACAGGAATATCTGAAACTATATTACGTCGTCTAAACGCAGAGGCAAGTTGAAAACAGAATTAGCGGAGAAGCTGCTGAAAAAAAATATCCCGTTTAAATTTGGATTAACGATTGGCAAAGCAAAATTTTCCAAACGATTTGTATGCCATGTTAAAAAAGTTATTTTTTTATACATTGGCCGAGAGTACGACAATATATGCGTGCTTATTCTGCTCTGTCAATATGGTGTAGGGTATCATATAGTCGGCTCCGTCCGACTATTGTCTTTCCTTACTGGTTCATATTAGGCTCATTTTAGAAAAAAAATCAATATTTTATTTCGATTTTTTTTCCAAACTTGAACGTCCGATAACTCGATAAAAGCGAGTTATTGAAAATGTTTATTCTCATTTTCAATATTTCATTTATCTATCTAAAAATGTATCGCGGCATCTCGGTTATCATACTCCTGCCTGGAAATAAAATTCCAATATTCAGCTAAGTTAACTAAAGTTAGCTTACAAAAATAATACGCATATTTGTATTAATTTCTACTCATTTTCTGAAAAAATATTTTATTTTCATAAATCTTTTTGTAATGTAAAAGTTCTTTTTATCAGAACTTTTTCTCTTAATAATTTATAATAAAGTTCTATGGCTTATTTAACTAACCTAAGTAAATAAACACTAAAAAGACCACACTTATTAATTGATTGAACTCTTGTTGTTTTTCTGGTTTATATCGTATAAAGACAGCTTATGTAAAAAAATGTACAGAGTAAAATCACAAAAACAAAATAAATTAATTTAATTACAAACATTAGATTTATTTTGATTTAAAGTGGTGGCAAAACTTAAATTACAAAAAAAAAACGTGTAAAAGCTATAGCATCTCTTTATTTTTTGATTTTGTTGTTGCTGTAAAACTAAAAATGTCTGTTGTTAAAGAGGGAGTAAGATAAGATATATTAAAAGTATAATCTTAAAAAAATGATTTTTAGTTTATTAATAATTATTCTTCTTGTTAAATGATTAGGATTTATTTGTTTTTAAATAAACTATACATAAAATTTTAAATGAAATAAATTTACAGGATGTTAACATATATGTAGCTAGGTTGGTGGTGGATGAATTTATATATAAAAAAATGACGGTGATTGGTACAATCGATGTATTGCAAAAAAAAATACAAATAATAGACTAAATTTAATGATAAAATATCTATATCATTTCGTTTTTTGATAAATATTACATATTATTGATATTATAAATAATATTTTGTTCATATATAATATAAATATATATGTATATCTTCTTTGTTTTAGTATGAAACTATACACAATGCTTTTAATTTTTGTTTTCTTCTTAAATTTCTTTAATTATTTTGTACTACACATTCATCATCATCATCATGACCCATTCTCGTTTCGAGTATTTTATCTTTTTTGGATTGGAACTCTTTGAACGGGAGTTATATTCTGTTGTGCATCTGTTCTTGTTCTAATTGAGGAAGAGTTTAGAAGCATTTTCTTTTGGATCACTTAATAATTTTCTATGTTTCCTTACTGTAGCCAAAGATCTAAATTATTTTATCAGTTTATATTTAAAAAGCTTGGAAATATTATAGTTTATGATAATATTTTCTTTGATAAAATAGCCTAAAGCTTTTAAGAAGCGGAAACAATTTTCGACTTTTAAATAAATAATGTTGTATGAGAGTTACTGGGCATAATTTCGATGTGCTGAATCGAACGACCATATTTTTCTATAACATCGAGTTTTTGAGATGTTTGCTTTTTTATATATATTTAACAATTTGGAAGCATATTTTTCTAAACTTCTTTCTCAGTTATTAGAAGTGAATTTTAAAGATTTCCGGTTTAAATTCATCGTCAAATATCTCTGAAACTTGATAATATGGAAAACAAAAGATTATTTCCATTCAACTCAGCGCATCAAAATTATGCGAAATATGCTTGGGGATTCATTATATTTTTAAAATGCAATTTGTACACACAGTACAATAGTTTCCATTTTATTAAATAGATAAATTTTCCCAATACATTTCCTTATATACATACATTTACTTGTTAAGTAATAAAAGATTAATATTTCATAGCTTTTGCAATAATTTCCCTCTGATAAAATAGTTTACAGATTTTTTAAAAGTTAACCAATTTTTGATTTAAAAATCATGCTTAGTCCTTTGTATGTGACTTAGTTGTATTTCGTATGCCAACTACGAAAAGCTTTGTAGTTACATATATTGACAATAAACCCTTATAACGCGCCTCTACGTTCAACTGTCTTTGATAGATATGTAGCAAAACTGCAAATTACTTTATCAACTTTTTTAAAAGCTACGAAAATCATAAATCTTTTAAGACCTTTTATATGCAGTTTATTCTGAAAAAGCTTTCGATTTTATAATTAATAATTTAAAAAATAGAGAGCTTTTTCTTTTCTGAAATTTCTATTAATTAAAATAAAAGAGTTGATGATACAATAGAAACGACAAATTAAAGACACCCTAAACCAAAATATGGCTGGATTTATAGGTCGTTTGTATGCGACTTATCCATTTTTCTATTGCCTTCATATACAGAGAATTTTTGCATATTACAGCGTATGCAGAGAGTAAGGATTATGATGTCTATTAATGCATTGTTTCACCGCTTTGTATCATCTTAACTCTCAGGCGTAAAGGCCTTTTATATTCTTTAGTTTTAATATATGTAAAAGCAAATCCACTAAAATGCAAACTCATCCTCAAATTAGGAGAAGAACTCGGTGCTCTGTATAAAGCTTATTCATTTGGAAACCGGAAACCTCAAGTAGAAACCTATACCTACTTTTATTTTTTGGTCTATCGTTTAAATTTCTTTACTATGCGACCTCTTAGTGTTTGATGCGTTGTTGTCATTGTCGCCGCTGAGCCACCCCTATTCACTCCACTGTCATTGACAGCACCGTTTTGCGTTACTCCATTGCTTCTCAAACTCACTCTTTTACCGCCAAATACTGCCGAAACTACCGATGCTGTGCCATTTGCCTGGGCAGCGCGTTGCTGAGAAATCAAAGATCTTGCTCGGGTGGCCGCTGCTGCTACGGCCGCTGCATTGTTGATCATTTTCGGTGATGGCGGTGGCCTGACGGCCAAATTTGTTCCCGTACTTTGGGATCTAGTGGTTTTGCTAAAATTGGCTTGTGCTGGTGGACCAGTGCGTGGCGAACTACGTGTATGCGTGGTACGCAAATTACGGCGATCGGCAAGGGAGGCACGTTTTATCACAGGTGTAGAGGCTGAAGTTGGTGGCGGCGGACTGCCACCATTTAAACTATCAATTGAGTTATTGAGATGTATTACATTGGGAGTTACTGCTGCGACTGCTGCTGAACTCTGGCGAGATCTTAAATTCAGATGATTTGGAGTTTGAGTCAAAGGGCTATTAGTAGGGTTGTTGTTGTTGCGGGTTGTAATACTGCGATTGGCACTGCATCCATTGTTTGTTGTGTTGAGAGATCTACGATTTGTGGGAGTCAAATGTTGCTCCTGCAACAACACCGCATTACCGACTAATAGAGCGGCGGATGCGCCTGTACGTTGCAGGAATTTGCGCGTATTATGGGGATATTTCATAGCTGCTTGTACCAAGGCCGACTTTGCTTTCATATCTTTGGTCAAGGAGTTCCGCGTTCTTAGGCTACGTTTGCCATACTCTAGAGGTGTATTGGTGCTGTTGCTCCTTAATTGTCTTTGGATCATGGGTGTGGAGGAGGCTGTAGGTGGGGTCATTATGAGAGCTGGCGGCGGTTTACTGCTGCTTGTGGGTGTCATACTTAGGCTCCTTCGTGGGACATGTGTGTTGTAGAGAGAATGTTTGTTCATCCCCGCCGAGATTCTTTCCACCATATTCTCGTTTTGTACATTGGCAGCATAAACAAAAGATCTTCCAGTTGCTCTTTGAGCAGATTTTACCGAGGTTGGCGTGAGTGGTGGAGGAAGGCATGAATTCGCTTTGCTCGCAGTTAAACATTTCCTGTTTTTAACTAAGGGTTTGTTTGACACCATGTCAGCTTCTGTTTCATAACAATCCATTGAGGAAGGCTTACGAACTTCGTGCAGTATTTCAATCTTCTCAATTGTCTCTATAACATTAGATGTTCCTTGTTGGAAACTGCAGGTAGCTTTTGATGTTAGTGTTTCATAGTGTATCTCCATTTCTTCGTCCAGTTCCTGAAGAATTTCTTCACCGGATGATGAAGAAGAGATTTCATTGATTTGTACGGAGGGCTCCACCACTACTTCTTCGTCTTCCTCTTCAACTTCTTCTATCAAATCTTCCACGGCATCTATCACAGCATTTGTTGGGTTTTCCAATGCAACGTTCGTCTCACATGGTGCTTGCTCAGGAACAAATAAGGATGGCTCCGACTCATGCCTTACCGCTTGTAAACAAGCATAAGCGGTAATATTTTGTTGTTGATGTTCTGCTGCTGCAGCTAATTTATTTTGCATTTGCTGTTGTCTTTCGTAGGCCACTTGTTGCTCCTCCTCTCGCTCTTGTTGCAGTAGCGAATGTAATTCCAAAGGTTTCTGGTGTATATATTCTGTATGCTGTTGATAGTACCTTTCGGTGTCGGCGCTGTAAACTGTCATGTTTTGAGAATCTTGATGATGATCTGCGGTACCATTTGGATGATGGAAAAATTTGAAAGCGTCCACTCCACTAGAGTTTGCTTGAGATTTACACGTTTGTTGTTCCCTTCGGGTTTCCAACTTAGTGAGAGAATATCCATCCTCTTCGGACATACACTGCTGTTGATACAACTGCTGTTCCTCGATCAGGGCATGCATATTGGGTGGCGAAACGCTTTGGCAATTTGAAGAATTTGAACTGGAATTTGAATTGGAGTTTGTTGGTGTTATTACAGATGCTACAACAGTCGGCGACGTCGTGGAGGTAGCATTCTCTTCTATCGTCGAACTTAAACAATTACTTTGTGACGTGCCCAACAAAGAGTTATACGATTCTGCAAATGTGTTAATATACGAGTCGGTGGCATTATTTGTTTCTTCACTGCCCAGTTGTAGATAATTTTGATAGTCAATAACACAAACATCGCGAATATTAGTTAAATTCGTCGCCGTCGTCGCCGCCGCATTGCTATCTACTTCATCTTCCTCCTCGTCATCGTCGTCCTCTTCCTCCATTTCATCCTCATCTTCTTCACCGTCTTCTGCATAACCGGGTTCTTCTTCAGCCACATGATTAATTACCGGATTTATCACACTTGAATTTTGCCAATTCCAGGTGTTTGTTTGCAACTGATAATTGTTATGAGTGGCGGCGGCGGCATTCACTGCAATTGCCTTTATTGCTACCTCTGACTCTTCACCATCGCTGTCATCGGTGTCAGCATCTTCGGCATGATCGGAATCCTCGGTATAGTAATTGAAATTGCGATATTCCTCGGGTGGTAAGTATTTCATGGCCATTTCTTTGTATGTGGTAGCATCATCATATGTGGGAATTTCCGCTTGTACTTGGGTATACTCTAGCCCATAACTGGCTGGCTGCACAAATGCCGGAGGAGTTGTTAGATTGTCCACATCTTTGGGAATATGAGCCGTATTGTTGTGGCCACCTTGTCCGGGTGGATACAATATCACAGTTACAACAGAGGTATTGTCGGCTCTCATTTTTTTCGATGACCACTGAGCCAGCGCCTGATCGACCAATGATTTACTTGGATTCGTCCACTGATTGCCCTCATGAGGGCTATCACCACGATGCGCCTGTAAACGTTCGTTTATAATTTCCTTTTCTCTCACAGTATTAACTGCTTCTTGGGCATTCACCACATTCCAGAGACCATCTGTGCCAAATATTAAACAGCGGAATGTTTTGGGATTAATTGGTATAACTTTAACATCCGGATCAGGGCTAACCACAAATTCATTCCGTTCAGAATTGTAGCTCCATAAATCACCCAAACTTCTGGCTACAGCTAAAAATGGAATCTCATCGACCGGAGTCTTGTGCTTTATAGGACCACGATGGCTGGCTATAATGACAACAAAGAGAGAAATAAATATAAATATTTTATAATAAATAACAGATTTGAACTCACAATTTCTGGGACGATTCCATACTACACGGGGTACACCAGATTTCACTACCACTTTGCCACCGGACTTCATGATACGTGTTCTTTCCTCTATGGATTCGGGTTTGTGATCCACAGTCAATTGTTTAGCTCTCCAGAAACTTTCGTTTTCATTTTGATAGCCCAAGACAATACCTGAGTCTCCGACATGACCTATGTAGATTTTTTCACGTCTTATAAAAGCTACAGTGGCAGTAGTACCAGCGGTACTGGGTAAACCATTGGCAGTTTTTGGCCATTTATCTGAAATTACAAGAATATAAGAATGGTGAATATATGTATTACAAAGAGGACATACATTCTTTCGAAAAATGGATATTTGGATGGAATGGATCATTTTATTTTTATTGTAATATATAAATCCTTCAAGGCCAATATTCCTATATTACAGGATAATAGAATTGAACAGATTTCGAAGTTGATTATCTCATAGTTGAGAGGTAGTGTAGGTATGATACAATTGTTCTAGAGCACTTGAAGTACACTCGGAGTATAGGTACTTTGAATAGTTTCGAAAAATGTACTGGCGAGAGAGAGAGCTGGGGAGTACTATCTTTCCTTTTCTAAACAACGCACGGTGCGGTATTTGGTACCAAAGCTGTGGATTAGTTTTATTTTTTTTTGCCATTTACATACTCGTACGATTCTTTGGTACCCATTAGATATAATTCTGCGCCGTCCGAAAAATTAACCGTTCTAGGCTATATAGAGTAGCTGCATTGCAACTTTAAAAAAATTTGACAAGCTTTTTAAAGTGTTTTTCGTGAAATAAACTTTAAGTGAAATTACAATTTGAATATGGAGCCCTAAACTATAGGCATTTAGCTAATTTAGGTAGACCTAGGTAATTGTAGGACAAGGTAGGGCCCTGAACTTTGTTTTTACTAATTTTTTTGGATTGTTGACAGTATCCCAGTCAAAATTTAGAATGCCCTTTTTCTTTTTCGAGTTATTGGACTTTTTGCTCAACAACCCATTGGGTAGAAATGCTGTTTTTTGATTTGTTGTACTTAAATATATTAACTTTTTAACGTATGCATCGGTTTTCTTCGGGATAGTCTCATTTTATTCATGACCGATCAGGCTTTACAAGAAGATAATAAATATAATAAATCTGATTTTTTTACGTTTTTAAGAATTTTATTAAAAATTATTTTCTTTTCAAAAAATGGGATGTTTTTTTTGCTATATTCTGCAACATTTCGTCGAAATCGCTGAACAGGTGGAAAAATTATATTTGAAGAATTCAAGACACTTTCGTGCACTTAATTTCATTATTTCACAAAATTTTATACAAATTGTTTGCTCCATTTTTCCCAGCAGAAAATCACCGAACAAGCAAAACACGTCTATCTGTTGTCTCTCAAGCTAAGTACACACAATTGCCAGATCGGACAATATTGTCCGAAAAATGTAACCCTGTGAACATACAATTTTTGTCTTGCAACGTTGGCAGAAAAGTCATTGTGAAATAATTTGCAGATTGTTAGATGTGCGAAGTTCGAAAAACATTTATATATAAAATATTTTTATTGGCAATCCTGCATATAAATATTTACAAAATGTAGGTATTGTAAATATATGAAATTGTAAGGTTTTCTTGCAATCGTCTGAACTGTCAATTTACCTTTGCCTTACAATCTGTCATTGTCCGTACATTTGCAGCACTTTAACAGGGTTGATAACGTTGTCCGATCTGACATTCATCTATACATAGCTTAGTCCGGATTTACACTGGCTGAATGTTCAGCAGATTATCGGTGTTTTGTAGGAGAGAGAGGTAGTCGGCAAGAGGGGGGAAAAACTCTCCCTGAACGTTTTGAGTTATTCGTGCAAGTTCAAAAGAGAATTTGATGATAAGCTGCTGAAAAAACTTGCCTAGTGTAAATTCGGACTTAGCAAACAAATTAAACTAAACTCAACTAAGAACACATGCAGGTTTGTTCAGTAAAAGAATGAATTCCAGTAACGATTTGTTAAAATTTTTGAAACCATCCGATTGCATACGTGAACAGAACTATTAAAATATTTCCTTATGTTATTGCATGCAAAACCTCTGTTCCTATTTCTCTATGCGTTAATACAAGATCAAAAAGTCGACATCTTTGCAATCCAAATAGCGGCAAATTAAGATAATCAAAACAAAAAAGTACAATTTTTTGTTTTGATTGTTGTGAATGTTAAAAATGCCATAAACTACAAATGAGGAATGGGAGAGACACCGCGTACCCCAGTAAGTAGCAGCGATAAATTGAACTACATATTAAAAAATAAGAAAAACAAATTAACACAACAAAGCGTAATGCTCAGAAGAGGTGAATTTTATAACAGCTCAGTTACACCACCATTATCATCCATCAAGTGTCAATAAAGCAGCGCGAACAGAAAAACACCGAAATCAGCGGGGAAACACTAACCGCAATTGAGACAGACAGGGTTGCAATTGCACGGTTTCGATTAATGGTGATTAGTGGACAAAGTGGAGCTTTGGGGCTCAAGTGAAAGTTAAGCACCTACTACAAAATGTATCCTAGTTAGCATTTAGAAGTTAATTCCCTCATAATTAACGTTATAATTCTCCATACCTATGTTTTTCTTCTAGAGAAATCATCCACAATGAAAAAATAATTTCCTGTTGAGAAACAATTTTTGTGTACCTACATATATCAACATTTTTATTTTGCTTTCATAAAAATGAAACAACACATTTCAGTTTAACCATGACTGGCGGGCTGACTCATGTAGAAATACAACGAAATAAAGCAACAACGTTGCTCACATTGGTACACACATCCATATATACTGGCCTGCCTGCGCTAAAAGTGACTGGCTTATGTAAACTCAATAACACAAATAAGAAAAACCCCACCACCATCACCTTACCATACACACCATTTATACCACACAGGCACACACAAATACACCCTACAAACAGTAAAAACTACCACTACATTGCAGCTACCTATATCTGGCCTGCTATACGAAATTATACCACCACCACACAACGCTGACGAGTGTTGAACACGAAACATCGAACAAAACGGAATAAACGATAATTCTCATCGCTGTCATTATAAACCCAAACAGAGTACTGACTGACTGACTGGCAATGATGGTGGTGGTAAATAAGCAGCAAAGCACAAATGAACCCGTATACACACAATAAATATACGCTATATACACAACACTGTACGAAATGGGGAAAAAGTAGTATTTGTCGTCGCCATCGTCGTATTTCAACAAAAATTTTAGGTATACATGTCAGAGATGGAAATACCGACGGCTGGTAAATTGATAAGCAAAACACAGGAAGGCGACAAATAATACAGTTGGTGGAACTAGGGTTGGGTGGCGATGTCTATATGATGGTTTTTGACGGTAAAAATGTTAAAGAACAAAAGTATCATGGGAATAGACCGATTGTATGAATACTTGAACTGCCCTGTATTAGTTTATATTTCAGTGTTATCGATAAACTCGATCGAAGAACATAAATAAAACACGGGGATATCATTGTGTCAGTTTTTCAAAACTGACTCAATTTTGTGAGAGTCTGGTGCATATTCTGTGCAATTTTGGGAAATTTCTATTTTTTTTTCTACAAATTTATAGAAAATAGACAAAAAAAATGGCCCGTTATGTTCTCTTGCAGACGACGTAAACCTTGTAAAAATCGGTTCAGCCGATGAAGAGCAATTACAAATTTCGTAAAACACAAAAATTCATTTTTCTCAATATTTAAAATTTCAGAAAATTTTGTAAATTGTTTTTCCAAAAATAAATAATGGCCTTGTCATATAAATACGAAATACTGTCATCAGATGAATCCAAGATAACTTTCACTGCATTTAACAAACACTAATGAACAAAATAGAATTTATGGAAACACAAAACACGAACAGAATTTCAGCGTCTTTTCTCGCATTCACTCTAACACCCCTAAATTATCATCTCGCACGGAAAAAATTTTGCGCTCGACTCCGCTCCGCTCGGTTTTGAGCGCCCACTCTGGAAGCACCCTTAGTCTAAATTAGTATGTTAATATACCGTTTTGGTACAATGAATAAATACTAACATTTAAAATGTAATCAATGAATATGTCAACAAAAGCTGTCAAATAGCGAAAAAAAAATATCGGCTGTTCGCTAGGCACTTGATCCTATTGTTAGAGCTAAAGTGCAATTATATCAGCTATCCAGTTTGTATGAAATTTAAAAAGTTTAACATTCAGATTGTTCTATCCGGACATTGTCAGGTTATGCTGGTAAATGACTGAATCGGGTCTGACTGCAACATCTGCACCCACATTTTGTAAACAGGATATCCCAAAAATAAACAGTGTAGGTTGCCACTTAAACGTGTATGAAAGTGTATAGCAGGATAATTTTGAAAACATCGTACTTCGACAGATAATTCTGGCGAGAAATAAAATACTCCGCTCTGCAAAATTTGGAGAAAATTGCATTTTCTCGACTAAAGAAAAATAAATACATATTTCAATAAAAATTATAAAAGTAGTCCTGATACGATAATAGTAAATCTTGATTTTTTAAAATTGGGCCAGTTGGACCGCTTTTTGAATTTCAAATAAATAATCATACTCATAAAGCTAGACGATTGCCAGATCGGCAAACGTTATCAACCCTGTTAAAGTGCTGCAAATATACGGGCAATATCAGATTGTTAGGCAAAGGTGAATTTACAGTTCAGACGATCGCAAGAAAACATTACAATTTCATATCAAATATATTTACAATATATTATGTAAATATTTATATGCAGAATTGCCAATAAAAATACATTATAGACAGTGTTGCAAATAAAATGATTTTCTGACAATGGCCATTGTCACATGCATAAACTTCACACATCTTACAATGAAAACTTTCTGCAAATTATATCACAATGGCAACGTTGTTTGTTTAGACGATTGCCAGATGTCTAACAATATTATTGTCTTACAACGACTTTTCTGTTGTTTCCAAAGTTGCAAGACAAAAATTGTATTTTCATACGGTTTCATAGTTCACAGGGTTGCATTTTTCCGCCGTTTTCCTAACAATATAGTTAAGTCTGACAACCGTGTGTACATAGCTGAAGCGCTAATGATAAGCGGCAAGAAGCGACAGTGGGCGTATGCCTTAAGAATTTTTTGGGACATTCACAATAATAAAAAGTAACGAAATTTTTTCCATACAAATTACTACATTTCCACTATTCTTCGATTTCACGGAATTCCGTTAGTTACGACAGCTAGAAACAAAATTAAATAAAAGATTAATCCAACATAACCTCAACTGCAACTTTTTTTACCCAGCTTGGAAATGCAATTACTCAGTATTTCACATATTTTTATAAAAGCTTATCTACTGTTTTTTAAAGCAAATTGAATTTTTTCGCTTGAAAAAACTCAGTACAACTTTAATTCGAGAAACACTTGTTCCTGTCTGTTCAAAACAATTTATTAAAAAATTGGTAACTAAATTAAATGTATTGATGTTAAATAAATAAAATAAAAATTCTATGATTTAAAGTGAAACCTTCCTAATAAGAATAATATTATTCATATTCTAAGAAAATCGCTCAATTCTTTTTTCTGTCTTTGAAATATTGAAATGCTCTCACAGGTCTGAAATGTTATATGGCACATTTTAATTATAACCTATCCGAGTTCAAAGCAACCAGATTTCTATTGCTTCTTACATAAAAAATAATAACATTTTCTTTGAAAAAAAATTCGTATTAAATTATTAGCTCCGAAAATTGGCATTAGATGAAGCTAAAGCAAAATTTATATCTTTTAATACCTGTGTTCCCGAGGTATTGTAAAACTTATAAAAATGTCAATAAATCACCTCAGTTCTGCATTCCGAATGAGGAATCGAGTTTCTTTCTTAGTTAGTTTCTTTGGTCATAAGGAAATTTGCATTTATTTATATATTCAAAAGTCATCAAGCAGAATATATGTATGCAACTTTATGAAAAAAAATCGGATTCAATCTGATTTTGGAATACAGAACAGAGTTGTAGAATATCTTTATTTCACAAATTACAACGGCCGACACGATTTCTGGGTCTGACTTTTAAGAGCCATTAACAATAAATAAATAAACTAGGTTTAAGAGCTAACTACCGGTTATAGTTGTCAAATTCCATACAATTTAACTTTCGTTAGCTCTAACCCTCGGTTATTTTGTTTTGAGTTAATGGGGGTAAGTGTCAAATTTTGATTTCTAATTAAGGGGAAAATATTTTATTTTATAGAAAAAAGAAATATGTTCGAATTTCAAGAATTTCTGTTTTCCACAAAATATTATTACGCATCACAAACAAAAAAATATTGCTGAGCATCGCTGTAATTTATATTTTTGTAATTCTTCTACATTTGCGTGGACATTCTAGTATTAAACATCAAATATAGTAACCCATTATATTCTTGTTTTACTTTTTGTCTTGGTAACATCGTTCAAAATCCATCACATCTCGATAAAAAATGCTCTCTCCTTTTATCCTTAAGTTGACCCAGATGAGCATGATCTATGTATGTGCTACCAACTGCTGATATTAAAAACGATTAAAACATTCTGATCGATGTAAAAAATAAACTTTAAATACCAAGAATGTATATTTTGGCTTTTTTATGTCTTGCATCTGAATCTACGCGTTAAAACAGAAACCCAAGAAAACATTTTGTTTTTATCGACCTTTGTAATACGTATGTCACGTCATCCAAATATCTCATTACTTTCGTATTCAGTATGCATTAACTGCCACAATAAATGTCGCTCTGTGTTATCGATTTTTCTCTCCCAAGAATATCACAAGTACAAATGTTGCTACAAAGTTCATTAATATTTTACATTATCCATCCCTGACATAATAATGAAACGAATAAACACGAAGCAGCCCACAAAATGAACAGTATGGCATCGTATGGTGGTGGTATGGCACTGGGAATATTCCATTGTATTTTTAAGTGCAGCTGGTAGGTAAAGAAAAGAGAAACACCACACACAAGTTTCACAATTTTACAAAGGGTTGCCACTACACGAAAACCTGAAACTCAAGGTAAACATGGAAGAGCTGACTGATTTTATCGTTAATCGTTATCATGGAAATAAAAGAAACCGCCAATCATGTTTTATCTAAAATTTAAATATGAACAAATGTTGTTTTTCTACACTATGATCTCACAGAGTGGCAACTCTTCGTTTATTTTATTGTATATGCCTGCCTGACTGCCTATACGCTATACGTGACTATTTTGTATCGCAGAAGAGGAAATCTACACAATACAAAGTATTGTATGTGTGAATATGAAAAAGACCTCATATATTTTATTTCAGCGGTTTTTTTTCATTTTGAAAAATACCATAGAAATGGGTACACTGCCGAGCAACACAACAATGCTTAATAAACCAACCAAGCCCCATATGGATGGATGTTGTTTGTAGATAGAAAACATACAAAAACCAGCGCTGTATATACAATTTCAAAAAATGTATACTGTAGAAAATCGACAAACAAAGCCAGATGCCTAACAGCCAGGCCAAAGTGTTTCGAGTGGTGGTGAAATTGGATTTTTTCCGTTGTCGTTGATGGCCCCGAAGTTGATTTTGTTGCTTTTTGCTTTTTATATAACGATTTTGCTGTTGTTTCGTTGCCTCGATACCTTGGTTGGTTGCTGTCTTCGTCAGCTCGTGCAACTTATAAAAATTTTGCATGTCTAAACATGAGCAACATGGAACGATTTTCGTGTGTTGTATATTAGCAGCAGATAACACGACGACGACAAAGTATTTGACGGTTTTTAATGCAAAAAGGTTGTGGTCTATGATTAACAACAAAAATGATGTGGAGGAGAATAGGGAAAATTGTAGCAACAGCCACACTTAAAAAGCAAAACGGTCGTATACGACCGACAAAATCAAAATAAACGCACTAACGACTAACGGCAATTCGAGTAGAAAATATTGACAGTTCTTGCGATGCAATGCCGCGAAAGGGTGACGGTTGGGTGAATTTAAATGACATTTTAATTAATTGCAACTTTGTTGGTATGGGGGTTCTGATACATTTGACAACTCAAACAAGATTTTGATGAAATGGTTTGGTTGGAATTGCATATACATATGTGGCATAAACTGAGATGTATAGAATAAAGTTTAAATGAATATTTGTAGGGATCATACCCATAAAGGATGGTTATTCAATTTAAGCATTTTACAAGTAAAAGTAGTAGGTTTTCAAGGGAATTTAGTATTTTTTTCTAAAAGCGGGGTTTAGTTTTATGGAGTGACAAAAGCTTATTCTACTTCAAAATGACGTAAGATCACTTTAATGGAGAACATTTATTGGAAATATATATTAGGTAAGTAAATGACCACACTGAATACTAAAAAAAAATCAATATTTCTGAGTGGTTTGTTTAGTATTTTCCAAATAAAGTTTTCGCCCGAATTTTTCTTACCTTTTTTTGTAATTAGTTTGACTGATTGCCACGACAAAGTCTGAAGAAATTAGTGCTGTAGCAAGTGTCAAAGTTTTGTAGGAGAGAAAGGCAGAGAGCTCTTTCCGCCTGCCTCTCTCCAACAAACTTTGAGACTTGCTTGGAAAATATTGTATGGTGTGAATCAGGACTTAGCGTGCATAATAGGAAACATAATTTCCTCAGTAATTCTACAACAGTAAATCATTCTAAAGGACACTTTAATTATCTCCGGTTATCCTACAGTAATAGCTGTCAAATAGTATGGAATTTAAAAAGTTAACTGTTGGTTAGCTCTAAGAGCTGGTAATTATCTCCGGTTATCCTACAGTTATAGCTGTCAAATAGTATGGAATTTAAAAAGGCTATTTATGAAAAATTAAATAAAGAAAAACATACCTGATTCTGACATTTGTTCATAAGAGTTTACAGAAGGTTTATGGATTGGTTAAGTATTGACAAAAGCTTCTAAAAACGTCTATCAAAAAGTTTCATGATTATGCACTATATTTTCGAAAGTATGTACTTTAAGAGGATGAAGGTAACAACACATTCGATTTTGTGACGATTTCGTTGCTGGGTTTTGAATAAATTAAATCTGTTTATATTCATTTTAATTCGAGCGACTATTAGTTTTATGTTAGGGTGCAGCCAGCTTTACCTGCATTAGGCGGTCCCTAGTGATACCACGGGCACTATTGACCCTCATCGTAACCAACTTGTTAGATAAACAAAGTTATCAGCAGTACGAACATCGGTAGCGGAACGATCTGTCAAGAGTTCCTAGAAAGGCCGACCCCAGTATCCAGGAGTCCATATGAGGTGTATATTAAACTGCTCAGTCATCTCTTTAAGTGATCTTCGACAGTCGGAATTAAGGACGTGGCCTCCAGAGTATTGGTGGCAGCCTGACTTTCCGAATAAATGACAACGCCAATGTTGGTCCCTATTTTGCTGCTCAGCCACTTGTTGACTTCCCTTATTGCCATTACTTCGGCCTGATAGACACTGCAGTTATCTGGTAGTCTTAGAGCTATATCAAGACTGAGTTCTTTACAATGCACTCTGAAGTCAATATTATCGACCAGCTTCGAACTATGTGTGTAGAAATGGAGATGTTTTCTATTTCCTGGTATTCTGCCAACCCATTCCTATTACTCAGTAACGACATCAGCATTGTGGACTTCCTGAGCAAAATTAGTTATATAGAACATTATCAATGATATACTAAGAAGTATATTGAGTTATCAAATGTCCGCTAGGTGTCCTTTAATCAAACATAGTACTGTCATATACTAGGATAAGGAGCAACTGATTATAATTTGTGTGGGATTAACAACAGATGTTGGCAATCTATCTAACTAAAATTTAAAAATGGAATTGCCTAGAAATATCATATCTTAGCATACATTATAATGGAGGTATCCATATACATGTGTACATATATTGAACAGAAAGCTAGACGAATATTTCACTACGTTAGAAAAGATTACTTCAATTAGCTTTCCCACAGCAATTCAAGTACCTATATACATAGCTCTTGACTAATCCCGTTTTGAGGAAGCTCTGTTAGTGCTAACCGTCTGTTAATGTTGCCATTTTTGTGGAGTCTGGCATCTATAACGGTCCTTTAGCGTGGATGGGGCCTCCTGAAAATTAACTCTTAGTGATAACTTTCCCTTTCCACATTACGGACATCTTCAACTAACGCCTATTTCCACAAATCACAAGACACGATTTTATTATGACAATTGGTATCTAATATGGGCTTCAAATAGCTTACCTTGATCTCTCCACATTGCATAATGTGTCGCTATATATCCTTCACGTATGGCCCGTAAAACGTCGTGATCGGAATCTGACCAGAACAGTTTCTGGTTGATAATCTCCATCATAAGGCGTTCCTTAGCGAATGTAGCTGCCTCTGCGCCTCCATGACCATCATAGATACCAATAAAAGCATATTCCAAATCTTTGGCGTTTTCTGATTGCTGGTAGGCCACAGAAAAGTAGTCTTCCATATATTTACGTCCTCCTTGGCTGCATTGTCCCGTCACTCGTAAATTGACACCAATTGAGGGTGTCGATTTTTTGTCGGACAAGCTGGAATTTGAGGAGTTTGGTGATAAGCATGGCGAATTATTATCACTGGAGGAGGCGCTGGTGGAAGTGTTGCAGTTGAGAAACTCTGAACTGCTACAATACTGAGATGAACTTTGTGACGTCACGATGGGAGTATAAAGTCCTTCGTTCAAGGATGTTAAAGGCGGTGTTATTGAGGATGACGAGGCTGGCATTGTGGAAGGCAAGTGGGTATAACCCTGATGATGAAGGTGGTGTTGATGATGCTGCTGGTCCTCCGGCAGGACTTGATATGAACTCAGATGGGTCATATGTTGTTGATGATGATTATGCTGCTGCTGTGTATTGTTGTTTGTTAATGTTTGCATTTTGTTTATATTTACAGTATGACAATTTGTTGTAGAAGATGTCGTCGTTGTTGTTGGTATTCTTGTTTTTTCTCTTAGTTATTTTTATTGTTTCTGGCGTTTGTATGTAGAAATTTGCTTGACATTTGCACTCTTCCCTTTTAAATGGTATTCTTGTGTTTGTTGTTGTTTTCACTGTGGCTGCATTTAGGAAATGACAGCTATCACCCTCACACATTCTAATGTGAGTGGTGCAAGTGCGAAAGAGAACGACACAACGCTCTATTTGTCGTTTTTCGCTTTTAATCTTCTTTTTTCTCTCCCCCGACGTTTCTGCTTCCTCTTCTATCCACAAAAAACTATGTATTTTCTTTTCGTTTTACAAGCAGCCACAAAACGACCTCTTTTATTATAATTTCCTTTTTTCCTCTTCAACTCAATGTTTTTCAGCACAAATAACTACGAATTTTCCAGTTCCGCTGCAATTTTATAAAACATTTTTAATTTTTTTTCTGTATGATATTCAGCACAATTTCAGTTTATCATTGTTAATCACACAGCTATCCGTTATTTCTCAACGTATAAGCAATTTAGTTATATATTTTTATTTTCTCGCTTGTTAAAATATTAAAAAAATACGGGGTCTAGCAATGTCTACGCGCCTCGACTACAACTCTGTATCTGGCAAGAGCTGTCAATATCAAAACCTTACCACCCGTCTGTTTTATCAAACAGAGCCAAAAAGAGAGGTCTCTGCTTGTGTGCGTGTGTGTTTGTTTTTTGTGTGGGTATGGGGTATGGATGGCTGTGTGCATACTTCAGGTTTGTTCGTTTATACACTTTCGTTAATTCTTCTTTGTGCTAGTCTTTCTGTACGTATTTATAATTATGTTTGGTCTGTATGTCTGCGTCGGTATACCCCTGTAATGTACATGAATTCAACGGAAATATACCGATTTATCCCTTCATTTTTTATTTTCGGCGACTGAAATTGAAAATGGGATTGATTTAAAACATGCATGTTGTTGCATATTTTATAAATCTTTATTATTTCTTAAAATTAATACTTTGGTTTTTTAGAGGGTAATGGGTATTAAAACAAAAAAACTTGATATTGGTTTTATCCGATTGTGTCGAA
This sequence comes from Eudasyphora cyanicolor, assembly GCA_963930755.1. Taxonomy (NCBI): domain Eukaryota; kingdom Metazoa; phylum Arthropoda; class Insecta; order Diptera; family Muscidae; genus Eudasyphora; species Eudasyphora cyanicolor. Next base: position 259,804,751 of record OZ005736.1, read on the forward strand.
AATATCATTGGAATGCTTCGAATCAACGATTTTTGAAGATATCGCTAATGTCAGGTACTGAGTTTTTAGTGTCAAATTAACATTTACTAAAATGTTTTTATTATGGGAGGTAATAGATAAGCGTATCACTTGCTAAAATTAGAAGAAATTTGTGCGATTTCTTTAGTGTTTCATAAACAAATATTTCGCGCGAAAATCAAATCGCACGAATTTGTACAAACTTCACATCAAAGATTCTTGAATTCTTGGAGCGAGTACTGGACTCTGAGTTTTCATACAAAAGCTATGTACACGATTGTCAAATCTAACAATATTGTCAGGAAAATGGCGGAAAAAGGCAACCCTGTGAACTTACAACCATGTGAACATACGTTTTTTGTCTTGCAACGTTTGCAGAAAAGTCATTATAAGACAATAATATTGTTAGACATCTGGCAATCGTGTAAACTCGCAACGTTGCAATTGTGGGATTATTTGCAGAAACTTTTTGTTGTCAGATGTGGAAGTTTATGCATGTGATAATGGCGCCATTTTCAGAGAAACATTTTATTGACAACTATTGCTGTCGTCTGAACTGTCAATTCACCTTTGCCCAACAATCTGTCATTGTCCGTACATTTGTAGCACTTTAACAGGGTTGATAACGTTGTCCGATCTGACAATCGTGTATACACAGCTAAACTTTTTGTTCGCTTTTCAAGCGTTCTAGACGTTTAAAGGCCCAACCATAATATGCATGTTTTCGTTACAAGCTAGCACTTTTAGTTTAGCACTTTGCAACGAAAACAACTGACTTCCACTAACTGGCACATAAGCAATAAGTGGCGGATTTTCACTATCTGGTAGCAATGGTGTCATGAGTTGCGAAGAAAGAACAGTGCGAAACAGACAAAAAATTCGTAAAAAGTATTTATAAAACATATATTTACTATTCTATGTTCAATTGTTTACACTCTTTTGCAAATATTAAAATAATTTCCCATTTTTGTTCTTTTTCTTCCCGTTAATTCACAATAATTGATAAAATCTCTCCAAAAATGGGATGCCATATTGCTAAATATAGGGTGCCCAATCTGGCAACATCATACTCGATTAAGACATGAACACAAGCACCAAACTTCATCGGGAACTAATAGTGCTTAAAAGTGCTTAGCTCCCCATACAAATTAAGCACTTATGGTGTAACGAAAACACGCCTAATATGCATGAGCTGACATAAGGCCCAACTATAATATGCATAAGCAATTCCGTACGGAATGTGCGTTAAGTTTCGCACCCTGCTTAAGCAAATGGGGACTGAGAGAACTTAACGAAAAGTTCACTTAAGTACATTATAGTTTGGCACATACGATTTCATGCATTCGCACAGTTGCTTAAGCTAGCTTATGCATATTATAGTTGGGCCTTTAAGCCGAGTACATATACATAAATCATATGTGACAAACCATAATGGACTTACGTAAACTTTTCGTTAAGTTCTCTAAGCACTCTCTCAGTACCCATTTGCTTAATCAAGGTGCAAATTTAAAGGCCCAACTATAATATGCATAAGTCCAGATTCACACGAGAAAACTTTTTCCAAGCAAGTGTCAAAGATTGTGGGAGAGAGAGGCAGAGAGCTCTTTCCGCCTGCCTCTCTCTCCTACAAACTTTGACACTTAATTTAATTAATTTGAATACAATTTACGTCAATGGTAACTAGGTACGGGAGACAGCATTTTTTAAAAATGTGTTTATTTTCCATTTTTATTTGTATGAAGAGAATGTGAACTGTACGATTTTTATTTATATTTTGCAGAACACATTCACTAATTTGAAGTATTCTTTTGGAATAGCGATCACAATCCCTAAAATTTTAATTGTTGTAATAGTATAAAAACGCAAAATCATCTAACATATCTTATACATTTTCAAGAAAAAAGAAGCAATTTCATATTATTAAGGTACATAAATTATGTACCTTAAATTAGTTCAATTAGTACCACTTGGGCTTAAAAAGTATTAGTTTAGTACTTTCCAAAAAAATAATTTTCCATTCCTGCTTGTAATTGGATGTCAATTTTGTCGTGCGATCCTCTCTCTGGGTCGTGCGATCCTCTCTCAAAATCGCGCGACCCTCGTTTACACCTAAAGGTGAGTACTATGTTTTTTCAGCTTGAAAAAATTCCACAAAATGTTATTTCAAGTTGAAAAATGGAACGCTTTTATACTAATGTCGCATTGCATATTTGAAGTGTGTGTGTCGAAATGTCACTTTCATATGAATGTGTGTGTGTATAAGCATGTGCATTGTTTCCTTTTTGCTTTTGAAAACAAACACGAGTTTAAATTCTAATCAATAAACAATTAAATGAAATAATGCAGACTTATAATATAGTTAATTTAAATTGCAGAAAGGAAATATTGTTGAAGATCAGTGTGCTGTTATACATAAATTATTTATTTTGTGTTGAAACGATGGTGATGCTTGTGAGGCATCAGAAGCCAGGTTACAAATAACAAAATAATTACCTATTGTTGTACGAATATAAATAAATAGAATGATGTTTTGATGAACCGAAAAGATGTTTTATTATCATTTTTAAGGATTCACATTATATTTGTTGACATATATAAATTAAACTTCCATCCATAAACGGAATTTCTTTTGCCAACTCCTATGGCTGGCAAGAACTCACTAGTTTCTTTATAACCATTTAAAAACGAGATCGCAGGCACTGCCCAATTCCATTGTCCTACTGCTTCGGTAGCGTTAGCCGTCCACAAAGTTTTTCAAGGCTTTTCGTCACGATTGTTCTAAACATACAAACGTAAATGTACATATGTAATTACAACACAAATTCCACATTATTACATATAAGGCGTGTTTTCGTTACACCATAAGTGCTTAATTTGTATGGGGAGCTAAGCACTTTTAAGCACTATTAGTTCCCGATGAAGTTTGGTGCTTGTGTTCATGTCTTAATCGAGTATGATGTTGCCAGATTGGGCACCCTATATTTAGCAATATGGCATCCCATTTTTGGAGAGATTTTATCAATTATTGTGAATTAACGGGAAGAAGAACAAAAATGGGAAATTATTTTAATATTTGCAAAAGAGTGTAAACAATTAAACATAGAATAGTAAATATATGTTTTATAAATACTTTTCACGAATTTTTTGTCTGTTTCGCACTGTTCTTTCTTCGCAACTCATGACACCATTGCTACCAGATAGTGAAAATCCGCCACTTATTGCTTATGTGCCAGTTAGTGGAAGTCAGTTGTTTTCGTTGCAAAGTGCTAAACTAAAAGTGCTAGCTTGTAACGAAAACATGCCTATAGTTACGTGTCCTTCCAGTGTTTTGGACATTTTTTGCTTTGCTATCCAATCGGAATGTCACTCTTCTCGTTTATTCCATTAACATAATTATTTTCCGTCCTTTGCATTAGTTTTCTTTATTTCAGATAATTTAATTTAGTATTCATTATTAGGAAATTTTATTGCTAATATTTACAACAGTTGAATTTCTCGCGGACAAATGTGAATATAAATAAATAGGAGTACAATGCTGGCGGCTTCAATTTGTTGCGGCGTTCAATTAATTTGTGTCGGCGCAAAATTTCTCACGTTGAACAAACATAGTCCCACAAATGAAAAAATTTCACTCATTTTTTCACAACTTTGATTTTTGTATGGAATTTCAGCGTGAAACCGGAACAAAACGGCTAGTCGCCCAGGGATGTATGTCCAGATTTACACTAGTATATTTTTTTCAGCAGCTTATCTCTCTTTTAAATTTGCCTCTGCGTTTAAAGTTCCTTTAAAAAGTATCATGTAAATGGGGATTAAGCAGGGTGCGAAACTTAACGCACATTCCGTACGGAATTGCTTATGCATATTAGTCGTGCTACACACGAGGCAATTCTTTCCAAGCAAGTGTCAAAGTTTGTTGGGGAGAGAGGCAGAGAGCTCTTTCTTGGAAAATATTTCCATGTGTGAAACTCATAAGCTAGCTTAAGCAACTGTGCGATGCATGAAATCGTATGCGCCAAACTATAATGTACTTAAGTGAACTTTTCATTAAGTTCTCTCAGTTCCCATTTGCTTAAGCAGGGTGCGAAACTTAACGCACATTCCGTACGGAATTGCTTATGCATATTATAGTTGGGCCTATATGTTCATATTCACACTTGCAATTTTCCCCCTCTGAATTGCAGTGTTGTGGGAGAGGGACGCAGTCGGTAAGGGGGTAACCGATTACGTCCCTCTCCCACAAACACTTCAATTCTGCGGGGGAAAATTGCAAGTGTGAATATGAACATACTAGGCGTGTTTTCGTTAAACCGTAGCTGCTTTATTTTATGGGGAGCTAAGCAATTTTAAGCATTATTAATTCCCGATGAAGTTTGGTGCTTGTGTTCATGTCTTAATAAAGAATGGTGTTGCCAGATTGGGCATCCTATATTTCGCAGTATGGCATCTCATTTGATTGTTGTCAATTATTGTGAATTAACGAGAAGAAGAAGAACAAAAGTGGAAAATTATTTAAATATTTGCAAAAAGAATGTAAACAATTGAACATAGAATAGTAAAATTATGTTTTATAAATACTTTTCAAAAATATTTTTTTCTGTTTCGTACTGTTCTTTCTTCGCAACTCATGACACCATTGCTACCAGAGAGTGGAAATCCTCCACATGCTGCTTAGGTGTCAGTTAGAAATATTAGCGAACGTTGTGTATCTAAAAATGTTGGTTTTGTCCACCGAAGTCAAATCACGTTTCTTGAACTCTTTATTGGTGGTGCAAGATGTAAAGACATGTAATTCTCCCCTGACTTTGCAAACGCCAACCACATATATCGAAGCTGTCGGTTCCCTGGTGGCCACTTTCCATGTTGGGACTAAATCGTGTTTTTTTCCCAAGATAGTGTCGCTATGAAATCAAATTCCATCTTATAATCATGTTTCAAAGTGGCCAGTTTCAATTGATATTTCAAAATGTCCTCGTTGAACATGGAATTCCATGTGTTGCAACATCGTAAATCTATTGAAATAAAAACTGTTCGGAACAAGCTTGTGTCACATGCTCTATTGTAGGTAGAACAAACACTATTTCCTTGGGTTCGAACCGACCGAATCAAAATGTATTTAATTTTCTTCCTGGAAATGGACTCCTTGCGTCAAAACAGCATGAATAGGTTCCTCACGTTTCTGTTGAATGAATTGAATTGCTGGTACATATTTTAAAGTTTTGGCATTTATTTGGTGAAATTGCCCGCATGTCCCCCCTTGATTTGTACACCTTTGCAGAGCGGCTTCTTTGTATTCCATGAGTGGGCTGTGTCCCTATTTCAATCAATTCTTTGCTGTTAACATGAAAAACTCATTTTAATATAAATTATAATAGTAAAATATTAAATACTTATTTAGTATTTCCATCAAATTCAGCATTTAATATTTTTCTACTTTGTGCACTGTTCCAAAATAAAAAAAAATGAAATGCCGCTTGTAATCTGTTCGCCTGACCTTACGTCTTTAGCGTAAGCAATTTATGAATTGGAAAATAATATAATTGCAAGAAAACTATTTCGCAACTTACGGCCAACCCACCTCTGTTCAGTATGCGACGCGATGGCCATTACCAAAACAAGAATTCACCCAAAACAACAACCAAAAGATTGTTTTCTTTCGTGATTTCTGGTTTTTGTTGTGAAAACCTCTACATATGCGGAACTGGCGGTCGCATTGTGCATCAGTGACATGCAGAGCTGCTGTTGTTATGAAATGCCGTGCGATGAAATGTATATACATATTTTTGATTATTTAGTTGCATTTAGCATTTGTTTTCAGTACTTTTTTCCACAATCAATAAAATGTATTTTTTCCCTGAGTCACACACAAAGCAACAACTGACCGATATTGACGTTTCGTTCGTACAGATGGCAGTTCGTTCGAGATAGAGAAACCCAAATTTTTGTGAAAAAGCTTACGTTTTCTTTCTACTTGTCGTGTGGGTTGACTTTCGCATTTAGAGAAACCCAAATTGATTTTCATTCGCTTAGAAGGCGAACGCAAGGGTTCGTTCCAGATAGAGAAACAGGCTATTAGTATTTCCAGCAAATTCAACATTTAATATTTTTTTCTATTTCGTAAATAAAAAAATTAAATACCGATTGTCCGTTTTGTCTCCCTTTGTAGTTGTTTTGTTTTCTTTCGTTGTTGTTGTAAACGCTCTGTCAAATTTGGATTTTTTTTAAATTATCTGGCGTATAGCTGTAATACATTTGAAATCGAGTTTGACAGACGCCGGACGCATTCACTGGTATTTAAGAGACGCCCTCAACTCGTAACTTTTTTCCAAGCAATTGTCAAAGTTTGTTGGAGACAGAGGTAGGCGGAAAGAGCTCTCTGCCGAGTGTGAAGCAGGACAAGGTACTACGCAAGACGCGTCATAACAATTTTAGCTCTTTTCAATACAAGTGACGTACTATTTACCGAACTACTTTGAAACATTTTGTAAAATGGACTTCGAAATATGTTTGGTGCATGAGTTTTCAATCTTAGTCCAGATTCACACGTCTCGTATGAATCTGAACTTATCAACTTCCTATCTGGCAAATTAAACGATTGACTAACAAAAAGCCAAGCCTCTTCTACTTTTACTTTTTATCTTTATACTCAATACTTGTTTTTACAAACAAAAATGTATGTTTATACCCTACACCACACTGTGGTACAGGGTATTATAAGTTTGTTTCACGGCAGATGTTTGTAACACCTGAAAATAACACAGCGAGACCCACCTTAAAGTATACCGATCGACTCAGAATCACTAGCTGAGTCGATTTAACGATGTCCGTCCGTCCGTCTGTCCATGTAAAGAATTCGTCGACTACAGGTCGCAATTTCACTCCGATCGTTCTGAAATTTTGCAGTTTAGAGTATTTCGCGGCTGTTAAGATCGCTATTGAATTTGGTTGAAATCGGTTCAGATTTAGATATAGCTCCCATATATATCTTTCGTCCGATTTGGCCCTTTAGTCCTATAGAAGCTGTATTTTACATCCAATCGTTTTGAAATTTAGAATGGTAGAGTTTCTTGATCCATGAACCAACACTACCGAATTTGAAGAAAATCGGTTAAGATTTAGCTATAGGTCCCATATATATATTTCGTACGATTTGGCCATTTAGTCCTATAAAAGCTGTATTTTACACCCAATTGTTTTGAAATTTAGAATGGTACAGTTTCTTGATCCGTGAAGCAACATTGCCGAATTTCAAGGAAATCTGTTAAGATTTAGATATAGCTCCCATATATATCTTTCGTCCGATTTGGCCCTTTAGTCCTATAGAAGCTGTATTTTACATCCAATCGTTTTGAAATTTAGAATGGTAGAGTTTCTTGATTCATGAACCAACACTACCGAATTTGAAGAAAATCGGTTAAGATTTAGCTATAGCTCCCATATACATGTTTCGTCCGATTTGGCCCTTTAGTCCTGTAGAAGCTATATTTTACATCCAATCATTTTGAAATTTAGAATGGTAGAGTTTCTTGATCCATGAACCAACACTGCCGAATTTGAAGAAAATCGGTTAAGACTTAGCTATAGCTCCCATATATATGTTTCGTCCGATTTGGCCATTTAGTCCTATAAAAGCTGTATTTTACACCCAATCGTTTTGAAATTTAGAATGGTACAGTTTCTTGATCCGTGAACCAACATTGCCGAATTTGAAGGAAATCGGTTAAGATTTAGCTATAGCTCCCATATATATGTTTCGTCCGATTTGGCCATTTAGTCCTATAAAAGCTGTATTTTACACCCAATCGTTTTGAAATTTAGAATGGTATTCATTTGAAGGAAATCGGTTAAGATTTAGCTATAGCTCCCATATGTTTCGTCCGATTTGGCCCTTTAGTTCTATAGAAGCTGTATTTTACATCCAATCGTTTTGAAATTTAGAATGGTAGAGTTTATTGTTCCATGAACCAACACTACCGAATTTGAAGAAAATCGGTTAAGATTTAGCTATAGCTCCCATATACATGTTTCGTTCGGTTTGGCCCTTTAGTCCTGTAGAAGCTATATTTTACATCCAATCATTTTGAAATTTGGAATGGTAGAGTTTCTTGATCCATGAACCAACACTGCCGAATTTGAAGAAAATCGGTTAAGAGTTAGCTATAGCTCCCATATATATGTTTCGTCCGATTTAGCCCTTTAGTCCTATAAAAGCTGTATTTTTCATCCAATCGTTTTGAAAATTAGAATGGTAGAGTTTCTTGATCCATGAACCAACACTACCGAATTTGAAGAAAATCGGTTAAGATTTAGCTATAGCTCCCATATATATGTTTCGTCCGATTTGGCCCTTTAGTTCTATAGAAGCTATATTTTACATCCAATCGTTTTGAAATTTATAATGGTAGAGTTTCTTGATTCTTGAACCAACATTGCCGAATTTGAAGAAAATCGGTAAAGATTTAGCTATAGCTCCCATATATATGTTTCATCCGATTTGGCTCTTTAGATCCAATCGTTTTTATACCCTACACCACACTGTGGTACAGGGTATTATTTAGGTATAAAATGTCCCAAAAGTAAATTTATGTAAACAATTTATACATGAATTACAAAATGTATATATCAGAGTTATTCAATATTACGAGAGTGGTGTAGGGTATTATATAGTCGGCACCGCCCGACTTTAGCCTTTCCTTACTGGTTTTTATTTCATCTACCTACACACCTATATATGTATACATTTTTCTTCCATTTCAAGGAAACTTTATAATTCCCCAATATAAAAAGGCGTCAAACAAAATATAATTTGCAGCAATGACGTGCCTAAAAATGTTTGTTAACTTTTTGCGCCATACACTTGGCTAGTGTTTCAACCTTTTTGGTATTAAGCGTGGTACTATGTTCACTTTTCGCGATGAAATCCCATATGAAAACAAAGTTGTGAAAAAATGAGTGGACTATTTTTTCAACGTGAAAAATTGACTCCTACACTATTTATCGGGTCTGTTCTGTAATCACGGCGATTTAATATCACGGCAATTTTAAAATCACCAACGACTTAATCACTTTTCCCTCCCCTTTCCGACTGCCTACAAAACTCCAACAAAACGACGATAATCGGCTTAACGTTCAGCGCGTTTGAATAGGGATTTACTAATCCAGTCAAAAAAGTTACGTTACGTTGCGGGAATAATAAATAAATGTAACGTGGCAACTCTGCTGAATTAAAAAATACAACACTGCACTGCAATTCAGCACTCTGCGGCGGCATTGCTTTGAATAATTTTATATCAAACTGAATTTTCGAACAAACAGAACGAGGACGCAAAATACTTAGTGTTTTTATTGGATATATATTTTTTTGGAAGAAAAGTACATAAGGACAATCAAAAATCATTGCACAAATATAAGAAAAGTGACAATTAGATTTCAAAACATTAAAAATTTGACAAAAATATTTTACAACATTCTGAAAACAATAGCAACAATTCTCAAAAATGGCCAGCTACGAAAAGGAATGCAAGGAAATGCAATATCTGACGCACAAATATGTCGGTGACATCACCAAAATATGGGAGCAATTGTTTGAGCAAGACGTTTGCCGAGAAAACTTGCGCAAATTGGTGGAACATGCTAACAATTTTTATCGTGAATTGGTAAAGGAGTCACTGTCGAGAAAAGCGATTATTGAAGGAGAAATTAATGACTTGAAAGATGAGGCGGAAAACCTAAAAAGACTACTGAATGTGGATGTGGAGCTGCCCTCCTATAAAGATGCAAATGTCCCCTTGCTAAGGGTGCAATCTGAGTTGGATAAAAGTCTGGACGACTTAAGGGATCAGTTAAAATTGCGCAAGAATCAAATATGTGAATTGCTATTGGAACAGGAGGCATTGTGCGAAGAACTCGGCGAACCTCCACGTGCTCTGTTGGCCGATCCTTTACCAACTGCTGAAGAGATAGATGAATTCCGCCACCATCTCGAAACACTAAGGGATGAAAGGTCGGAGCGCATGAACCGGGTGTCAACAATGCGCCGGGACATTAAAAACTTCTTGCAGCTTTTGGATTTGAAAGTAAACACAGAAACTGAGGATCGCCTGCTAAATCATCGGGAGATACCCATGAATAAGGAAACGTTTAATGGCCTAAAGCGTATGTACGATAATTATGGTGGACAGGTGCAGGAATTGAAAGATACCATTGATGGAATGCGCAACAAAATAGGCACTCTCTGGGATCGCCTGCAAACTTCGCCTAACACCCGTCACAAGTTCAATCGCTACAATGATTATAGCCAACACACCTATGATGTATTCTACAGCGAGTTGCAGCGATGCGAACAACTGAAGAGCCAAAATATCAAATTGTATGTCCAGCAGATACGAGATGAAATTGCACGTTGGTGGGATAAATGCTTGAAATCCGATAAGCAGAGGGAACGCTTTTCCGCATTCACCTCCAGCTGCTATACGGACGATTTATTGGATCTGCACGAATTGGAGCTGAACGACTGCAAAATGCATTACGAGTCTAATAAAGCCATTTTCGATATGTTTGCCGATCGCAATATTCTTTGGGATCGTATGTCCGCTCTAGAGGCTAAAGCCTCAGAACCAGGACGTTACAATAATCGTGGAGGTCAGCTGCTAAAGGAGGAAAAAGAACGAAAAACCATTGCCACTAAATTGCCAAAAATTGAACAGCACATCAGTGAATTGGTACGCGAATTCGAGGAAAGGGAACATAATCCCTTTCTTGTTTATGGTGAAAATATAATCGAGTATATGGCAAGACAATGGGAACGCAAACGCAAAAACAAAGAACAAATACAGTCGGCACGAAAGAATGCGGCAAAAACTCCAGGTCCGGCGACAACAGGTAGGACAAATACTACTATGCGGACACCGATGTCTTTGAAAAATGCCTCGTCAGTGTCATCGCTGAGGAAAACTCCGTCCACAACCAATCTTACTAGCCAGGCATCTGCCATGTCCTCCGCAAAACGCAAACTCAATACCGCCGATAGACAAACTCCTTTGGCGAAACGTAGTCTTATGCAAGCCCTGAATAGTCCCAGTGTTTTTCTCAAACCATCCACAGCCAGAAACACTGCGCAGAACTCCAAATTGCTTGGCTCAGCCAGCAAAAGCTCTACATTCAAGTCCCCAATGAAAAAACACAAAATTATAGGCTCTACACTACGACGCCGGAGTGGCCGGCAAAGTACAAACATGAAAAAACGTCGATCTATCAACAAAAATACTTCAGGTTCCAAAAACATACCCCGCATAGTGGTGCATGATGCTCAATCCTCTGACGGCTACGACGGCTACAGCACCGACTATAATGGTGATGATACATACGATTCATTCCAGAAATGTATTGAACCGGCATCGAGATCATCGATTATACAAAATCTTACATCATCCGGCAGTAGCACAGCATCTCGTGTACGTCGTATGCAACAAAAGATACTGGATGAAAATGCTCGTTTGGCTGTGTTGCCACGACCACGTCCGGTGGCCCGGACGCCGTCCAAGCAAAATCTAACACATCACAGCAGCACTACAAACCTGACAAGGACACCAACGAATACACATCATTCACCCGTTTCGTGTTCGACGGGCCGTAAGTTGACCACAAAAAATTTACCCATAATTATTTAAGTTTTTAATAATGTATTTAACTGTTCTTTTTCGTTTCGTTTCTGAAGATATATTGTAATAGATACGCTAATTAACAAACTGTTTCCAGACGAAAAATTCGTCCGAGACATCAGAATCCTAGAAAAAAAATTGAGCCAGTGACAAAATTATGGAATAAATGCCGCACAAACAAAACATAAATTCTTAGTTCTGACAATTCGTGTCTCTCAGACGAATTGGTCTTCTGGAAACAGGTCTATTTGTTTTTTTAATTTTCTTGAAACTTTTTTTATTTTGTTTGTAATTATATATAGTACATAGGTATAGATTTTGGTGTTAGGTGTTTTATGCAAAATAGATTTTTTTTCTTCTGTACCTTTGTAAAAAGAATGACTTTATTTTGTAAGGAGTATGGATACATATATTAGAAATATTCTGAATGATTTTCATATTATATATGATTGTATTTGATACAACTAATCGATGGAGTGGTGATATTTTTGTCAGGCAATTCTAAAACAAAATCAGAAAGTGTTGAAGGAGAATATCCTAATTACAAATCAATGATGACAAATTTTGAGATTTTCGCCAGAGTGGCTTTAAAAACGGAAATAAAATATTAGTCTATTATATTATTACCGTAGCTTTGAGCAATTTCGCTTTGTAGAATGACAAGCGAGTTAATTGTACAGTTTGAACTAGAACATGGCTGTTGCTTATCCATAATTTGATTCTATAAATAATTCAGCAAATGATTAATGCATGTTTTCGACAGATTTCTGTATTAGTTTCTTTTTTAAAATTTAAACAAAAATCGATTACCTTATTTACATTTAAAATCAATGCTATTTTAAAACGTTTTCGTTGGAACTAAATCATAGTTCTACTGTAAAATGCATATTACAATTTTGAAAAGTTCGAAAGTCCAGCAAAAACAGTCTGCACAGAATGATGTGACACATTATTTTGGAATATCTTACCTTACAACTTATCTTACAACTATTCTACACTAATGTTTATGGGTACAAAACGTGGCTACTTTATTTTTCTAAGAAATGAGGAATTTTGTATAAATGTTAAATGATTTTTATTGTAAAAACGTCTCATAAAACTTCTGTAAATTGATACAAATCATTCGCCCTTATTCCAGTTGGCGTCGTCGACGTCGTCACATCATTTTCGTCATATCTATGAAGTTCTAGCTTTGCCATCTTTACGCCAAAACGAATGTTTTTGGTATCCATGAACTAACAGAAACCCTTTTTATAACTTAAAAATATTTAAAAAAATTTCAAAATTTATAAAGTCGTCAATCTAAACAGTGTCGACTAAGAATCGACGTCGACGACGCCAACTGGAATAAGGGCGATTGCATACATTATTGTTAATAATAAGACTATACTTCCACTTCAAAGGGATTTATTTTTCTAAAAAACTCTTCTGTTGATTTTATTTCAAATTATCCTTAAAACTATTTGATCTTAGTCAAAATCATAGAAATTTTCGGGCGATGTATTCGGTATTTTCTTTCGGGGTATGTTAGCTTGAAATCAAGGGATACATTTAAATTTCCTTAGAAGTGAACCTAAAAGCAATTTCCCAAAATGTTCTAATTTCCGCTTGAATTTGACAAAACTGTAGTTGATAAATTGTTTTTTTTTATTGAAATTGAAATTTTCCATGTTGAAATTGTTTAATGTACTTTGAAATGATTCATGGTAAATTGAGATTTTCGATTTGAAATTGTCTAAATTTCATTTAAAATTCTCTTAATTTCATTTGGAATTATGGTTTAAAATCGATATTTGGGCAAACTCCACTTGAAACATTTGAATTTGAATACATTTTATTTAAAATTGAGTTTTTCCATTTGTAATTAACTTCCCTTTGACTTCAAATTGGAATATTTCCGTTTTTATTTGGGAAAATTCCATTTGTAGTTAGGGAAATATTTTTGTAATAACCAATAATACCAACTTCCAAAAATATTTTTTTAACAATCATTTATGTTTTATTGATAAAATTATTAATAAAATTCCAAAAATTTCAATAAAAAACTTCTTATAATTATTACAAATCGTTGCCTACATTATTGTGAATAAATATCTGTTGTTTCACTTCGAAGAAATTTAATTTATAAGAACCTTTTTTGTTAAATTTCTCAACAATATTTTAACTTAGCTAAAGTCGTAAAAGTTGTGAACATTTTCAGGCGACGTATTCGGTATTTTCCTTGCGAAGTATAGTTTAGGTTAGCTCTGCACCTCCACTCGTTGACCCTCTTTAAACATTTTAGCTAGAAATCAATCATGACTTGCAAAAATATTTAATGAATAATTTATGTTTTATAGAATTGAGAATTCGTATTCTTAAAAGTTCAAATATTTCAATATAAATATGTCGTAAAAGCTTCTATAAAATTTCGTGAATTATTGTGAATAATATCCTTTGGCTTCACTTCGAAGAGATTTATTTATAGAAAATTTTTTGTTGAATTTCTTAAAAATATTTGAACTTGGACAAAGTAGTAGAAATAGTGAACCCTTTCAGGCGGTGTATGCGATGTGATTTATTACTATAGGAAACAATTTTAGTCTAAAAATAGAATTAAATTTATTTAATTTTATATTCAAATATCCATAGAAATTGAGATTGTCCCTATGAAATTCTATGAATATCAATTGAAATTGAGATTTTTAATAATTTTTGTCTAAATTTACTTCGAAATTGTCTAAATTCTAGTTAAACTTGTCTAAATTTAATTTAAAATTTCCTAAATTTAATTTAAAATTGCCTAAGTTTCATTTGGAAATCAGATTAACAATATAATTTGGAAAAATTACAATTGCAATAAGGTCTTCGCATTTTAATTTGACAACACTTTATTAAAGATTGCGATTTTCCATTTGTAATTTACTTATTTTCGCCCAAAAATTTGGCATATTTCCATTTTAAATAGTGAAAATTCTATTAAAATTTAAATTGAGATCTTCGATTTGAAATTGTGTAAGTTTCATTCGAAAATTATCTAAATACTCGTACAATTGGAATTGAGATTTACAAAATTTCACTTACGCCCCTGTTCTGTATTCCGAATGTCGCTTGAATCGGAAATTTCCGCTCGGATTCGTGTTTCTAAATTTGTTTCTTTGGACCCAAATATGTTTCTAATGTGTCAAATGTGTTCGAATAGAAAAATAAAGGTAAACTGCGTTTACAAATAATCGACAAAAGCCCTCAAATAAAAATTATAGACAATTTTATCAATTAGAAAGTCTGATTCAATCCGTTCTCGGAATACAGAACATGGGGGTTAAATTGAGAATTACATTTGAATTTAACTATTTTAATTTGAAATTGAGATTTTCTGTCTGTAGTTGACTTCCTTTTGACTTAAAATTGGGATATTTCCGCTTTTTTTCAATAGGGTAAATTTAATTTGAATTTGGGTGAATTTAATTTTTAACTAACTTCCTTTAAAAGTAAAATCTTTATTTCCCGGATAGATTTTCAACGAGTAGGACTTCAAAGAGCGAGGTTTTCCGCCGATTTCGAACCGATTTTCCAGAATTTTTTGTAAATGTCACAATTAAAAAAATTAATATTAATCGATTAGTGCAAAAAAAGTTGAAACTATGTTCGCGGAAAGCCGTTTTTTACGTGTGACATTTCATTCCTATTCGTTCGTAACTGATAGATTTTGACGTTTCAGGCTGACGGCACATCTGTATAATTTAAGGTCTGTGGAAAATATCACTTCAAAATGAAATTATACAAATTTGAAAATGAAAATTACTATTTTCAAATAAAATATTCTCAGATTGTTTAGAAGACCAAATGCCTCTTTATTCGTCCATTTTGAAATTAGAATATTTAGTATATTTCAAATGTAAAATCTCAGTTTCAAATCAAATTTACTGAATTTCAAATGTAAAATCTCCATTTCAAATGAAATTTAGTTAAGATTAATATTCATAATTAAAAGAAAAAAAATCAAACTTTATTTCTCCATTACTTTATATTGACTTTTAATTCGTTTGTTTGCAATTTCGAAGGATTTTTCCAAATTGTGCCTACATAACATATTCCACTCTTTATACGAAATGTCGTCGCTTTTAACGCGAGTACATGGGTGATAGACAAACTCTTCTATAATAATGTTTCCCTTCCTCTGTTGTGCTTTGTCGGTCTCTTTTTCTTTAAGTTTTAACAGCAATTTGTTTGTTTGTTTCTGCTGTTAAGTTAACAATTTGATTTTTCAAATCATATATTATTTTTTCCTGCTCCTGGTACGTACTTTGACCTACTATACTACTTGGTCCTGGTGCTGCGGCTAGAGCTGTGTCTGGGGATGTGTATGGGGTGTAAGTGAATGTTTGTGTGTCATGTGTTTCAGGTATATAATATACCTGTTGCGTTGGTTGTGTTGGTTGTGTTGGTTGTATTGGTTGTTTTGGTTGCGTTTGTTGTGGTGGTGGAGGGATAATTTCGTCTCTTAAAATGTGTATTTTTCTTTTATTTTTTTTTAAACTATCTAAAATAAACTTCGCCAAGGGGTATTCTTCGATTAGCTGCGGTCTACTTCTTAGAATGTCTCTAATACGCTTGTATACATAGCTTAAAATTTCCACCGTCCATGGAAATGTGGATATTTCTTTAACTTTACACAAAATGTCCTCCCATACCTTTCGCCTTTTCTAGGCAGGGAGGACATGTTTTTAAAATTATCATCATTATTCATAACATTTAGAAAGTTATTCACCTCTCCCTTCTTTACAAATACGTACTCTTTTGGGGGGAGAGTGATCATCAGCACCTGCTCTTCTTTCGACCATCTGTATAATAAAAAAAAAAGAAAAATACAACATAAGTCTAATAAAAGGCTACTGAAGTTTATCATAATACGTAGCTGTACCCAGTGCTCTTCGCTACCCCCAAAATTTGTTTCAGTAAATTGGTATTGAAAATGGGCAATATCGGTCCATATTTTTATATAGCATCTGTCCGATTTAACTTATGAACTATCGAATTTGTAAAAACAAACAAATTAATTGATCACTTTCGCAAGAAATATATTTTAATAGTCACATTCGCTAAAGCCTCTTTCGTTACATCCTTGCTCTAGATACAACGCTCTCCTCTTATTTTATTTTCAATAATCGAATTTTTAATATACTTACTCTAGGGTCTTTCCATTAGGAGGCGTCGTCTTTTCACAGCATTGCTCGATGCCCATCATCATTTCCATAATTATCTCATCGTCCATTGTGATGATTTTTAATTATTGACTTCCTGTTTTAAACTTTTGCGATTCACAAATTGCACAAAAAAATTTTATAAACTTTACACTGAAAATGTTGGTTTTATGTTTGTTTGTTTTTTGGTTTGTGTTTGTGATGATTTTCAAATATTGATTTCGCATTTTAAACATAAACGTTACCCCGAAAATGTTGGTTTTATGGTTTGTGTTTGTGATGAGTTTTAATTATTTATTTCGCGTTTTAAACTTTTGCAATTCACAAATTTCGCGATTCACAAATTGCACAAAAAATGTTGGTTTTATGTTTTTCTCAATTGTTTGACAATTGTAGCTATAAAATTTAAATTTGAAAATTTTCATTTTAATAGCTAAGCTAACAGACAGTCGCAAACTTCTTGGCTACATGCAATCCCATGAGGAGTAGTTATTTCTATTTTTGTGCCGCATTTCTTTATCAAGTATTAAATTGAGAGCCTTAAATAATTTAAATATCATAAATTATTTTTATAATTTTATTATACTATTTTTTAACGATTGCTTTGGGTAATTAAGTAGATTGTGTTTGAATTTTTCCGAGTAGTAAATTCTTTTCGAGTAGAAAGCAGCTGCTTTTTATTATGCATATTGTAATATGTTTATAAATGGGCCAAAAGGTCCTTTAATTACAAGTTTGAACTAATAAATGAAATGAAAATTACATTACGGATGGCAACTACCGACAACTTCAGTTGTAAAATGGGGGATTTTTCGGCAACCATTTATTTGTGGTTGCTGTGTATTTTGTTTAAAGAGGATTGCTTTAAAATTAATCTGCACTCTTTGCCATTCACTGAAGGAGATGCCTGGCAGACATTGTCCACAGTCCACAGTCCACAACAATTTGAGATGTTAATAAAGAAAATAGAAGCTAATCAAAATCTAGCTCGCAGTGTGCGACTTTTAAGTGTATCTGCTGCTCTGTTCGCGCACCGCTGCACGCGACAGCAAGACTCTTGGAAAAATAGCTAGAGAGTGCCTTCAAAGTAGAAGGTCCTATGTACAAGTTAACCGTGTCTCTTTTAACACCCTCATGAAACCTGACTGAGACATCGTATAGCCCATTTGAAGCGTCTGAAACTGCGGCACATGCACGCCATCTGGATGATTCTCCTCGGTGAATCATCCAGATGAATGCAAACTCTAAGATCACATCGCAAGAAGTGTATTTATCGCCGTTGGAGCAGGCGGCAGCAGACCTATTGCAAATTGATTTGGTTGTAAATCCTGTATGTATGTATACTTTTTGGCGTTGTTGAGGCATTGGGCATTGGATTTTCTTTGTCAAAAAATAGCCCCACTAGTTTATCATTAAAAATAACATTTTTGTAGTTGAAATGTACTTTTTTGTGTTGAATTGTTTGTCTGTTTGCAATATTTGTAGTTACCAAAGTGTCAAAAAAAAAACTATTATCGACGGCAACTGACAAAAGTTACCATAGATAATACTATTTTTTATTTCAGTTGCGTTGCCAGTTGACAACTCAAGTGAAGTTTGGTTGCAATCCATAAACGACCTATAAATTTATTTTAAAATTTACTAATGTTTATGAAATTCACTAGATTTCTTTCGAAGATTACTAAATTTCTTTTGGAATTCATAATTTTTTCATGAAATTGAGATTTTACATTAAAAATTGCCTAAATATCAATTTCTAATTTCAAAATGAAATTATAATTCTCGTTTTCAAATCAATGTTTTCTAAAACTGTTTAAAGAACCAACTGCTTCTATATATCTCCCTTGTGAAAAGATAGGGAATTTAGTAAATTTCAAATGTGAAATCTCAGTTTCAAAAGAAATTTACACAATTTTAAATGAAAAATTTAGATAAGTTCAGAAGTAAAATCTGAATTTCAAATTAAATGCCAATTCAAAACAGAAAATCCCCTCTTAAAACTAAATTATGCATATTTAAATTTGAAAACGCCATTTAAAATGAAGTTATCGCCCATGTGATGGCAATCGCATTTCGCCTAAAATTGGCGATTGTGATTTCAAGTCGCAAACTTCATGTTCTGAATTCTTTTTTTGCACTCCGTTTTAGATTTATTAAGAGCAAAATATTATTTACAGCGATAAATATCTACATACATCCATGTCAGCATTTTATTAAAATTAAATTTCGAAGACCATTAAAATTGATGGGGAAATTTTTGCGTTTTGCGATTTGAACTCACGCGATTGTCATTATATATTCCTATTTTCAGATAAAAATATTCTCAAATTGTTTAAATGACTTAATATCTCTATATTTCTTCAGTTTGAAAATATGGAATTTAGTAAACTTCAAATGTTAAATTTTGGTTTCAAAAGAGATTGTAAAAATTTAAATAGTAAATCCTGTATAAAATCTCAATTTCAATTGAAATTTAGTCAATGAATTTCTTCAGTTTGAAAATATGGAATTTAGTAAACTTCAAATGTTAAATTTTGGTTTCAAAAGAGATTGTAAAAATTTAAATAGTAAATCCTGCATAAAATCTCAATTTCAATTGAAATTTAGTCAATGAATCACAATTTCAAATGAAATTATGACAATATAAAATGGAAAATCTCATTTTAAAATGAAATTATGCCAATTTAAAATGGAAATTCTCATTTTCAAACAAAAAACCACTCTAATTGTTTAAATTGTTCGGTTCAACTGCCTCTGAATTCACCATTTCCAAAAAAATTCATTAGTTTTGTAAGTTCGCTTCTTTTTTTTAATAATTGTTATTAATTTATTATTTTGAACTAATTTATTGCCCACAGGGGCTATAGCCCCTGTGGGCTCTGTTGGATTAAATGAAAATAAAAAAAAAAAAAAAAAAAAAAAAAAAAAAAATTCAAATATAAAATCTCAATTTCAAATCAAATGTACTCAATTTCAAACGTAAAATCGCAATTTCAAGTGAAATTTAAACAACTTCTATAGGAAAATTTTAGTTTCAAATAAACTTCTTAATTACAATCGAAAATGAAAGAGTTTCAGTCACAAGTTGTAATATTTCCATGATAACTGAAAGCGTTTTCTTTGGAAAATGCTCAATATCGAATCCCGTATCCAGGCATAAATTCTATAAAAAAGATCTTTGTAATTCACAGTTGCTTTATACGAATATTAGATATATTCTGATAATTATGGACCCATTTACAAAATAGAAAACTTGCTGCGGGATGTATTTGTGGCTAATTTATAAATATTTTGTTTATGCCACGAAACTGAAAACAATCATGGAAGGCATTTTCAAACGCCTTTACACAGTTTTCGTCGACAACAGAAAACTACGTCGTATTTCGCTGACAAACAACATTTTGAGGAGACCACAAATGTTTGTTTCGGAGATAGTTTATATTGTTCAAACATTTCATTATACGACCGTCGGGCCAGATCACATCATTCGATATCGAGTACTTCTTATTATCGTTGCAATAGTATAAACGTCTGTCGAATTCTAGTGAATTGTTTCAATAAATTCTTATGAAACTTTTCCGTATAGTTTTTAATTAGTTCCAATATTCACTTTTTCTTATTAACAAAAATTAATTTGGCTTTTCCATCGAGAAGTTCTCGATATCAAATGCCGTGATTTGACTCCTGGGGCCTAATTACCGCATTCGTTTCGTATCGTAATCTAAATTTTCGGGAGCATAAAACGAGTAATTGGGAAATTATTTCTTCGCGCATTTTTATATAAATAAGTTATGAATCACCTTTGGAACGATATGCTGAAATTTCATCAATATCTACACATTAATGTTAGAGTTATTAGATCTCACGTAATCGTATTACGATACGAAACGGATGCCGGAATTAGGCCCCTGGTTTGTATTCCGAGAGTGAATTGAACCATAATTTCTGTTTGAGGACTTTTAGGTTGCAGGGAAACAAAATCAGAAACTCGATTCCGTGCGGAAAATTACGATGCAATTCATATTCGGAATACAGAACAGTTGCGATAAATCAATTTCTTTTCCCATTTTCTGTAGGATATCTTAAAAAAAAAGAACTTTTATGAAAGGAAAAATTTATATTCTATTCCCTTTTAAAAGTGAGCAAACAATTCAAAATGATTTAAGAAAAATTGTAATATTTAAATGAATTTGAAAACTTTATTGTTATCCTCTGTTCTACACAAATAAATAAAATTATGAATCTAAATTTAAACATCATCCACTCCACTCCTTCAAAATAAAGTCACATATCTTTTCTCCCTATTTTTAAAATGATTTTCTATTTGTTTATTTTAAGCACAAATTTTTTGTTACAGTGTTATATATATATACATAGACTCAAGTTAGAGCTATCAGGGGATACCAGATCCATAACTTAAAAAATGAATAAAACTGACTCTAAACACCTTCTATGGTCGAAATGCTGACCTATCTCAATTATGTTCGAAATGTTTCGATTAACGTAATCATTATTAATGATCGAAATATGATAGGTCTTCAAAGACTCACTCCCAGTATTTATTTTATTTTTAACTTTGACTTGATTGCAATTTTAGTTAACTTTATATACGCTTGTTTTTGTTCATCTTTTTTTCTCTTCTCAAAGGACATTTTATAAAAATGTACTTTAATCAACAACTTAATTACTCTACTAAAAAAACATGGGCCATGACATAGAACAAAATAACGAAACACATTCAGACCAGCTTGAGGTTTAAAATGTTAAAGGTTTTAAATAAATTAGAAAATCTATGCAAAAAATTTGAAGAGATCAATTAAATTACTTTCCTTTCAATGCTATTTCTTAAAGTCTTTAATGTAAAATAATACAAAAGTTGAAAATGTTTGAAATTTCTTAAAAGTTTTGAAATTCGAAAAAAATTATATATTAATTGTTCGAAAACGCCACTTTGCATTTATTTAAGAATTATTATAATTATAAAATAAACTTCCCTAGACTTTTTCAATGTGGTATTAACTTGAGTATCTTTAAGGGAATAAAAGAACACCGAATAAACCTCTAGACTTTCGCAATGTTGCATGGACTTTTTTATATCCCTCTTACCAGCTTATAAACAAGTCTAAAAATAGAATAGAAAAACTGTGAAATAAATTTCGAGGATTTTTCTAAAAAATATGGCACATTTTTTCTCCGTTTTAGAGGGAGGGCCCGTCAAAAAATAATGCAATTTCAAAACTTTTTAGAAATTACACTTATTTTTCTTTTAAATCGAAAACCTGACAATACTCTAAATGTTTTTTTTTTATCAAATATGACCTTTCTTTTCAATAAGAAAGGTTTTTAATATTTATTTGCTTTGTTTTTTTTTTTGTCAAATGTCTTAGTAGTCTTTTTTAAGCAGTCATATATGTGTGTTTAGTCATTTTAAGAAAGCCCATTAAAAAATTGTAATTGATTTATAAGATTTATTTTTAAGTATTTTTTAATAATAAAAACTTAAAACTAAAAAAAAAACTAAAAAATATGTATTTTTTTGGAGGAGGGTGTATTTATTATATTAACACAGTTAGTTAAATAAAACTCAAAATTTTTATCAATATCAAAAATTAAACAATTTAAGAAAAAATTAAAAAAAAATGTCTCCTGGCGCGGCTACCCAATGGGCCGTAACGATCTTCCAGTGGAGCCGTGAGAATATTTAATAAATATTTAACTTTTTATTGTGGATGTTATATTTTAAGTATTTTAATTGGTTAATTTTTTATGGGGATTTTGGTCGATGACCACAGATTAAGACACACTGAGGGGATTAAAGAGTGTTAACCGGAAATTTTCTATAAAAATGAAATATTTATGAAATTTTCTCGAATAGTGCAAACTCGATGAAATTTTCAAGAAAACTGCAAATTGAACGAAAAAATTGATCAAAAAATTATGGAAAAATAAAATTTTGAAGAAATTTTCTCAAAAAAATTAAATTTCAAGTAATGTTGTAGAGAATTAAATGTTTTTAGAAGTTTTTTTTAATGATCCATTTAATTTTTACTCTATTAGATTTATTCACCCCTATCGCGAATAAATGTTCCCTCAAAATGTGTTCACTTTCCACCAAATTCCAATCTGCAATTTTGTTCCCTGAATAATTCCCTTGTTCGAAAAAATTCCCCCTATCGTGAATTATTTTTATGTGTGGAATTTTTTCCCTTTCACTTCGATTTGTTCCCTTTCACTTCGAACAGAACAGACTCATCGTGAAAGTCTTTATTTTTGTCTTCAAATATTGAATAAACTAAAAAAATATTTATTTTACAGGAGTGGATCAGTTAGAAAATAAAAACTTATGTATTTTTAAGAACTCCATTTGTCCGTTCTATAATGTTTCGACATTTACTATGGACATAATTAAATTTCTGTTTGACAGAGCCAGCTGCAGGAGTTCTATATGGAACTAACAGTCAGGGCTCCAGTGGGCATCCGCCATCGTCTACAAATGTTGGTATGATATATGGCATACATATGTAAAAATATATTCCTAATAACTACAATTTGCTTCCACTTTAAAAATATTCTTGTTCCATTACATTTCTGAAATAACTCGTATTCCACACAAGGGAATCGTGACAAGCTCGATAAGTTATCCACTTGCGACAAATTCTCGATTCTAATGAAATCAAAACATGGAAGAAATTCTTTCTGATACCCAGCATCTGCAAAGGACTTTAGACAGGCACTCAGTTTTACAATTGGAGTAATCGCAAATGATTTTTTTGTAGTACAGGGTTAGAATTTTTTCGAGTACATTCAATAGGTATGTAAAAACCGCCTTTTTTACCCTGTAATGTTGAAAAAATCTAAAAAACAATTTAGACAAAAAAACGTATGCTACTAAGGACAATTACAGTATATCAGGCAACTCCAAAGGATTTGATGCATCTTGATGAATCAAACTTCACCGCTCGTTGTTCTATACACCCTTCTTGTTCCTCTAATAGAAGAATAATTCTTTTTTTAAACATTTAAGTAATATTTTAACCTTAACTTTGAAAAACAAAATGCTTTTCAACTCTTCTTCTTGTTTTTTACGCTCACTGTGCACTGATAATTTATTAATTTTGAACAGCTGTTCGTTTTTGATACATCATACAGATTCGAAGTGAACAAACTGTTCCCTAATATTCACGATAGCATATTCCACTTCCCGTGAAGTGAAGAAATCTAGGGAACAAATATTCCACTTATTATTCGCGATAGGGGTGATTGAATGTTTTCACATTCGAATTGTTTTTGTGATGTATTGAAAAAGATAAGACACTGCGCTTTGGAAGCTATGTAAACACATACCCTTATACGTATTTCAATCCTGTGCGGGGATATCATCAGAGGGACCTATACATGACACAGTGTGAGCTTGTAGTTGTGGCGATCATCACTTGTACATATATATACCAATCTACAAAGAAATTTGCATATGGGAATTATAAACCTACGAAGAAAGCTTACAAGTCACACAGCCAAAGCCCCAAGCGAGACTTATGGTGAATTCTTTTCTGCAAAAAAGTGCAACACTTGCATTGCCCTTTTTCCGAAAACAGCATTATTATATCGATTTTTTGAAATTTTGTAATTTTAGTTGTGCTAAATTCGAGTAACTTAATTACCAAATTTCAAAAAAGTATCACAAAAGTGCCGTTTTCGGAAAAAGGGCAATGAACATGTTGCACTTTTTTGCAGAAAAGAATTCTGCAGAAGAAAATTAGTGATAACCATTTTCACCACCCATGTAGATGGCGTAGATTCTGTGATTAGTTGGACGATTAGAAAGACTTTACTACATTTCAGTAAGCATAGTATTTTTTGTTAAATACCTAATTTTTTTATGTTATTATTTAGAATTCATTAACACTAGGTGTTGAAGATGAGCAGCTTCTTCCTAATTATATTAGGCGGGCTGATCCTATTAATTAAATGTTTTTAGTAGTTTTTTGTTAACGATCGATTTAATTTTTATTTTATTAGATTTATTGAATGTTTTCACATTTGAATCGTTCAGCTTTTTCGATGAACTCTTCCTTTCGAAAAGATAAGCCAAAAATTTGTGATAACAAAATTTCGCCCTTTTCCTTCTACGGGGCTTATTTAACGAGATATTTGCATTTTAAATTTAGCTAAATTTTGGCCAAAAATTAGTGATAACAAAATTTCGCCCTTTCCTTCTACGGGGCTTATTTAACAAGATATTTGCATTTTAAGTTTTGCTAAGGAAATTCAAAATTTTGGCCAAAAATTAGTGATAAAAAAATTTCGCCCTTTTCCTTCTACGGGGCTTATTTAACGAGATATTTGCATTTTAAGTTTTGCTGAGGAAATTCAAAATTTTGGCCAAAAAATAGTGATAACAAAATTTCGCCCTTTTCCTTCTACGGAGCTTATTTAACGAGATATTTGCATTTTAAATTTAGCTAAATTTTGGCCAAAAATTAGTGATAACAAAATTTCGCCCTTTCCTTCTACGGGGCTTATTTAACGAGATATTTGCATTTTAAGTTTTGCTAAGGAAATTCAAAATTTTGGCCAAAAATTAGTGATAACAAAATTTCGCCCTTTTCCTTCTACGGGGCTTATTTAACGAGATATTTGCATTTTAAATTTAGCTAAATTTTGGCCAAAAATTAGTGATAACAAAATTACGCCATTTTCCTTCTACGGGGCTTATTTGACGAGATATTTGCATTTTAAATTTAGCTAAATTTTGGCCAAAAATTAGTGATAACAAAATTTCGCCCTTTTCCTTCTACGGGGCTTATTTAACGAGATATTTGCATTTTAAATTTAGCTAAATTTTGGCCAACAATTAGTGATAACAAAATTTCGCCCTTTTCCTTCTACGGGGCTTATTTAACGAGATATTTGCATTTTAAGTTTTGCTAAGGAAATTCAAAATTTTGGCCAAAAATTAGTGATAACAAAATTACGCCATTTTCCTTCTACGGGGCTTATTTAACGAGATATTTGCATTTTAAATTTAGCTAAATTTTGGCCAAAAATTAGTGATAACAAAATTTTGCCCTTTTCCTTCTACGGGGCTTATTTAACGAGATATTTGCATTTTAAATTTAGCTAATTTTTGGCCAAAATTAGTGATAACAAAATTTCGCCCTTTTCCTTCTACGGGGCTTATTTAACGAGATATTCGCATTTTAAGTTTTGCTAAGGAAATTCAAAATTTTGGCCAAAAATTAGTGATAACAAAATTTCGGCCTTTTCCTTCTACGGGGCTTATTTAACGAGATATTTGCATTTTAAGTTTTGCTAAGGAAATTCAAAATTTTGGCCAAAAATTAGTGATAACAAAATTTCGCCCTTTTCCTTCTACGGGGCTTATTTAACGAGATATTTGCATTTTAAATTTAGCTTCATTTTGGGCAAAAATTAGTGATAACAAAATTTCGCCCTTTTCCTTCTACGGGCTTATTTAACGAGATATTTGCATTTTAAGTTTTGCTAAGGAAATTCAAAATTTTGGCCAAAAATTAGTGATAACAAAATTTCGCCCTTTTCCTTCTACGGGGCTTATTTAACGAGATATTTGCATTTTAAGTTTTGCTAAGGAAATTCAAAATTTTGGCCAAAAATTAGTGATAACAAAATTTCGCCCTTTTCCTTCTACGGGGCTTATTTAACGAGATATTTGCATTTTAAATTTAGCTTCATTTTGGCCAAAAATTAGTGATAACAAAATTTCGCCCTTTTCCTTCTACGGGCTTATTTAACGAGATATTTGCATTTTAAGTTTTGCTAAGGAAATTCAAAATTTTGGCCAAAAATTAGTGATAACAAAATTTCGCCCTTTTCCTTCTACGGGGCTTATTTAACGAGATATTTGCATTTTAAATTTAGCTAAATTTTGGCCAAAAATTAGTGATAACAAAATTACGCCATTTTCCTTCTACGGGGCTTATTTGACGAGATATTTGCATTTTAAATTTAGCTAAATTTTGGCCAAAAATTAGTGATAACAAAATTTCGCCCTTTTCCTTCTACGGGGCTTATTTAACGAGATATTTGCATTTTAAATTTAGCTAAATTTTGGCCAACAATTAGTATTAACAAAATTTCGCCCTTTTCCTTCTACGGGGCTTATTTAACGAGATATTTGCATTTTAAGTTTTGCTAAGGAAATTCAAAATTTTGGCCAAAAATTAGTGATAACAAAATTACGCCATTTTCCTTCTACGGGGCTTATTTAACGAGATATTTGCATTTTAAATTTAGCTAAATTTTGGCCAAAAATTAGTGATAACAAAATTTTGCCCTTTTCCTTCTACGGGGCTTATTTAACGAGATATTTGCATTTTAAATTTAGCTAATTTTTGGCCAAAATTAGTGATAACAAAATTTCGCCCTTTTCCTTCTACGGGGCTTATTTAACGAGATATTCGCATTTTAAGTTTTGCTAAGGAAATTCAAAATTTTGGTCAAAAATTAGTGATAACAAAATTTCGCCCTTTTCCTTCTACGGGGCTTATTTAACGAGATATTTGCATTTTAAATTTAGCTAAATTTTGGCCAAAAATTAGTGATAACAAAATTTCGCCCTTTTCCTTCTACGGGGCTTATTTAACGAGATATTTGCATTTTAAATTTAGCTAAATTTTGGCCAAAAATTAGTGATAACAAAATTTCGCCCTTTTCCTTCTACGGGGCTTATTTAACGAGATATTCGCATTTTAAGTTTTGCTAAGGAAATTCAAAATTTTGGCCAAAAATTAGTGATAACAAAATTTCGCCCTTTTCCTTCTACGGGGCTTATTTAACGAGATATTTGCATTTTAAATTTAGCTAAATTTTGGCCAAAAATTAGTGATAACAAAATTTCGCCCTTTTCCTTCTACGGGGCTTATTTAACGAGATATTCGCATTTTAAGTTTTGCTAAGGAAATTCAAAATTTTGGCCAAAAATTAGTGATAAGAAAATTTCGCCCTTTTCCTTCTACGGGGCTTATTTAACGAGATATTCGCATTTTAAGTTTTGCTAAGGAAATTCAAAATTTTGGCCAAAAATTAGGGATAACAAAATTTCGCCCTTTTCCTTCTACGGGGCTTATTTAACGAGATATTTGCATTTTAAATTTAGCTAAATTTTGGCCAAAAATTAGTGATAAGAAAATTTCGCCCTTTTCCTTCTACGGGGCTTATTTAACGAGATATTCGCATTTTAAGTTTTGCAAAGGAAATTCAAAATTTTGGCCAAAAATTAGTGATAACAAAATTTCGCCCTTTTCCTTCTACGGGGCTTATTTAACGAGATATTTGCATTTTAAATTTAGCTAAATTTTGGCCAAAAATTAGTGATAAGAAAATTTCGCCCTTTTCCTTCTACGGGGCTTATTTAACGAGATATTCGCATTTTAAGTTTTGCAAAGGAAATTCAAAATTTTGGCCAAAAATTAGTGATAACAAAATTTCGCCCTTTTCCTTCTACGGGGCTTATTTAACGAGATATTTGCATTTTAAATTTAGCTAAATTTTGGCCAAAAATTAGTGATAAGAAAATTTCGCCCTTTTCCTTCTACGGGGCTTATTTAACGAGATATTCGCATTTTAAGTTTTGCTAAGGAAATTCAAAATTTTGGCCAAAAATTTGTGATAACAAAATTTCGCCCTTTTCCTTCTACGGGGCTTATTTAACGAGATATTCGCATTTTAAGTTTTGCTAAGGAAATTCAAAATTTTGGCCAAAAATTTGTGATAACAAAATTTCGCCCTTTTCCTTCTACGGGGCTTATTTAACAAGATATTCGCATTTTAAGTTTTGCTAAGGAAATTCAAAATTTTGGCCAAAAATTTGTGATAACAAAATTTCGCCCTTTTCCTTCTACGGGGCTTATTTAACGAGATATTTGCATTTTAAGTTTTGCTAAGGAAATTCAAAATTTTGGCCAAAAATTTGTGATAACAAAATTTCGCCCTTTTCCTTCTACGGGGCTTATTTAACGAGATATTCGCATTTTAAGTTTTGCTAAGGAAATTCAAAATTTTGGCCAAAAATTTGTGATAACAAAATTTCGCCCTTTTCCTTCTACGGGGCTTATTTAACGAGATATTTGCATTTTAAGTTTTGCTAAGGAAATTCAAAATTTTGGCCAAAAATTTGTGATAACAAAATTTCGCCCTTTTCCTTCTACGGGGCTTATTTAACGAGATATTCGCATTTTAAGTTTTGCTAAGGAAATTCAAAATTTTGGCCAAAAATTTGTGATAACAAAATTTCGCCCTTTTCCTTCTACGGGGCTTATTTAACGAGATATTCGCATTTTAAGTTTTGCTAAGGAAATTCAAAATTTTGGCCAAAAATTTGTGATAACAAAATTTCGCCCTTTTCCTTCTACGGGGCTTATTTAACGAGATATTCGCATTTTAAGTTTTGCTAAGGAAATTCAAAATTTTGGCCAAAAATTTGTGATAACAAAATTTCGCCCTTTTCCTTCTACGGGGCTTATTTAACGAGATATTTGCATTTTAAGTTTTGCTAAGGAAATTCAAAATTTTGGCCAAAAATTTGTGATAACAAAATTTCGCCCTTTTCCTTCTACGGGGCTTATTTAACGAGATATTCGCATTTTAAGTTTTGCTAAGGAAATTCAAAATTTTGGCCAAAAATTTGTGATAACAAAATTTCGCCCTTTTCCTTCTACGGGGCTTATTTGCCGAGATATTTGCATTTTTAGTTTTGCTAAAGAAATTCAAAATGTTGGCCAAAAATTAGTGATAACAAAATTTCGCCCTTTTCCTTCTACGGGGCTTATATAACGAGATATTTGCATTTTAAGTTTTGCTAAAGAAATTCAAAATGTTGGCCAAAAATTAGTGATAACAAAATTTCGCCCTTTTCCTTCTACGGGGCTTATATAACGAGATATTTGCATTTTAAGTTTTGCTAAAGAAATTCAAAATGTTGGCCAAAAATTAGTGATAACAAAATTTCGCCCTTTTCCTTCTACGGGGCTTATTTAACGAGATATTTGCATTTTAAGTTTTGCTAAGGAAATTCAAAATGTTGGAAAAAAAATTAGTGATAACAAGGTTGTTAGGTTTTAGGTTGGGGTGGCAGCCGTATTTTTTATACAAGATCACATAGCAGTGTCCCGTCAGAACTGATACTAACGTAGACAATCTTTGCCTCTCTAGTGCGAGGAGATATTTTGATCTTCTCAGGTCATACCTGCAGGTGCCGACTTCTGTCCATCTTTCGTTGAACTGCCTGATTGCCTCTTGCCTAAGCCAAAGCTTGCACGTGGATAGTGGCGCACCAATATATGCAAATACTTCGAGAATTTGTAAAGTCGTCCCTTTCCTAGCAAGTTTATCGGCTTTGCAGTCCCCCGGGGTATCCCTATGCCCAGGCACCCATATGAGGTGTATATTAAACAGTCCACTCGCACTCTTGTTGGTCCTGCTGATCCTCTGGTTCTGTTAGAGAGTTCCCCGGGAAATGTGTGTCGAGCAGTACATTGAGCGACTGCTCGCTGTTTTTGGTCCAATTATTTGCCTCATCCTGCAAGTAACCCACTGTACAGGGTGAAGCTGATAGTATTTTCCTCAGCCTTGCGGCGTCGGAGACCTTTTCCACTTCGCCACAGAAGGCGCCTTTCTAAGCTCCTTCTTATAGATCTTGAGTTGCTCTTTATAGGCATCCCAAACATTAGCGACCCCAGTAGATTTAGCCTTGTTGAATAGCTTGTTGCAGGTCTGTTTCATAGCCGTTAGCTCAGAAGTCCACCATTGGGGTTTAGTTTTACCCTTGTACCTTGTTTTTGGACAGGCTTCTTCAAGGGAACTATTGAATGATGTGGTGATATGCTCGACCAGATTATCCAAACCGGCTTTGTGATTTTCTTCGTACAGAAGTTTGGAGTTGAGGACTTTCTTGAAATTCTTTTCATACAGGTGCCACTTTGTCTTCCTCACATTTCTGTGGACGGCAGGTTCAGGCGCTTTTTCAGCGAGTTTGAAATCAATATAATGGTGATCTGAGAATGAGTGGTCGTCCAGTACATTCCACCCAATAATTTTGTCTAACAGCCGGTCAGTAGCAAACGTTACGTCTAGTACTTCTTGTCTGTCTTTAATTGTAAAGGTCAGTTTATTACCTATGTTACAAATACTTAGGTTGGTAGTTAGAATAAAGTCAAGAAACGAATCACCCCTATTGTTTATATCCGTACTACCCCAGATAGTATGATGAGTAGGGCGGGTCGATTTAAAAATCGCCCATTGCTCAGTGAAAATCGTATTCTAGGGATCAAAATAAGAAACTTTGCCGAAGGAACCATACCTCTAAAACGAATTCTGATGTCCCGGAAAAAATCCCACTTTGACCCATTTAGAGTGCTCCAATCGAGTCCAAATGTATGGAATCCCCAGGAGGTTCCAGGGGGTGTGCCACTGGCATGGGTGGGTCGGGCCTCCAAAGTTAGTGGGGGTCGGTCATACATTTGGACTTGATTGAAGCACTCTAAATGGGTCAAAGTGGGATTTTTCAAAATTTGCCCCTACCCAAAAGTTCGACCCAAATTCCGGGACATCGGAATTCGTTTTAGAGGTATGGTTCCTTCGGCAAAGTTTCTTATTTTGATCCCTAGAATACGATTTTCACTGAGCAGTGGCGACTTTTTTTGCCTCCGCACAAATCGAACTCAATATTTCGTTCTTAATTTAAGATATGTTGTTCTTAAATTAAGAACGAAATATTGAGTTATTTGAAAAGATAAACAAATAAAGATCAACAAAAAAACCTATGACCTTGAGCTTGAGTATCTAACAACAAGAATTAAAAATATAAATTTCAACAAAATTTTCTAGAAAAATGCAATTTCAAGAAATTATGTAGAAAATTGTAATTTTGACGAAATTTTTAAGAAAAATAGAATTCTAACAAGATTTTCAAGAAAAATGCAATTCTAACGAAAATTTCAAGAAAAATGAATTCAACAAAATGTTGTAGAAAAAATTAAATTTCATGGAAACAAAAATTTTATGGAATTTTCTCAAAAAATTCAAAATAAATTTTTAAAGAATTTTCTCAAAAAATACAATTTGAGACAATTTGTAGAAAAATTAAATTTTAACATTTTCTAGAAAAATAAAATTTTGACGAAATTTTTAAGAAAAAATTCAATTCCAAGAAATTTTGCAGAAGAATACAATTTTGACAATATTTTCAAGAATATTTCAAATTCAATGAAATATTTAAGCAAAATTAAATTTCAAGAGAATTTTCTAAAACAAAAATCGATTTTGACAACATTTTCTAGAAAAATAGAATTTTGAATTACCAATTTAAAAATGTTGAGGAAATATCCAAAGAAAACGATTTTTTATTAATTATATTAAAAAAAAAAAGAAATATAATTTCTGATAATTTTCATGCTAAGTGACGCATGACTATTTTAACATCGTTGGAGAGGCATTGTTGAAATTATTGGGAAACGCTGCTAAATACATATGTTGTTCGGAAATACTTTTCAGGACATTTTGAATCATTTGTGCTGTCAGTCTGTTTGTGTGACTAGTGCTAACGAAAACTATAGAAAGGAGTTATCGATCGATTGACTTCATGATTTGTATGCGGTAATATTACCGCGTATTTTTTAGAAGATGGGCGATTTTGGTACACTCCCCACAAAGGTTTAGAATTTTTAGTGAAATATTGAGTTGCTTATAACTTCTATACTATTTTCCAGAAACTTCTGTCATTTCGCACATAGCAATAGTATATTACTCTCAGTTACTTAGGGAGAAATGAAGAAATTGTCAAGCCCTTTTTGGTAACTACAAAACATAGCGACCATTTTGTACCAACAATGAATTGTGCAAAACTTTAATAATATTAGACACAAATCCTCTGAAGGTTTGGTATTATAGTTTTTAAAGCTGGGTTAAAAATGGGCGTAATTGTCACGACTCTATTGGCACCTCCCACACAAAGTGGGGTACTAAATCGTAGTAATAGGTACAAATCGTATTTAATAGTACATGATCACTTTATATTCGGTAAAGAGCTATGTTTTTCAAGTCCCCGCTCAGCTTAGAATAGGCCGAGGCACTTCTGATGCATGCCACCCAATCTAACAAAATCATACGAAAATTATTTCCCCTTAACTTATGTACCAAAGAGCCAATTTTGATTAACAAAATAACAATAAAATTCATTATATTTTATTTTTTTTCTATAATTTTAAATAAATAAAAATTTCGAGATCAATTAAAAGAAAATACACATAACTACATTTAATAAATACACATATATAAAAGAGAATTAAATTCAATAGAAATGGTAACTCAAATTTCGCAAAACCAAGTAATATTAATAACAATAATTTTAATAATTATACTAATTCAAAAATTATACTAATTCCAAACTGTACGTGTATGTATGTGGTAAGGAGGAGGGTAATTATACTGCTCCTTGAGCATGTATGCTTTTTATTTTGCCAATTTCTTGTGACGACTAGATTGACGATGTCTCACGAGCTGGTGATAAGTCGCAAATTTTTTATTACACGTTTTACAACCGAAATGCTTTTCCGCGTGAACATCACGCAAATGCTTCTGCAGATTATCTTTACGTTTAAACGATTTCTCGCAGACATCACAAAAAAATGGCCGATCATTGGTATGCGTCAACATATGACGTCTTAGATTACGATGCAATTTGAATACCAACGGACAGAGTTCGCAGTGGAACATATTGGTACAGGGATTTCGCGTGAAAATACTTTTACTTGTTTTCCGTTCTGGAGTTTCAGAACAATCGAGCATATGTTTGTACAAATTATCACAAATGCGTTGACGGCTTCTTCGGATGGTATTGCTGGAGCGTTTGGTGGCGATGTTGAAGGAAATGGGGCTAACACTGTCCATTTCAGTTTTCATTTGCATAGTGGATTGTTGCATTATGGCATAATCACAGTCATTATCTTTGTGACAGTAGGAATCCATGAAATCAATTGGTTCAACTATTTATTGAAGAAAAGAAAATATGAAAAAAGGTTATAACTATTCTACTGCATTTATACACGAGGCAAAATCGCCTTTTTTGATATGTTTGAATCGGTAAAAAAATATATTTGGGACAATATACTACAGAAGCGATTTTTTTCAGCGTGTACCATCATTCTTGGGCATTTATAATATGTATGTATATTAGGCCGGGTCGATTTGTGGGGAGGCAAAAAAAGTCGCCATTGCTCAGTGAAAATCGTATTCTAGGGATCAAAATAAGAAACTTTGCCGAAGGAACCATACCTCTAAAACGAATTCTGATGTCCCGGAATTTGGGTCGAACTTTTGGGTAGGGGCAAATTTTGAAAAATCCCACTTTGACCCATTTAGAGTGCTCCAGAGGCCCGACCCACCCATGCCAGTGGCAAACCCCCTGGAACCCCCTTGGGGGTTCCATACATTTGGACTCGATTGGAGCACTCTAAATGGGTCAAAGTGGGATTTTTTCCGGAACATCGGAATTCGTTTTAGAGGTATGGTTCCTTCGGCAAAGTTTCTTATTTTGATCCCTAGAATACGATTTTCACTGAGCACTTCACTGAGTGGGGATCGGTCATACATTTGGACTCGATTGGAGCACTCTAAATGGGTCAAAGTGGGATTTTTTCCGGGACATCAGAATTCGTTTTAGAGGTATGGTTCCTTCGGCAAAGTTTCTTATTTTGATCCCTAGAATACGATTTTCACTGAGCACTTCACTGAGTGGGGATCGGTCATACATTTGGACTCGATTGGAGCACTCTAAATGGGTCAAAGTGGGATTTTTTCCGGGACATCAGAATTCGTTTTAGAGGTATGGTTCCTTCGGCAAAGTTTCTTATTTTGATCCCTAGAATACGATTTTCACTGAGCAATGGGCGATTTTTAAATCGACCCGCCCTAATGTATATACATATTATATATCGTCATCAGAAACGAAAAAGGTCCAATCATCATTTTTGAAAACGGAGTGTATACGTACCGGGTTTTTCAATAAGAGCGCTACAAAAGTTTTTTTAAATAAAACAAAAACGGGTTTGGATATCAATGAAATTCTTTATTCCTGTGAAAGTACGTTCGATGCCATTATGTATGGAACTCGATTTCTTTTGCATGACCACCACGGGCAAGCTTGCAGAAGTCCAGACGCTGAACCCAATTTTCGACGGTTTTCAAGCATGAATCGGCCGATACTGCTGCAATTTCACGTTCGATATTCGTACGAAGTTCATCAATCGTCGCTGGCTTGTTGGCATAGACCATAGACTTGACGGACGATTATGACGACCATAAATTGGACGTAGCGCTCTTAACGTTGAGGCCACTGACTCCGAATTTTGGTAGTAAATTTTAATTGAAAAATCCGTTACATATATAGATCAACACATCTAAGGCGTGTGTTAAGCCCCTATACATATAGGTTTGGGAAAATCCATTTCCGGACATTCTATGAATTCAAATCTTCCCGATTTGAATTCATAACGCCACAAAAACCACAAATTGCATAGTTCCATGTTTTGATATAGCTCCCCTATAAAATATCTCTCCGATTTGTATTCTTAACGCAACATAGTTTAATTCTAACCGCCAAAGCCTTTCTTACGAACAACGGTCGTATGGATGTAGGTTTCGGTTAGGGTGGCAGCCGTATTTTTTTTAACAAGCTCACATAGACCATGTTAGGTCCCTAGTGTTACCACGGGCTGAAATGCCCCTCATCGAAACCAACCTGTTTGATATACAAACTTATCGATAGTACGAATATCGGTACTGGAAAAATCTGTTAGGCTGCCTAGAAAGGCCGTTCCTTATATGTCCAGTCGTCGTTTACTCAGAGCGGGACAGTCGCATAGCAAGTGCTCAATGCCCTCCACTTCTTCCTCATCACCACAGCTTCTGCAGAAGTCATTAGAGATAATACCCAATCTTTTGGCGTGTTCGCCGATCAAGCAGTGTCCCTTCAGCACTGATACTAACGTAGATAATCTTTGCATCTCCAGTGCGAGGAGATATTTTGATCTTGTCAGGTCATACCTTGGCCAGATTTGTCTAGCTACCCTGCAGGTGCCGATTTCTGTCCATCTTTCGTTGGACTACCTGATTGCCTCTTGCCTAAGCCAAAGCTTGCACGTGGATAGTGGCGCACCAATATATGCAAATTCTTCGAGAATTTGTAATGTCGTCCCTTTCCTAGCAAGTTCATCGGCTTTGCAGTTCCCCGGGATATCCCTATGCCCAGGCACCCATATGAGGTGTATATTAAACTGCTCAGCCATCTCGTTAAGAGATCTGCGCCAGTCGAGGGATGTTTGTGAATTTAGGGATGTTGCCTCCAGAGAATTGATGGCAGCCTGGCTGTCCGAGTAAATGACAACGCCAGTGTTGGTTACTATGTTGCGACTCAGCCACTTGGCTACTTCCCATATTGCCATTATTTCGGCTTGATAGACACTGCCAACCTTTTCATCAAGCTTCGAACCATCCGTGTAAAAGTGGAGATGGTTTCTATTACCTGGTATTCTTCCAACCCATTCATCTCTGGCGGGAATCATAGTGATGTAATTTCTCTCGAAAGTGTACACAGTTGGTATATAGTCCACTCGATCGGTTACCATAGCACTACACTTTAATATCCTCATTTGACCGTAGTTCTTGTACCTCCACATTGAGAGGCAATTTAATCTTATTGCCGCTTTGGTTGCAACTTCTCACGCCACAATATTAATTGACAGTATATGAAGTAGAGCTTGTAGAGACTCGGTCGCTGTAGTCCTTAAGGCTCCGCTTATGCTCAGGCAGGCAGTTCTCTGAACCTTTGTTAGTAGGTTGGTGATGGTTAGTTTGTCAGTTGCCGTCCACCATACCACAATGCCGTATAACAGTATAGGACGAACTACTGCTATATATATCCAGTGGACGATTTTAGGAGAGAGGCTCCACCGCGACCCTACAGCCTTTTTGCAGGAATATAAGGCAACGTTGGCCTTCCTTACACGATCCAATACGTTAGGTCTAAATAACAGTTTTATATCTGGAATTATTCTTAAAAATTTTGCACTTTCAGAAAAGACTAGATCTGTTCCATTTATCCGAGGTGGAGGGTTCACATGTGGGACATTATTCATCCTAGTAAAGAATACCAATTCTGTCTTGTTTGGGTTTACGCCCAAACCGCTGCTTCTGGCCCATCTAGTCAATTTGTTCAGAGCCACCTGTAGAAAGTTTCGGAGGACGTTTTCGAATTTGCCACTCTCTGCGATTGCCATGTCGTCCGCATATGCCACTACCTTGCAGCCACAACGTTCTAGATCTAGCAGGATTTCATTCACCGCTAGGTTCCAAAGTAGTGGAAGTATGGTGGACACTGTCCACTGGACAGCAATTGACAAACTATCAAAGGTTCAGAGAACTGCCTGCCTGAACATAAGCGGAGCCTTAAGGACTACAGCGACTGAGTCTTACAAGCCCTACCCTAAATACGGCCGATTAGTATTGTGGCGAGAGAAGTTGCAACCAGAGCGGCACTAACATTGAAGTGCCTATCAATGGGAAGGTACAAGAACTACGGTCACATGAGGATATTAAAGTGTAGTGCTATGGTAACCGACCGAGTGGACTATATACCAACGAAAGGAACTACATCACTATGATACCAGCCAGAGATGAATGGGTTGGCAGAATACCAGGTAATTGAAACCAGGGATGTAACGAATATTCGCATTCGCATATGCGAACGCGAATTATTCGCATCATTTTAACATTCGCTTTCGCAAAAACCATCTTTGAATTATTCGCTTTCGCTATAATATATTTCAGTATTCGCTTCCATGTGTTAAAAGTGTTATATCTTCTTATTCGCTTGACACATTTTGAAGATATTAATAACAAATCAGTTGAAAAATGTGCTTGTCCTTGTGGTAACAGGAGGTAAAAAATGGAAAACGTTCTTAATACTTGAATATCCTGAAAAGTATCAATTGAGTTCCTAAATGGTACTAAATGTTGGTACTAAAGGGTCAAACTATTATTCGCTTTCGCAAAAATGCATATTTCACTATTCGCTTCGCATTCACAAGAAATATATTTCAATATTCGCTTTCGCTAAAGTCACTTTCGTTACATCCCTAATTGAAACCATCTCCACGTTTAAAAGGTTGTTACATTTTAAGGACCGATGTTGATTTTGAATAAAGCACCAATTATTTAGGAAATTATTGTCATTTCCTTTTTTTGTGATAATATTGGTATGGTTCAATTATGTATGGAACAAAATATCGGCCAAATGGCCGCCGCGACCACGGCGGCACGCCTTCACCTGATGGACCAAACTTTCGATGACGCTGAGGCATAACTGAGCTTCTTCACCTTTTCTTTCAAATAACCCCAAAGAAAGAAGTCCAACGGTGTCAAATCACATGATCTTGGCAGCCAATTGACATCGCCACGACGTGAGATAACACGGCCATTGAATTTGTTGCGCAAAAGAGTCACTGTTTCGTTAGCTGTGTGACAAGTGGCACCGTCCTGTTGAAACCACATATTGTCCACATTAATATCTTCCAATTCGGGCTATAAAGAGTTCGTTATCATCTCACGATAGCGAACACCATTCACAGTAACTGCCTGACCGGCCTCATTTCGAAGAAGTATGGCCCGATGACGTCGCCAGCCCATAAGCCGGACGGTTTGCTGAAATTTGCGCACAATTCTCCCGATTGTGGACACAGTTGGTCGATTATGCTGATCAAAAAAACATCACGAAGTGCACGAAATGCATTCTGATTTGAACGCCCATTTTCGTAAAAGGCTTAAAAAACTTTAACGCGTTGCTCGCGTGTGTATCTTTCCATGGTTCAAATCGAGTTAGTCTGAAATAGAGAAATGTCAAATGAAATGCAGAAAAAAACTTGACGTTAAGGTAAGGTTCACATTCAACATCGGCCCTTAAAATGTAATATATGGATGTTTTGAAGCTTGATGAAAAAGTTGGCTTCGGAGTACACTGCACAGAACTTAGGCTGAATATTGCTCACAGACTACCAGATAACTGCAGTGTGTATCAAGCCGAAATAATGGCAATATGGGAAGTCGCCAATAGGCTGAGTCGCAACATACATACATATTAACCAACACTGGCCTTGTCATTTACTCGGACAGCCAGGCCAACCCTGGAGGGAATTGATGGCAGCCTGATGAATACTTTTAACGGCCTGTTTCTGTATTTCTCACGAAAGTCTCTGCGAACGAAAACCAGTCACTCATTTTCGTCAGGAATTTGGTTTCTCTAAGGTTCGTTCGTTCGTTCGCCTGGCCTTACGTCAATGACGTTATAATTTAACTAATTGGAAAGTAATGTAATTGCCAGATCAATAATTTCACAATTTCCGGTCTAAAAAGCAGACATTTTTGCATAGTCGACCTTAGAAAATACAACTCTGTACTCTTTACACTGGCGGTGGCCAAAAAATCAACCCTGGGTGGGTCAGCTGAGCTGAACCAAGACTCTCATTTCATTCTCTCTCTCTCACGTCTCTCTCATTGTGCACTGACGTTTTTTTCCATCTTAGCGGGCTGCCAATGTTTACTTCTTTATGCTTAAATATGTATACATATGTATACAATTTTATTATTATTGAATTGGTTTTGCCATAATTATATCAATATCTACTTAGTTTTGATTTCAATAAGGTTTTTTTGTCCTATCCTATTTTTGTTCCTATCAGTCAACAAATAAAATAAAGTGACTCGATCTGACATTTGCGTTCGCCCAGATGACAGCAAAGAGAGATAGAGAAACCAAAATTTACATTGAAATGATTACGTTTTCGTACGAGTTCATTATCGTGCGACTTGTCGTTCTGATGGTAGTTAGTTGAAACCCAAATCAGCTGTTTGTCGTCTGGCAGGCGAACGAGAGCAAATTTTCATGTTACAGAAACAGGCTGTAAATTTGTGTGCAGTTTCTTTATAACGCAAATCGAATGACCTGTACTGTTTTTTGCATAACTTTTGATTGGGTTGACGGATAAACACCAAATTTTGACTGCATATAATTTGGAATATATATAAATAAAAAATGCAATCTCCCTCAAAACATGCTAAGTCGACTTAGCATGTTTAAGAATGGAGTTATCGATTTGAATATTTTGAATGCGGTCCTTGGTGAAACCCCCATTTAAAAAAACACGGGTTTTAAATGGTCTTTATTTATATCAGAATTTTGTACTATCTTTAACCATCTATGATTTTATATTGAAAAAATTAAATAAATATATGTAGATATATTTTTTTAGATTGGAATTATCCAATAAGAATGTGATCCAAAAATTTTTAAATTATCAAATTTTGGATAATTATATTCATACAATAGCAGCAACATTATTTTGATCACAAATCAGACTCAGTTTTCAATCGATTAATGCTACCAAAATTCATTCCCTAGTGAAATTGTTTCTGTTGGTCCACGTACAAAGATCCCCCCTTATGTGACTACTTTATATAGTATTTTAATTTTCTGCGGAATGCCGTTTCCAAAACTTCACCTTCAAATTGAGGCTAATTTGAACTTATCAGATGTTTCCGCCCCCGAAAAATAAAATCAATACAGCGAATCTACAATAAAATAAGTTTGTTTTAATTTTTTGAGTTCAAGTATCCAAAAATACTTAAAAAATTTATCAAATTTTTAGGATACGCATTTTAGTTCCAAATATTATCAGTAGTCTTCTTCAAAAAAAAATGTCGAAATTTTAAATGATCAAACATTTTTGTATAGTCCTGAGAATTTTTCGTGAAATCAAAACACTATCGGTTATTTGTACATTCATTGTTTTCCATGAACTCAGTAAATACTTTAAAATATTTTTTTTAAGACAAACAAAAATATTGAATATAAGTGCTATGATATTTGTGTACATTACAAGAATATCCACTACATAGTATTTACAGAGTCCTTGTGTATTTACACTTTCACTTAATTTTACGATCCTACTTCAATGAGATAAAGCATAGTGTGTGTGTATGTATATGTGATATGATAAGTGATAAAAGAAAGGCACAATGGGTGTTGTGCAGCGATAACAATGGTGTCTCAAATTATAAGGCCATGTTACATTGGGAGTGCAAGTGCAGAGTAAACATCCTGATTTTTGAGAGTACCTGCGTTTGAGCAATCACCATACATTAATGATCGAGATGACAATCGTCATCAATCATAAAGTTATTCTTTATGTAATTGATAAGTGCACACGTGTACGAGTACATTGCATGTACGTTAGGGTGGGTTACATTTTTTCGTCAACAATCCTATAGCAAAAACGCAATCTACACGCTGAAAAAAATCGCTTCTGAGGTATATTGTCCCAAACATATACGGCTTGAAACATATATATGTTTAGGATACACTCTAAACATATAATATCTGGTACACACAAAAATTATATATTTGGGAAGATGCTATTCTAAACAAATATTTCTTAACATCCCAATATGTTTTTATTAGGGACTATTATTTTTTGAAACAAATATCTATTTGAATTTAGGTATTCAGAAAATAGCAAGTGGGCGTGGCCCCTCCCACATAAGACAAATTTTAAAATTGAGATATCTTGCACAATTTGTTAGCGAGAGTGCTGTAATTTTGTACATATGTATCTGGTGGCTGTCTACGTGATTGGTCCAAAAATGGGCGGGATCGGACCAAAGGGCGTGTCATCGACCATATAAGCCAAATTTTTTAATTGAGATATCTTGCACAATTTTTTGGCGAGAGAGCTGTAATTTTGTACATATGTATCTGGTGGTAGTCTACCTGATTGATTTAAAAATGGTCGGGATCGGACCAATGGGCGTGGCCCCGCCCATATAAGTAAAATTTTGAATTTAGGTATTCAGAAAATAGCAAGTGGGCGTGGCCCCTCCCACATAAGACAAATTTTGAAATTGAGATATCTTGCACAATTTTTCAGAGAGAATGCTGTAATTTTGTGCATATGCATCTGGTGGTAGTCTACGTGATTGGTCCAAAAATGGGAGGAATTGGATCAATGAGCGTGGCCTCGCCCATATAAGCAACCTTTTGAAATTAAGGTATCATGCACAATCTGTTTGCGAAAGTGCAGTAATTTTGTGTATACATCTGTATCTGGTGGAAGACTGCGTGATTGGTCTAAAAATGAGCGGGATTAGACCAAAGGGCGTGGCCCCGCCCATATAACCCAAATTTGAACTATATTGCACAATTTAGTAGTGATAGTACTGTTATTCTGTTTATATGTATCTGGTGGTAGTCTACGTGATTGTTCCAAAAATGGCTGGGATCGGACCAATGGGCGTGACCCCGCCCATATAAGCCACATTATGAAATTGAGATATCTTGCACAATTTCTTATCGAGAGTGCTGTAATTTTGTGTATATGTATCTGGTGGTAGTCTACGTGATTGGTCTAAAAATGAGCGGGATCAGATCAAAGGGCGTTGCTTCGCCCATAAAGCACAATTTGTTAGCCATAGTACTGTAATACTGTTTATATGTATCTGGTGGCAGTGTACGTAATAAGTGCAAAAATGGGCCATAATAATAAGTGCCAAAATTTATATATCAGAGTTATTCAATATTACGAGAGTGGTGTAGGGTATTATATAGTCGGCCCCGCCCGACTTTAGCCTTTCCTTACTGGTTGTTTTTTGTTTGGGGTTTTGTAAAATTGTTACACTTTTTTCCAAATTAAATTTTGATTCCATATGGGAGAAATGAAGCAGATTTGTGTTATAAAATAACACAGTGTGACAAGGCTTCCCAATGAACGTAACTATAGTCCAACAGTAGATAAACGGCATACTCAGTTTTTTATTTCGTGATTGTTTGTGCTTTTTACAGGATTTTTAAAATTTCAAGGCTAACATTTTTTTTGTTTATTTTCTAAGAGCTATTCTCGCAGTCTGGGACCCCATTTTGTCAAACTGTATCATATTTAACTCTTTTTGTCCTAATATACCATAATAAAACTTTTAACCTATTTCGGAAAATAGCTTCATATGTCCTAAGATCAAAGATCGCAATATTAACTCTAGCCCAAAGCAGGAAATATATCACACACTAGGCCAATGAACTTCAGGCAAAATTGTTTATCCTCGTTCCTATTAAAAAGTCTAGAAAGGCTCTTAGATTCTTTCATTACAGAAAACTCTTGTCGGGAAACCAATATTCTTAAAACAAGGCCAACTCTATAGAATAGGCCTTACATGAACTAATAGGCACTATCGTCCCTAAATTTCAAAGCATTCACTATGGTGGCCTTTCTTGATAGAGAAGAGGCTTTTAACAACCTTCACGCAGATGAGGTGCTGTCGCATCTCAGGATGAACGTCTAAATGCAAAGTTTGGTTCAAATCGGATAAAAAAAATAAAAATATGAAAAAGCCGAAGTCTACTGATAAGCATCTATCACCAGTTTGTTTATGAAGGTTCAGAGAATTGCTTGCTTTAAGGGCTACAGCGACAGTCCATCTACTGCGGATTGATATTACAAGAACTATGTACTGCCATATGGATACCCGCCAGAGAGGACTGGGTTGGCGGAATACCCGGAAATATTAAATATCTCCACTTCTGTACATATGTTTTGAAGCTTGACGAAAATGTTGGTCTCGGTTTACACAGATGGTTAGGTTAGGTTAAAGGACGCGTAGTGCAGTACCAATTGGCGTGCACGACTCCGCTCGGAGACCGAAAGGTCCATTGTGTTAGTCCTATAAAGAATTAAAGATTTGGAGAAACAGTAGAAAAAAATAATAGATTGAAAAATGAGAGGGGGTGGAAGGGGCCCCAATAAGGAGTGAGAAGAGTGGAAAAAAATGTTGAATTAAAAGAGGAGAGGGCAGGAAAGTTCTTGCAATAGACAATACCGTTTAGGCAGATGGATGAGCAGTTCTCATCCTGAAGTTTTTATGCTATGACAGAACTTCGAAATCTTCGATCGTAAAGTCACCTTCTAAAAAGAAAACGACATTGGCAAAGAAGGTGCTCGATCGATTCAAGTCCCTCTTCGTCTGTACAGAGACGACAGTAGTCCTCGGTGTCCCGTTGCCACTTTGATGAAAGTGCTCTAACGTTACAGTGGCCTGTGAATACGCCCACTAACAGGCGTAAATCCCTCTTTGTGAGGTTCAGCAAGTCCCTTGTTCTGGATTGTGA
Organism: Eudasyphora cyanicolor; assembly: GCA_963930755.1. NCBI lineage: Eukaryota > Metazoa > Arthropoda > Insecta > Diptera > Muscidae > Eudasyphora > Eudasyphora cyanicolor. Next base: position 259,848,853 of record OZ005736.1, read on the forward strand.
CATAAGAGGCCAGTCCGGTCTGATTAACTTGATCTCTGTAGAAGCGCTCTATCATGCCGAAGAACTCACACATTGGTGGATACAGTGATGACACCGCACTAGTGGTTTCCATCGCCGACCCATTCCGTGCGAGCTCATCAGCCTTCTCGTTTCCGTTGATGTCACAGGGTCCTGGAACCCAGCAGAGCTTGACCTTAGCAGTTAATTTTTGCATTTCTAATATGCAATCATTCACTAACTTGGATTTAATGGCGTCCGAGTTCAGGGCCTTCAGAGCAGCTTGACCATCAATATATGTAGATAGTTATGTTTCCACCCTGCCTGGAAACAACTTCGTTAATTAAACGCAAGGTAACCAGGATGGCAAAAACCTCCGCCTGAAAAACACTGCAGGTGTCTGGCAACTTATAAGATCTGCTAATGCTAAGAGATTCACTAAAGATGCCGGCCCCCGTTCCCACATCCATCTTTGATCCATATGTGTAAATCGCGTGACCACGAAAGGGGAGATCACCATCCAGCCAATCTGATCTAGAAGGGTTCGTCGTGTCCAACCTTGTGGAGAAATTCGGAACAGGTGGCAAATAAGGTTTACACAGATACAGTGCAGTGTCTATCAAGCCGACAAATGGCAATAAGGGAATTGGCTGAGTCGCAAAATGGTGACGAACACTGGCGTCGTCATTAACTCCAACAGACAGGTTGCCATTAAATTTCTGCCGCAGATCTCTTAACGAGATGACTGAGCTGTTAAACATGTTCCCCATAGGGTGCCTGAGCATAGGGATATCTCGAAAACGATATTATAGATTCTCGAAGAATTTACATATATTGGTGCGCATGCAAACTTTGGCTTGGGTAAGAGACAGTCGGGTTACTCAATGAGAGATGGGCAGAAATTGGCACATGTAGGGTAAATAGACAAATCTAGCCACAATACAACCAAATAAAGGCAAAATATCTCCTCGCACTAGAGGTAAACTTCTGCTGTTTACTTTGTTGTCAGTTCTGACAGAACACTGCCTGATGGGAAAACACGCTATGAGGATGGGAATTGAGTACAACCACTTCTGTAGAAGTTGTGTAGAAGTAGAAAGCATTGGACACCAGCTTTTTTCCCGTTCCGCATTCAGTAAGCGACGTCTGGATATACTGGGGTCCGCTTTTCTAGGGAATCTGACAGATCTGGCCAATTCGTATTATCGATTACTTTGGTTATCAAACACGTTGGTTCCGTCCGTCAGTCTAACCTATCATATGTTTACATCGACCAATTGGCCAAAGCCTAATTTTGAAATTGAGATATCTTCACAATTTCTTATCAAGGGTGCTCTTATTTTATGGAGATATTTTTGGTGGCAGTATTCGTGATTGGTTCAAAAATGGACGGGATCGGAAATCTAAATCTGGGGCAACGAAGTGGATCGGGCCCAGCTGTGTATATATAAATCGATGTGTGTATGTTACGTATAGACTCCAAAACGGCTGGATCGGTTTTGATGAAATTTTCAGGGAATGTTCAGATAAGCCTAGAGCGTGACATAGGCTTTTAAGTTCTTGATTGAGGGGACGTGGGTCCGCCCATATAAGCCAATTTTTTATTGCTACTGTCCGTATCTACGAATAAATTAACGAGATTCCTACTGTCCCTATCGGAAATCTGAAGTCTGGGGCAACGAAGTGGACCGAGTCCAGCTAGTAAAATATATTTGGAGAAATTCCTAAACAATAATTTTATTTGTATTTAAACACTTATTTTATTTGAGAAATTTAGTTGCAAATATATTTTTTTGTAATATATTATTATATGCGCTCCAAATATATTTTATTTATTTTCAAATAAAATGTATTTGCTCCGAAATATATTATATTTAAAAAATTGTGTTCCAAATATATTTTCTCTCGATTCAAACATATCAAAAAAGACAATTTTGCCCGTGTATGGAAGAAAAATTTGCCAAGAAACCATGGTTCTAAAATCATATCCTGCGCAAATCGAAATAAAGTTTGCATAGTTAAGAACAAAGATTTTTTCGTTTTGTTTTTAGAAGGCGTAATTTGAATAAATTACTTTCTATCATATCATTAAAAAACAGCAGAAAAACAGTTTTTTCGAATTTAATAAAGGGTCCGCCAAATAACTTTTTTTGTTGAAAACATCGAGTGTAGCTTCGGCTGTGTGGCACGTAGCGCCGTCCTGTTGAAACCAAATGTCAATATCCTCCTCTTCAATTATTGTGAACAAAAATTCGTTCAACATGGCCCGATAACGATCGCCATTGACTGTAACGGCCACTCCTTGCTCATGGCCCAATTATGCCTCTGGACCAAATCCGCACCAAACAGAGACTCGTTTTGGGTGTATCGGCTTTTCAATGTATGCGTGCGGGTTTTCTGAGCCCCAAATGCCATAATTTTGCTTGTTTACATACCCGCCAAGATCAAAATGAGCTTCAAAACGGCATCTGCAAGTCGATCGCTCCCAGGGTTGTTCAAGCGTATACACAACCATATTCGTTCAGCGGATCAAATCAAAATGCTTCCAATTAAATCAATGGTTGTATCAATCGAATAAAGATTGTTTTTGTCATTGACACTCGGTTAGGTGTGGTAACCAATTTTAAATTTTCATTATAGTACCATATGATCGATTTTCGGTTGTGACAACCAATGTTTTATTCTTGACAACAGAAATTGTATCAATAGACCAAAGATTATTATTGCATAATTGGTTACTACAACAGAAAAAATATTAATAAATAATCGTTTATTGGTTATGCCAATCGTTTCCCAAATTTATAATAATTAAATGTATTTTGGGAAATAAAACCGAAAGATTGGTTGCTGTTCTTTTGCTGATACATGACAAACAAAAAATTAATATAAAATTACTCGACATAAAAAAATCTTCAACATTTTGTCCAAGAACGGTTACCTATACCAAAAATAATTTCGTGTGGATAATAAAGTGTGGAATGCAGAATAAAACCAGTAAGGAAAGGCTAAAGTCGGGCGGGGCCGACTATGTAATACCCTACACCACTCTCGTAATATTGAATAACTCTGATATATAAATTTTGTAATTCATGTATAAATTGTTTACATAAATTTACTTTTGGGACATTTTATACTTAAATAATACCCTGTACCACAGTGTGGTGTAGGGTATAAAAACGATTGGATCTAAAGAGCCAAATCGGATGAAACATATATATGGGAGCTATAGCTAAATCTTAACCGACTTTCTTCAAATTCGGTAGTGTTGGTTCATGGATCAAGAAACTCTACCATTCTAAATTTCAAAATGATTGGATGTAAAATACAGCTTTTATAGGACTAAAGGGCCAAATCGGACGAAACATATATATGGGAGCTATAGCTAAATCTTAACCGATTTTCTTCAAATTCGGTAGTGTTGGTTCATGGATCAAGAAACTCTACCATTCTAAATTTCAAAATGATTGGATGTAAAATACAGCTGCTATAGGACAAAGGGCCAAATCGGACGAAACATATATATTGGAGCTATAGCTAAATCTTAACCGATTTTCTTCAAATTCAGCAATGTTGGTTCATGGATCAAGAAACTATACCATTCTAAATTTCAAAACGATTGGATGTAAAATACAGCTTCTATAGGACTAAAGGGCCAAATCGGACGAAAGATATATATGGGAGCTATAGCTAAATCTGAACCGATTTCAACCAAATTCAATAGCGATCTTAACAGCTGCGAAATACTTTAAACTGCAAAATTTCAGAACGATCGGAGTGAAATTGCGACCTGTAGTCGACGAACAACTTTACATGGACAGACGGACGGACGGCATAAGCGTAGGAAGGGGGTGGCTGGGGTGGTCTAATACCACCCCAGAAGTTTTTTAGCACCCCCCCCCCCCCCCCCACAGATATTTCAGCTGGATGTTTAATTTGATCAACGCCAATAATCTATCAATTTTACTGTTACCAATGCCAGAAATAATATAAATTTTTGCAAATTCTGTAATGAAACTCAAAACTCAAGGGTTTGCAATCCATTTGGATGTAAAGGGTTTTCCAACAAGAGATAAATTATCGGATGTTTATTTCATAATAAAGAGGAAGGTATGCCTTTAATAATGAAAAATAATCAGCCAAATAGCCACCACGACCACGCTTACAGGACCATATCCTTTTCATGAAATTTTCCATAACCAAATCGCAAAGTGGCTGCCCGCCCTATGACGCTGGGCTGTTGGCGTAGACCTTATCTTTCACGTGGTCCCAAAGGAAGAAGTCGCAAGGTGTTAAAACTCAAGATCTCGGTGGCCAATTGTGATCACCTCTTCGAGAGATAACACGGTCCGGAAACTTTTCCCGTAACAGAGCAATGGTTTCGTTGCTTGTGTGGCACGTAACGCCGTCTTTTTGAAAGTAAACGTTGTCCAGATCAATACCATCCAACTCCACTAATTAAAAATCTTTAATCATCTCTCTATAGCGCAATCCATTCACCGTAACTGTTGATCCAACCTCATTTTCGAAAAAGTAAGGTCCAATCATCATCAGTCAAGATGATTTTTCAATGATTTTCAATTTTTCGAATTTTAATAATTTCAATGCGTTGTTGAATCGTGTATCGTTCCATTTTTGTAATGACGTAGTTTCTACTTTCAAATGTCAAAGAGTAAAAGCTTCAAAAGTGACAGCTACCGAAATACCGGGTGATTCAAAATAACACCTCTTGTTGGAAAACCCTGTATAAGAACGATTCTTAGACGTCGTAAATTGTTCTGCATCTACTGCAATGTCAATTCTTTTCATAAATTTATTCTGGATTTTTTGTGGACGAATAAAATGGAAAATATTTCAATAATTGAAAGTCTTATCATGGTGCAACTGTAATTTGAGATAAAACCTGAACATGACATAAAACCGATTGCGTTTAACTTTTGAATGCATAGATGATTATAGAAGTATCGTGCAAATTGATATGGGATCACTAACTGCAGAAATTATTGTGCTAAAAATGTTTTCAAGACTCGTTATGACAATAAGCCAATCAGAGAAAGAAAAGGTTGATAAATATACATAAATTGTAGATTCAAAAAAAGATAGTATAAAAACAAAATCTTTTTAAATATTTATCCAAATGCATGTTACAACTAAGATCTTCTGGCTGTAAAGGACATCGTTGCGATGCGTCGAATTAAAACATGAGTAAGATCTACATCGAAACATCTTATATCGAAAACTAAGTAGTAAAATTGTTAGTAAAATTAAAAAATTCGTAAAATTCTAAGACGATTTAGTCATTTCTCCGATTTGACTGCTTAACGCTACAAATTTCAACTGATCGGTCTGAAAATTGGTAACTGGGGTCCATGTTTGGATATAGCCCCCATACAAAAGTCCACAAATTTCAACGATTCGGGCTGAAATTTGGTAATACGAATTTATTTGTGCCCGAAACCATTCACATGCTATGCATGGTGGAGGTTACATGGCCGAATCTTATACTCGTATACTCGTTTTCTTTAAACATTTAAAAGACTGAATTATTCTTAATGCAATATATTAATTTATCATAGAAAGGTTGTAATAAATTATATTTCAATATGATCTAATTTCCTAATTTTTGTTGACAATTTCATTTCTGAATAATTTTAAACCATAAAAACAAGCTTTTATTCTGGGGGCTATAGCCCTCCCCAGCATAAACCAATTGCTACTCCAATGACGGACGGACGGACAGACATGTTTAAATCGACTCAGCTAGTGATTCTGAGTCAATCGGTATACTTTAAGGTGGGTCTAGCTGTGTTATTTTCAGGTGTTACAAACATCTGCCGTGAAACAAACTTATAATACCCTGTACCACAGTGTGGTGTAGGGTATAAAAAATAAAAGCAACAATCATGAAATTGAAAGCACAGGGTTAAGCGATATTTGCATACAAGTTTTGTGTTTTTTTTACTGTACTAAAATGTGTGTCAAATATTTCCACATATCATAATAGTGATGAATTTGTGATATGGGTTTTTTAATTTTGTTATGAATTGTTTTGTTTTTTGTCCGATAAATAAAATAAAAATTAATGAAAACTGTTTTTAATTAATTGTCGGTAGTATATGACCTACAAATTGTCAGAACTACCACTTTTTTTAAAAAAAGGTGGTTGTTTCAACTACAACAGATAATTCAAGCCACCAGTTTCGTAGTTGGCGCAACCAAATATGATTGTTGTCAACATGGAAGCAGAAGTATACCACAACCAACATATTGGTTGTCCTGATGGAACCGCATGGTAGTAGACAGAACTACCAAAATTCGTTTGGCAAATAATTCGGTTGAGGCAACCAAACTGTATTCTGTGTGTAGACATAATCTTCAAAAAATAAATGCCAAAAAATGTTCTTTCAGATGATAATAAACATTCTCCATTCAATTTGAATTTTCTGTGATTTTTTCTTTAAAAAAGTAGGGAACCTCGAAATGGATCACGCTATACTTCTAAGGGCCATACATCCAAACCAATTAGGCAGAAGAACTGATGATGAACTTAACATAGGATATAACTGGGTACATCCAAGGGATTTAAATGTTAACCCATCCATAACTAAAATATGTCTATTTACAAGGAAGGACGAAGATCCCGCGATTTGTCGATCCTTAATTTCCGGAAAGACGATTCTTATAAAGGGTGGTTAAATTTTAAGGGTCGATGTTAATTTTGAATAAAACACAAATTATTATTACGAAATTATTGTCATTTCTTTTTGTTATGATAATATTGGTATGGTTCAATTATGTATGGAAGAAAATATCGGCCAAATGGCCGCCGCGACCTCGGCGGCACACCTCCATCCGATGGTACAAATTTTCTATATCTATATAGAATTATCTCATTCTTTAGCTCTTGAATTGTTGCTGGCTTATTGACGTACACCTTTTCTTTCAAATAACACAAAAGAAAGAAGTCCAACGGTGTCAAATCACATGATCTTGGCGGCCAACTGACATCGGCACGGCGTGAGATAACACGGCCATTGAATTTGTTGCGCAAAAGAGCCATTGTTTCGTTAGCTGTGTGGCAAGTGGCACCGACCTGTTGAAACCACATATTGTCAACATCCATATCTTCCAATTCGGGCCATAAAAGCACAGTAACTGCCTGAACGGCCTCATTTCGAAGAAGTATGGCCCGATGACGTCGCCAGCCCATAAGCAGCACCAAACGAACTGGGCTAGTATGCACAGGTGTTTTCATATCTTCTACAGACCAGGTTTGCTGAAATTTTTGCACAATTCTCCCGATTATGGACACATTTGGTCGATTATGCTGATCAAAAAACATCACGAAGTGCAGGAAATGCATTTTCATTTGAACGCCCATTTTCGTAAAAGGCTTAAAAAACTTTAACGCGTTGCTCCATTGTGTATCTTTCCATGGTTCAAATTGAGTTAGTCTGAAATTGAGAAATGTCAAATGAAATGCAGAAAAAAACTTGACGTTTAGGTGTGGTTCACATTCAACATCTGCCCTTACAATTTACCACTCTTTATCTTAAAAGGTGAAATACTTGTGAGTAATATTTGATCATAAACTGAGTTGGAAAGATCACCTAGAAGAAAGCGTTACCAAGGCCGACAAATGTTAGTCGTTATGCAGATGAGCTACAGGTAAAAATCACACACACCAGGCCAAAAGACTTCAGACCAATTAGCCTATCCTCCTTCCTATTGAAAGGTCTGGAAAGACTTTTAGATTATTTCATTAGGGAAAAAGTGGATACAAAACTCCTGTCGGTGAACCAACATTCTTACAATAAGGGGAAGTCTACAGAATCAGCCCTGCACGAACTTGTGAGCACTATCGAATCGTCCCTGCATTTCAAGGAATTCACCATGGTGAATTCCTTGAAATGCAGAAGCAGCGGTTTGGGCGTAAACACAAACAAGACAGAATTTGTTCTTTTTACTAGGATGAATAATGTCCCACATGTGAACCCTCCACCTCGGATAAATGGAACAGATCTAGTCTTTTCTGAAAGTGCAAAATTTTTAGGAATAATTCTAGATAGAAAACTGTTATTTAGACTTAACGTATTGGAACGTGTAAGGAAGGCCAACGTCGCCTTATATTCCTGCAAAAAGGCTGTAGGGTCGCGGCGGGGCCTCTCTCCTAAAATCGTCCACTGGATATATATAGCAGTAGTTCGTCCTATATGTACTGTTATACGGCATTGTGGTATGGTAGACGGCAACTGACAAACTAAGCATCACCAACCTACTAACAAAGGTTCAGCATAAGCGGAGCATGAAGGACTACAGCTACCGAGTCTCTACAAGCCGAGTCTCTACAATTTTGTAGGCAGCGGAATAAGGCACCTATAGCGTGCCGTCTTGCCGCCCAACCGTAGTCATAGGATTTACAAGATGGGAACCCAAATAAAAGTATTATGGTTGGGTTATTGGCGTAATGTGTCCAGGCATTCATATAATAACACTTGTAACTAATCACAGAAAAAGTGTTGTGGGCCAAAAAATCAGAACAAAAGCTCGAGCACACTGAATAATTTGGCATCAGCACAGTGAGTCTAAAATCAGTATTCTCCCCCGTATGGCCTCCTATGTGAATACTGAGATTATAATGAAGGTGTTGTTTCCAATCCGCAACTCATTCCCTCCAAATTAACACAATTACTTATTGTGCGATGAGATATTTTTAGCAGCAGAAATTCGAATTCATCATGAAAACATGAAAACTGTTTTTAATTTTACCAGTAACTCTGATGAAACCTGGGGGCAATGTAGCTGTTGTTTAGTAATATTATAAATTGTAGCTTCATTCTTCTTTAGTCGCGTCTTCAATTCAATTCGTTAATATCTTAGCTTTACGTAACTGGTTTATAGTCCTCAGACAATTTATCGTTAAATATAAATTTTCGGATATTTGAGTATTTTTTTATATTTTTTGATAATATATAATCTTTAAAGTTTCGTATGTCGGAATTATATTGAAATATTAATATAAATATTTACTTATCTATTATTATTAATTAATATACCTATTTCTATCAGTTCAAAGGTATCCCTTGATGAACCTGAAATACAAATCGACAATCCAGACTCCTCCCTCCCAATTGATCTGAACAATTACAGTAGTCATTGGCCTGATTATCAGGATGAAGAAGATGAGCCCGAAGCTGCAGCAACCCAAGAAGAGAATATCGCAGCCACTAATCCATTCTCAAGTGACGAAGAAACAACAGAACATCACAATTTCAACAATATGGACGAAGAAGACGTTAAACATTTTGTTGATACTTTAGCACAACCGGAAATTTCCATAAAAGGTAAGCTCTAAATTAAACATAGCATTCATGCATGCATTCAATAAAACAATCGCCGTCATCTGACAGTGCTAAACCAGCTAGCTATTCAGGGGCGGGATATATTAAACAAAATCAATTAGAACAAGTTTCGTGCCTTGCATTTCTAACATTTTGTCATAATTTATCAAGTGAACAATTGTAACAAACTAACCAATTCCAAAAAAAGGAATAAATCATTTTTCAAAAAAATAGAACTAATAATAATTACAAATATGGGTTCGTATTAATTCTTTGAATAAATCTCCATTAAAAACATTTATTTTGACTATATTATTTGCTTACAGTTGAAAAAGTCGACTATAATGACAGCAATTCACCTGATAAGAAGCCTCCAAAACTACATGAAGACAATTCAATGGAAGAAAACAACATTAAAGTTCCACCTCTGAAACCCGAAGGAACCGACGAAGAATATGAAGAAAAAATTAAACCGGGTGAAATTAGCGACGATAACTTCCATGATGAATATCACAGTGATGACCATAGCAGTGAAGAGGAGGAAAGAGACATAACCTACACAGATAATGAAGCTGAAGGGCAGCAAGGGGACAAAAACTACACAGACAATGAAGACGAAGAGGATGATGAGGAGGAGGAGAAAGATGAGGATGCTGACTTCAAACCAATATTAACGTCCTCAGATGAAAAAAGAGCAGATAGGTACTAAGAAATCACGAAAAGAAATCCCCGCTTGTTCCTCATCCTCTTCGGTAAAGGTAAGAAGGCCCCGTCGCCGTCATGCTTCCTCGAAAACAGAAGATAATCGTTGCAAAGAATGTGATCGCACCTTCTCGCGGTATAACCACCTGTTGCGACATATGCTGACACATAGCTCTGAAAAACCACACGTCTGCAAATTCTGCTCTAAGGGATTCTCGCGTTCCGATCACTTAGCAAAGCATATACAAAGCATACATTGTGAAAAGAATTATAAGTGTGAACAGTGTGACAGCGCATATGGGCGCAAAGATCACCTACAGCGTCATATAGAAACTCGGCATAACAAAAATCCATCCGCCCCAAAACCACAATACGAATGCGATGTGTGCGAGAAGAAATTCACCACCAAAACCTATTTAATAAGGCACAAACTATTGCATACAGATCGTCTGTACGCCTGCAAACACTGTTCCGAAACTTTCACTGAGAAGGAGCAAATGAAGGAGCACCAGAAACAAAAGCACACACAGCCCCGCAATTTCCTCTGTAGCATCTGCGGGGACTCTTTTCAGCGTAATGAATATCTTAAGATTCATATGAGACGTCATACTGGGGAAAAACCTTACAAGTGTCGGTACTGTGAGAAGGGATTTCCTCGAAGCACGGATTTAAAAATGCACGAAAGGTTAGTAATCCCTCTCAGAAGTACATATTAAATGAATATTTCACTAACAGATATATGTATATATTTTCAAATTTAGATATCATATAGGTCTTAAGCCGAATCTTTGCAATTTGTGTGGCAAAGGTTTCCATCGTCCTTACAATCTTACCATTCACATGCGTACCCATACGGGAGAGAAGCCGTATAGATGTAATCAGTGTCCTCAAGCGTTTGCTCAGAGTAATGACTTGAAGGCTCACATTAGGCGGCATACTGGCGAACGTTTCCGCTGTGATGAGTGTAGCGCTGCCTTTTTGCAACGTTATGGTCTAAATGCCCATTTAAGAACAGTACATGGTATTGTGGTTACATCTTTTACCGGTCGTTTACGTAAAGCTGATCAGACTGGAGATGATACGGAAGCAACGGGGAAAAATATTTTAACCGGGGACGAGGAACAACAGATACCAGGGACCGAACATGTGCAACAAAACGCCGATAACTCAACCACCACCACAACATCACCTATGTATTTGGGCCCACTTCTTTTAAATCCCATACCTATGAGTTCGGCAGCAGGGGCAACGTCCATAGATGGCACGCTTCTACCGCCTCCACATCCAACGCCTACACAACTGTAATATAATTAGAGATATAAGCAAGTATTGTATTTAAATGTATTATTTAAGCTGAAACCATAGAATTAGTTATTTTTTATTTATGTAAACTTACATTTTAATCACACAAAATCAAGTAAATTATAAATTTTACATGAAAATATGTGGTATTTTGTTTGAAGGATTTTTTTTTGCACTGAAAAATTCTATTGCCTAGCAAATCAAATTTAAAATATTTTTTATACGTATTTATAAAAACCATCATAGGAAGGGTGTTATATAAAAAAGTGACCATTTTTCGCAAGGAGCGGTACTGAAAGAAATAAAATGTAAACCCGTCAGAGCGCTTGTTTAAATTTATTATATGTCTATTTATATTCAAACCTGAACCGCTATGAACTATTTATACTTTGGACGATCTTATGCAATAAGAAATATGTATATGGATAAATTTCAGCATATCGCTCAAAACTTCCTTATCTAGAGCTTCAAAAAGAATAATCGGAAGGGACATTTCTATGAGGGTTATATCTAATTATCAACCGATGTGCCCTATTTTCTTGGGGTATGATAATTGTAGCGATATAATGTATAAATGATAAAGTTTCATCCAAAAATTGTCCTATAAGGGAACAACCAACAACAATTTTTGTAAGTATGTTTAATTTTTTTTTTCAATTTTCTATTTTTTATTATATTAATAATTTATAATTCTTTCAATTTATTATTTTAATTTTCAGGCGTGTCTCAATCAAATATTTTTGTAAGTATCTTATGTTTTTTCCTATTTTCATTGTTTTCGCCATTTTCTAATTATTTTTTTCCTGTATATTTTCTTTTGCAGAATTATGTCAGACGACCGTGATTTATTTGAATCTGACGATGGTGCAGCCGAAGAGGTGGTGCAGAAGCAGCAGATGGAAGTGGAAGAGGCACTGGTTGTGGAGGGTGGTGGCGAAGGGAAGGCATCGGCACAGCATGACGCCAGGATGAAGCTGAAACGGGCAAAGCGTAAGTATTTATGTATTATATTATTTATTTATTATATTTTTTTAATAAGTATATTTTTATTGTTATCCCAGAAAAACTGATGAGAACGGACAAATTTTGTTTGCAATTGGCTGGTGCAGTACGCCGCGAAAGAGTACTATGGGACCACAAATCACCAGATCATCGACACCCGTTGATGCTGTCAAAGGCGTACGAGAGGGTGACAGCGGAAATTATGAGCCTTTACCCATATGTGAAGTTCCAAAAAGAAGATATACACCAGCGCTTCCGGAGCATGAAATCTACGGCAATCAGATCTAAACGAAAATTGATTAGTGAAGGAGTTGAACCGGTGCTCAAATATTATGATGCAATGAAGTTCATCTGGGAGGACGAGTAAATTCAATATATCTTATTTATATTTAAATTATATCTTAATTATATCTCATTAAAACTTCATTATTCATTAAAACTTCATTCATTATATCTTCATTAAAACTTCGTTATATATATATCTTCATTAAATCTTACCATTCACATGCGTACCCATACGGGAGAGAAGCCGTATAGATGTAATCAGTGTCCTCAAGCGTTTGCTCAGAGTAATGACTTGAAGGCTCACATTAGGCGGCATACTGGCGAACGTTTCCGCTGTGATGAGTGTAGCGCTGCCTTTTTGCAACGTTATGGTCTAAATGCCCATTTAAGAACAGTACATGGTATTGTGGTTACATCTTTTACCGGTCGTTTACGTAAAGCTGATCAGACTGGAGATGATACGGAAGCAACGGGGAAAAATATTTTAACCGGGGACGAGGAACAACAGATACCAGGGACCGAACATGTGCAACAAAACGCCGATAACTCAACCACCACCACAACATCACCTATGTATTTGGGCCCACTTCTTTTAAATCCCATACCTATGAGTTCGGCAGCAGGGGCAACGTCCATAGATGGCACGCTTCTACCGCCTCCACATCCAACGCCTACACAACTGTAATATAATTAGAGATATAAGCAAGTATTGTATTTAAATGTATTATTTAAGCTGAAACCATAGAATTAGTTATTTTTTATTTATGTAAACTTACATTTTAATCACACAAAATCAAGTAAATTATAAATTTTACATGAAAATATGTGGTATTTTGTTTGAAGGATTTTTTTTGCACTGAAAAATTCTATTGCCTAGCAAATCAAATTTAAAATATTTTTTATACGTATTTATAAAAACCATCATAGGAAGGGTGTTATATAAAAAAGTGACCATTTTTCGCAAGAAGCGGTACTGAAAGAAATAAAATGTAAACCCGTCAGAGCGCTTGTTTAAATTTATTATATGTCTATTTATATTCAAACCTGAACCGCTATGAACTATTTATACTTTGGACGATCTTATGCAATAAGAAATATGTATATGGATAAATTTCAGCATATCGCTCAAAACTTCCTTATCTAGAGCTTCAAAAAGAATAATCGGAAGGGACATTTCTATGAGGGTTATATCTAATTATCAACCGATGTGCCCTATTTTCTTGGGGTATGATAATTGTAGCGATATAATGTATAAATGATAAAGTTTCATCCAAAAATTGTCCTATAAGGGAACAACCAACAACAATTTTTGTAAGTATGTTTAATTTTTTTTTTTTCAATTTTCTATTTTTTATTATATTAATAATTTATAATTCTTTCAATTTATTATTTTAATTTTCAGGCGTGTCTCAATCAAATATTTTTGTAAGTATCTTATGTTTTTTCCTATTTTCATTGTTTTCGCCATTTTCTAATTATTTTTTTCCTGTATATTTTCTTTTGCAGAATTATGTCAGACGACCGTGATTTATTTGAATCTGACGATGGTGCAGCCGAAGAGGTGGTGCAGAAGCAGCAGATGGAAGTGGAAGAGGCACTGGTTGTGGAGGGTGGTGGCGAAGGGAAGGCATCGGCACAGCATGACGCCAGGATGAAGCTGAAACGGGCAAAGCGTAAGTATTTATTTATTATATTATTTATTTATTATATTTTTTTAATAAGTATATTTTTATTGTTATCCCAGAAAAACTGATGAGAACGGACAAATTTTGTTTGCAATTGGCTGGTGCAGTACGCCGCGAAAGAGTACTATGGGACCACAAATCACCAGATCATCGACACCCGTTGATGCTGTCAAAGGCGTACGAGAGGGTGACAGCGGAAATTATGAGCCTTTACCCATATGTGAAGTTCCAAAAAGAAGATATACACCAGCGCTTCCGGAGCATGAAATCTACGGCAATCAGATCTAAACGAAAATTGATTAGTGAAGGAGTTGAACCGGTGCTCAAATATTATGATGCAATGAAGTTCATCTGGGAGGACGAGTAAATTCAATATATCTTATTTATATTTAAATTATATCTTAATTATATCTCATTAAAACTTCATTATTCATTAAAACTTCATTCATTATATCTTCATTAAAAGTTCATTATATATATATCTTCATTAAATCTTACCATTCACATGCGTACCCATACGGGAGAGAAGCCGTATAGATGTAATCAGTGTCCTCAAGCGTTTGCTCAGAGTAATGACTTGAAGGCTCACATTAGGCGGCATACTGGCGAACGTTTCCGCTGTGATGAGTGTAGCGCTGCCTTTTTGCAACGTTATGGTCTAAATGCCCATTTAAGAACAGTACATGGTATTGTGGTTACATCTTTTACCGGTCGTTTACGTAAAGCTGATCAGACTGGAGATGATACGGAAGCAACGGGGAAAAATATTTTAACCGGGGACGAGGAACAACAGATACCAGGGACCGAACATGTGCAACAAAACGCCGATAACTCAACCACCACCACAACATCACCTATGTATTTGGGCCCACTTCTTTTAAATCCCATACCTATGAGTTCGGCAGCAGGGGCAACGTCCATAGATGGCACGCTTCTACCGCCTCCACATCCAACGCCTACACAACTGTAATATAATTAGAGATATAAGCAAGTATTGTATTTAAATGTATTATTTAAGCTGAAACCATAGAATTAGTTATTTTTTATTTATGTAAACTTACATTTTAATCACACAAAATCAAGTAAATTATAAATTTTACATGAAAATATGTGGTATTTTGTTTGAAGGATTTTTTTTTGCACTGAAAAATTCTATTGCCTAGCAAATCAAATTTAAAATATTTTTTATACGTATTTATAAAAACCATCATAGGAAGGGTGTTATATAAAAAAGTGACCATTTTTCGCAAGGAGCGGTACTGAAAGAAATAAAATGTAAACCCGTCAGAGCGCTTGTTTAAATTTATTATATGTCTATTTATATTCAAACCTGAACCGCTATGAACTATTTATACTTTGGACGATCTTATGCAATAAGAAATATGTATATGGATAAATTTCAGCATATCGCTCAAAACTTCCTTATCTAGAGCTTCAAAAAGAATAATCGGAAGGGACATTTCTATGAGGGTTATATCTAATTATCAACCGATGTGCCCTATTTTCTTGGGGTATGATAATTGTAGCGATATAATGTATAAATGATAAAGTTTCATCCAAAAATTGTCCTATAAGGGAACAACCAACAACAATTTTTGTAAGTATGTTTAATTTTTTTTTTCAATTTTCTATTTTTTATTATATTAATACACTGAAAAAAATTTGTCATAAAATTAAAGAAATGCTCCAAAGACGTCATTAGTTTTTAAAATAAGTACATTTTGTACTTAAAATATAGATAATTTCAATAATATTAAGTAATTTACTTCATTTTAAGTAAATTTTCTTAATTTTAAGTACAAAATTTACTTATTTTGAAGACTAAGGACGTCTTTGGAGCATTTCTTTAATTTAATGACACATTTTTTTTCAGTGTAATTTATAATTCTTTCAATTTATTATTTTAATTTTCAGGCGTGTCTCAATCAAATATTTTTGTAAGTATCTTATGTTTTTTCCTATTTTCATTGTTTTCGCCATTTTCTAATTATTTTTTTCCTGTATATTTTCTTTTGCAGAATTATGTCAGACGACCGTGATTTATTTGAATCTGACGATGGTGCAGCCGAAGAGGTGGTGCAGAAGCAGCAGATGGAAGTGGAAGAGGCACTGGTTGTGGGGGGTGGTGGCGAAGGGAAGGCATCGGCACAGCATGACGCCAGGATGAAGCTGAAACGGGCAAAGCGTAAGTATTTATTTATTATATTATTTATTTATTATATTTTTTTAATAAGTATATTTTTATCGTTATCCCAGAAAAACTGATGAGAACGGACAAATTTTGTTTGCAATTGGCTGGTGCAGTACGCCGCGAAAGAGTACTATGGGACCACAAATCACCAGATCATCGACACCCGTTGATGCTGTCAAAGGCGTACGAGAGGGTGACAGCGGAAATTATGAGCCTTTACCCATATGTGAAGTTCCAAAAAGAAGATATACACCAGCGCTTCCGGAGCATGAAATCTACGGCAATCAGATCTAAACGAAAATTGATTAGTGAAGGAGTTGAACCGGTGCTCAAATATTATGATGCAATGAAGTTCATCTGGGAGGACGAGTAAATTCAATATATCTTATTTATATTTAAATTATATCTTAATTATATCTCATTAAAACTTCATTATTCATTAAAACTTCATTCATTATATCTTCATTAAAAGTTCATTATATATATATCTTCATTAAATCTTACCATTCACATGCGTACCCATACGGGAGAGAAGCCGTATAGATGTAATCAGTGTCCTCAAGCGTTTGCTCAGAGTAATGACTTGAAGGCTCACATTAGGCGGCATACTGGCGAACGTTTCCGCTGTGATGAGTGTAGCGCTGCCTTTTTGCAACGTTATGGTCTAAATGCCCATTTAAGAACAGTACATGGTATTGTGGTTACATCTTTTACCGGTCGTTTACGTAAAGCTGATCAGACTGGAGATGATACGGAAGCAACGGGGAAAAATATTTTAACCGGGGACGAGGAACAACAGATACCAGGGACCGAACATGTGCAACAAAACGCCGATAACTCAACCACCACCACAACATCACCTATGTATTTGGGCCCACTTCTTTTAAATCCCATACCTATGAGTTCGGCAGCAGGGGCAACGTCCATAGATGGCACGCTTCTACCGCCTCCACATCCAACGCCTACACAACTGTAATATAATTAGAGATATAAGCAAGTATTGTATTTAAATGTATTATTTAAGCTGAAACCATAGAATTAGTTATTTTTTATTTATGTAAACTTACATTTTAATCACACAAAATCAAGTAAATTATAAATTTTACATGAAAATATGTGGTATTTTGTTTGAAGGATTTTTTTTTGCACTGAAAAATTCTATTGCCTAGCAAATCAAATTTAAAATATTTTTTATACGTATTTATAAAAACCATCATAGGAAGGGTGTTATATAAAAAAGTGACCATTTTTCGCAAGGAGCGGTACTGAAAGAAATAAAATGTAAACCCGTCAGAGCGCTTGTTTAAATTTATTATATGTCTATTTATATTCAAACCTGAACCGCTATGAACTATTTATACTTTGGACGATCTTATGCAATAAGAAATATGTATATGGATAAATTTCAGCATATCGCTCAAAACTTCCTTATCTAGAGCTTCAAAAAGAATAATCGGAAGGGACATTTCTATGAGGGTTATATCTAATTATCAACCGATGTGCCCTATTTTCTTGGGGTATGATAATTGTAGCGATATAATGTATAAATGATAAAGTTTCATCCAAAAATTGTCCTATAAGGGAACAACCAACAACAATTTTTGTAAGTATGTTTAATTTTTTTTTTCAATTTTCTATTTTTTATTATATTAATAATTTATAATTCTTTCAATTTATTATTTTAATTTTCAGGCGTGTCTCAATCAAATATTTTTGTAAGTATCTTATGTTTTTTCCTATTTTCATTGTTTTCGCCATTTTCTAATTATTTTTTTCCTGTATATTTTCTTTTGCAGAATTATGTCAGACGACCGTGATTTATTTGAATCTGACGATGGTGCAGCCGAAGAGGTGGTGCAGAAGCAGCAGATGGAAGTGGAAGAGGCACTGGTTGTGGAGGGTGGTGGCGAAGGGAAGGCATCGGCACAGCATGACGCCAGGATGAAGCTGAAACGGGCAAAGCGTAAGTATTTATGTATTATATTATTTATTTATTATATTTTTTTAATAAGTATATTTTTATTGTTATCCCAGAAAAACTGATGAGAACGGACAAATTTTGTTTGCAATTGGCTGGTGCAGTACGCCGCGAAAGAGTACTATGGGACCACAAATCACCAGATCATCGACACCCGTTGATGCTGTCAAAGGCGTACGAGAGGGTGACAGCGGAAATTATGAGCCTTTACCCATATGTGAAGTTCCAAAAAGAAGATATACACCAGCGCTTCCGGAGCATGAAATCTACGGCAATCAGATCTAAACGAAAATTGATTAGTGAAGGAGTTGAACCGGTGCTCAAATATTATGATGCAATGAAGTTCATCTGGGAGGACGAGTAAATTCAATATATCTTATTTATATTTAAATTATATCTTAATTATATCTCATTAAAACTTCATTATTCATTAAAACTTCATTCATTATATCTTCATTAAAACTTCATTATATATATATCTTCATTAAATCTTACCATTCACATGCGTACCCATACGGGAGAGAAGCCGTATAGATGTAATCAGTGTCCTCAAGCGTTTGCTCAGAGTAATGACTTGAAGGCTCACATTAGGCGGCATACTGGCGAACGTTTCCGCTGTGATGAGTGTAGCGCTGCCTTTTTGCAACGTTATGGTCTAAATGCCCATTTAAGAACAGTACATGGTATTGTGGTTACATCTTTTACCGGTCGTTTACGTAAAGCTGATCAGACTGGAGATGATACGGAAGCAACGGGGAAAAATATTTTAACCGGGGACGAGGAACAACAGATACCAGGGACCGAACATGTGCAACAAAACGCCGATAACTCAACCACCACCACAACATCACCTATGTATTTGGGCCCACTTCTTTTAAATCCCATACCTATGAGTTCGGCAGCAGGGGCAACGTCCATAGATGGCACGCTTCTACCGCCTCCACATCCAACGCCTACACAACTGTAATATAATTAGAGATATAAGCAAGTATTGTATTTAAATGTATTATTTAAGCTGAAACCATAGAATTAGTTATTTTTTATTTATGTAAACTTACATTTTAATCACACAAAATCAAGTAAATTATAAATTTTACATGAAAATATGTGGTATTTTGTTTGAAGGATTTTTTTTTGCACTGAAAAATTCTATTGCCTAGCAAATCAAATTTAAAATATTTTTTATACGTATTTATAAAAACCATCATAGGAAGGGTGTTATATAAAAAAGTGACCATTTTTCGCAAGGAGCGGTACTGAAAGAAATAAAATGTAAACCCGTCAGAGCGCTTGTTTAAATTTATTATATGTCTATTTATATTCAAACCTGAACCGCTATGAACTATTTATACTTTGGACGATCTTATGCAATAAGAAATATGTATATGGATAAATTTCAGCATATCGCTCAAAACTTCCTTATCTAGAGCTTCAAAAAGAATAATCGGAAGGGACATTTCTATGAGGGTTATATCTAATTATCAACCGATGTGCCCTATTTTCTTGGGGTATGATAATTGTAGCGATATAATGTATAAATGATAAAGTTTCATCCAAAAATTGTCCTATAAGGGAACAACCAACAACAATTTTTGTAAGTATGTTTAATTTTTTTTTTCAATTTTCTATTTTTTATTATATTAATAATTTATAATTCTTTCAATTTATTATTTTAATTTTCAGGCGTGTCTCAATCAAATATTTTTGTAAGTATCTTATGTTTTTTCCTATTTTCATTGTTTTCGCCATTTTCTAATTATTTTTTTCCTGTATATTTTCTTTTGCAGAATTATGTCAGACGACCGTGATTTATTTGAATCTGACGATGGTGCAGCCGAAGAGGTGGTGCAGAAGCAGCAGATGGAAGTGGAAGAGGCACTGGTTGTGGAGGGTGGTGGCGAAGGGAAGGCATCGGCACAGCATGACGCCAGGATGAAGCTGAAACGGGCAAAGCGTAAGTATTTATTTATTATATTATTTATTTATTATATTTTTTTAATAAGTATATTTTTATTGTTATCCCAGAAAAACTGATGAGAACGGACAAATTTTGTTTGCAATTGGCTGGTGCAGTACGCCGCGAAAGAGTACTATGACCACAAATCACCAGATCATCGACACCCGTTGATGCAGTCAAAGGCGTACGAGAGGGTGACAGCGGAAATTATGAGCCTTTACCCATATGTGAAGTTCCAAAAAGAAGATATACACCAGCGCTTCCGGAGCATGAAATCTACGGCAATCAGATCTAAACGAAAATTGATTAGTGAAGGAGTTGAACCGGTGCTCAAATATTATGATGCAATGAAGTTCATCTGGGAGGACGAGTAAATTCAATATATCTTATTTATATTTAAATTATATCTTAATTATATCTCATTAAAACTTCATTATTCATTAAAACTTCATTCATTATATCTTCATTAAAACTTCATTATATATATATCTTCATTAAATCTTACCATTCACATGCGTACCCATACGGGAGAGAAGCCGTATAGATGTAATCAGTGTCCTCAAGCGTTTGCTCAGAGTAATGACTTGAAGGCTCACATTAGGCGGCATACTGGCGAACGTTTCCGCTGTGATGAGTGTAGCGCTGCCTTTTTGTAACGTTATGGTCTAAATGCCCATTTTACGTAAAGGTCGTTTACGTAAAGCTGATCAGACTGGAGATGATACGGAAGCAACGGGGAAAAATATTTTAACCGGGGACGAGGAACAACAGATACCAGGGACCGAACATGTGCAACAAAACGCCGATAACTCAACCACCACCACAACATCACCTATGTATTTGGGCCCACTTCTTTTAAATCCCATACCTATGAGTTCGGCAGCAGGGGCAACGTCCATAGATGGCACGCTTCTACCGCCTCCACATCCAACGCCTACACAACTGTAATATAATTAGAGATATAAGCAAGTATTGTATTTAAATGTATTATTTAAGCTGAAACCATAGAATTAGTTATTTTTTATTTATGTAAACTTACATTTTAATCACACAAAATCAAGTAAATTATAAATTTTACATGAAAATATGTGGTATTTTGTTTGAAGGATTTTTTTTTGCACTGAAAAATTCTATTGCCTAGCAAATCAAATTTAAAATATTTTTTATACGTATTTATAAAAACCATCATAGGAAGGGTGTTATATAAAAAAGTGACCATTTTTCGCAAGGAGCGGTACTGAAAGAAATAAAATGTAAACCCGTCAGAGCGCTTGTTTAAATTTATTATATGTCTATTTATATTCAAACCTGAACCGCTATGAACTATTTATACTTTGGACGATCTTATGCAATAAGAAATATGTATATGGATAAATTTCAGCATATCGCTCAAAACTTCCTTATCTAGAGCTTCAAAAAGAATAATCGGAAGGGACATTTCTATGAGGGTTATATCTAATTATCAACCGATGTGCCCTATTTTCTTGGGGTATGATAATTGTAGCGATATAATGTATAAATGATAAAGTTTCATCCAAAAATTGTCCTATAAGGGAACAACCAACAACAATTTTTGTAAGTATGTTTAATTTTTTTTTTCAATTTTCTATTTTTTATTATATTAATACACTGAAAAAAATTTGTCATAAAATTAAAGAAATGCTCCAAAGACGTCATTAGTTTTTAAAATAAGTACATTTTGTACTTAAAATATAGATAATTTCAATAATATTAAGTAATTTACTTCATTTTAAGTAAATTTTCTTAATTTTAAGTACAAAATTTACTTATTTTGAAGACTAAGGACGTCTTTGGAGCATTTCTTTAATTTAATGACACATTTTTTTTCAGTGTAATTTATAATTCTTTCAATTTATTATTTTAATTTTCAGGCGTGTCTCAATCAAATATTTTTGTAAGTATCTTATGTTTTTTCCTATTTTCATTGTTTTCGCCATTTTCTAATTATTTTTTTCCTGTATATTTTCTTTTGCAGAATTATGTCAGACGACCGTGATTTATTTGAATCTGACGATGGTGCAGCCGAAGAGGTGGTGCAGAAGCAGCAGATGGAAGTGGAAGAGGCACTGGTTGTGGGGGGTGGTGGCGAAGGGAAGGCATCGGCACAGCATGACGCCAGGATGAAGCTGAAACGGGCAAAGCGTAAGTATTTATTTATTATATTATTTATTTATTATATTTTTTTAATAAGTATATTTTTATCGTTATCCCAGAAAAACTGATGAGAACGGACAAATTTTGTTTGCAATTGGCTGGTGCAGTACGCCGCGAAAGAGTACTATGGGACCACAAATCACCAGATCATCGACACCCGTTGATGCTGTCAAAGGCGTACGAGAGGGTGACAGCGGAAATTATGAGCCTTTACCCATATGTGAAGTTCCAAAAAGAAGATATACACCAGCGCTTCCGGAGCATGAAATCTACGGCAATCAGATCTAAACGAAAATTGATTAGTGAAGGAGTTGAACCGGTGCTCAAATATTATGATGCAATGAAGTTCATCTGGGAGGACGAGTAAATTCAATATATCTTATTTATATTTAAATTATATCTTAATTATATCTCATTAAAACTTCATTATTCATTAAAACTTCATTCATTATATCTTCATTAAAAGTTCATTATATATATATCTTCATTAAATCTTACCATTCACATGCGTACCCATACGGGAGAGAAGCCGTATAGATGTAATCAGTGTCCTCAAGCGTTTGCTCAGAGTAATGACTTGAAGGCTCACATTAGGCGGCATACTGGCGAACGTTTCCGCTGTGATGAGTGTAGCGCTGCCTTTTTGCAACGTTATGGTCTAAATGCCCATTTAAGAACAGTACATGGTATTGTGGTTACATCTTTTACCGGTCGTTTACGTAAAGCTGATCAGACTGGAGATGATACGGAAGCAACGGGGAAAAATATTTTAACCGGGGACGAGGAACAACAGATACCAGGGACCGAACATGTGCAACAAAACGCCGATAACTCAACCACCACCACAACATCACCTATGTATTTGGGCCCACTTCTTTTAAATCCCATACCTATGAGTTCGGCAGCAGGGGCAACGTCCATAGATGGCACGCTTCTACCGCCTCCACATCCAACGCCTACACAACTGTAATATAATTAGAGATATAAGCAAGTATTGTATTTAAATGTATTATTTAAGCTGAAACCATAGAATTAGTTATTTTTTATTTATGTAAACTTACATTTTAATCACACAAAATCAAGTAAATTATAAATTTTACATGAAAATATGTGGTATTTTGTTTGAAGGATTTTTTTTTGCACTGAAAAATTCTATTGCCTAGCAAATCAAATTTAAAATATTTTTTATACGTATTTATAAAAACCATCATAGGAAGGGTGTTATATAAAAAAGTGACCATTTTTCGCAAGGAGCGGTACTGAAAGAAATAAAATGTAAACCCGTCAGAGCGCTTGTTTAAATTTATTATATGTCTATTTATATTCAAACCTGAACCGCTATGAACTATTTATACTTTGGACGATCTTATGCAATAAGAAATATGTATATGGATAAATTTCAGCATATCGCTCAAAACTTCCTTATCTAGAGCTTCAAAAAGAATAATCGGAAGGGACATTTCTATGAGGGTTATATCTAATTATCAACCGATGTGCCCTATTTTCTTGGGGTATGATAATTGTAGCGATATAATGTATAAATGATAAAGTTTCATCCAAAAATTGTCCTATAAGGGAACAACCAACAACAATTTTTGTAAGTATGTTTAATTTTTTTTTTCAATTTTCTATTTTTTATTATATTAATAATTTATAATTCTTTCAATTTATTATTTTAATTTTCAGGCGTGTCTCAATCAAATATTTTTGTAAGTATCTTATGTTTTTTCCTATTTTCATTGTTTTCGCCATTTTCTAATTATTTTTTTCCTGTATATTTTCTTTTGCAGAATTATGTCAGACGACCGTGATTTATTTGAATCTGACGATGGTGCAGCCGAAGAGGTGGTGCAGAAGCAGCAGATGGAAGTGGAAGAGGCACTGGTTGTGGAGGGTGGTGGCGAAGGGAAGGCATCGGCACAGCATGACGCCAGGATGAAGCTGAAACGGGCAAAGCGTAAGTATTTATTTATTATATTATTTATTTATTATATTTTTTTAATAAGTATATTTTTATTGTTATCCCAGAAAAACTGATGAGAACGGACAAATTTTGTTTGCAATTGGCTGGTGCAGTACGCCGCGAAAGAGTACTATGGGACCACAAATCACCAGATCATCGACACCCGTTGATGCTGTCAAAGGCGTACGAGAGGGTGACAGCGGAAATTATGAGCCTTTACCCATATGTGAAGTTCCAAAAAGAAGATATACACCAGCGCTTCCGGAGCATGAAATCTACGGCAATCAGATCTAAACGAAAATTGATTAGTGAAGGAGTTGAACCGGTGCTCAAATATTATGATGCAATGAAGTTCATCTGGGAGGACGAGTAAATTCAATATATCTTATTTATATTTAAATTATATCTTAATTATATCTCATTAAAACTTCATTATTCATTAAAACTTCATTCATTATATCTTCATTAAAACTTCATTATATATATATCTTCATTAAATCTTACCATTCACATGCGTACCCATACGGGAGAGAAGCCGTATAGATGTAATCAGTGTCCTCAAGCGTTTGCTCAGAGTAATGACTTGAAGGCTCACATTAGGCGGCATACTGGCGAACGTTTCCGCTGTGATGAGTGTAGCGCTGCCTTTTTGCAACGTTATGGTCTAAATGCCCATTTTACGTAAAGGTCGTTTACGTAAAGCTGATCAGACTGGAGATGATACGGAAGCAACGGGGAAAAATATTTTAACCGGGGACGAGGAACAACAGATACCAGGGACCGAACATGTGCAACAAAACGCCGATAACTCAACCACCACCACAACATCACCTATGTATTTGGGCCCACTTCTTTTAAATCCCATACCTATGAGTTCGGCAGCAGGGGCAACGTCCATAGATGGCACGCTTCTACCGCCTCCACATCCAACGCCTACACAACTGTAATATAATTAGAGATATAAGCAAGTATTGTATTTAAATGTATTATTTAAGCTGAAACCATAGAATTAGTTATTTTTTATTTATGTAAACTTACATTTTAATCACACAAAATCAAGTAAATTATAAATTTTACATGAAAATATGTGGTATTTTGTTTGAAGGATTTTTTTTTGCACTGAAAAATTCTATTGCCTAGCAAATCAAATTTAAAATATTTTTTATACGTATTTATAAAAACCATCATAGGAAGGGTGTTATATAAAAAAGTGACCATTTTTCGCAAGGAGCGGTACTGAAAGAAATAAAATGTAAACCCGTCAGAGCGCTTGTTTAAATTTATTATATGTCTATTTATATTCAAACCTGAACCGCTATGAACTATTTATACTTTGGACGATCTTATGCAATAAGAAATATGTATATGGATAAATTTCAGCATATCGCTCAAAACTTCCTTATCTAGAGCTTCAAAAAGAATAATCGGAAGGGACATTTCTATGAGGGTTATATCTAATTATCAACCGATGTGCCCTATTTTCTTGGGGTATGATAATTGTAGCGATATAATGTATAAATGATAAAGTTTCATCCAAAAATTGTCCTATAAGGGAACAACCAACAACAATTTTTGTAAGTATGTTTAATTTTTTTTTTCAATTTTCTATTTTTTATTATATTAATAATTTATAATTCTTTCAATTTATTATTTTAATTTTCAGGCGTGTCTCAATCAAATATTTTTGTAAGTATCTTATGTTTTTTCCTATTTTCATTGTTTTCGCCATTTTCTAATTATTTTTTTCCTGTATATTTTCTTTTGCAGAATTATGTCAGACGACCGTGATTTATTTGAATCTGACGATGGTGCAGCCGAAGAGGTGGTGCAGAAGCAGCAGATGGAAGTGGAAGAGGCACTGGTTGTGGAGGGTGGTGGCGAAGGGAAGGCATCGGCACAGCATGACGCCAGGATGAAGCTGAAACGGGCAAAGCGTAAGTATTTATTTATTATATTATTTATTTATTATATTTTTTTAATAAGTATATTTTTATTGTTATCCCAGAAAAACTGATGAGAACGGACAAATTTTGTTTGCAATTGGCTGGTGCAGTACGCCGCGAAAGAGTACTATGACCACAAATCACCAGATCATCGACACCCGTTGATGCAGTCAAAGGCGTACGAGAGGGTGACAGCGGAAATTATGAGCCTTTACCCATATGTGAAGTTCCAAAAAGAAGATATACACCAGCGCTTCCGGAGCATGAAATCTACGGCAATCAGATCTAAACGAAAATTGATTAGTGAAGGAGTTGAACCGGTGCTCAAATATTATGATGCAATGAAGTTCATCTGGGAGGACGAGTAAATTCAATATATCTTATTTATATTTAAATTATATCTTAATTATATCTCATTAAAACTTCATTATTCATTAAAACTTCATTCATTATATCTTCATTAAAACTTCATTATATATATATCTTCATTAAATCTTACCATTCACATGCGTACCCATACGGGAGAGAAGCCGTATAGATGTAATCAGTGTCCTCAAGCGTTTGCTCAGAGTAATGACTTGAAGGCTCACATTAGGCGGCATACTGGCGAACGTTTCCGCTGTGATGAGTGTAGCGCTGCCTTTTTGTAACGTTATGGTCTAAATGCCCATTTTACGTAAAGGTCGTTTACGTAAAGCTGATCAGACTGGAGATGATACGGAAGCAACGGGGAAAAATATTTTAACCGGGGACGAGGAACAACAGATACCAGGGACCGAACATGTGCAACAAAACGCCGATAACTCAACCACCACCACAACATCACCTATGTATTTGGGCCCACTTCTTTTAAATCCCATACCTATGAGTTCGGCAGCAGGGGCAACGTCCATAGATGGCACGCTTCTACCGCCTCCACATCCAACGCCTACACAACTGTAATATAATTAGAGATATAAGCAAGTATTGTATTTAAATGTATTATTTAAGCTGAAACCATAGAATTAGTTATTTTTTATTTATGTAAACTTACATTTTAATCACACAAAATCAAGTAAATTATAAATTTTACATGAAAATATGTGGTATTTTGTTTGAAGGATTTTTTTTTGCACTGAAAAATTCTATTGCCTAGCAAATCAAATTTAAAATATTTTTTATACGTATTTATAAAAACCATCATAGGAAGGGTGTTATATAAAAAAGTGACCATTTTTCGCAAGGAGCGGTACTGAAAGAAATAAAATGTAAACCCGTCAGAGCGCTTGTTTAAATTTATTATATGTCTATTTATATTCAAACCTGAACCGCTATGAACTATTTATACTTTGGACGATCTTATGCAATAAGAAATATGTATATGGATAAATTTCAGCATATCGCTCAAAACTTCCTTATCTAGAGCTTCAAAAAGAATAATCGGAAGGGACATTTCTATGAGGGTTATATCTAATTATCAACCGATGTGCCCTATTTTCTTGGGGTATGATAATTGTAGCGATATAATGTATAAATGATAAAGTTTCATCCAAAAATTGTCCTATAAGGGAACAACCAACAACAATTTTTGTAAGTATGTTTAATTTTTTTTTTCAATTTTCTATTTTTTATTATATTAATACACTGAAAAAAATTTGTCATAAAATTAAAGAAATGCTCCAAAGACGTCATTAGTTTTTAAAATAAGTACATTTTGTACTTAAAATATAGATAATTTCAATAATATTAAGTAATTTACTTCATTTTAAGTAAATTTTCTTAATTTTAAGTACAAAATTTACTTATTTTGAAGACTAAGGACGTCTTTGGAGCATTTCTTTAATTTAATGACACATTTTTTTTCAGTGTAATTTATAATTCTTTCAATTTATTATTTTAATTTTCAGGCGTGTCTCAATCAAATATTTTTGTTTTAGGTTTAGGTTTAGGTTAGGGTGGCAGCCGTATTTTTTTTACAAGCTCACATAGACCAGTTTAGGTCCCTAGTGTTACCACGGGCTGAAATGCCCCTCATCGAAACCAACCTGTTTGATATATAAATTTATCGATAGTACGAATATCAGTACTGGAAAGATCTGTTAGGCTGCCTAAAAAGGCCGACCCCAGTATATCCAGTCGTCGTTTACTCAAAGCGGGACAGTCGCAAAGCAAGTGCTCAATGCTCTCCACTTCTTCCTCATCTCCACAGCTTCGGCAGAAGTCATTGGAGTCAATACCCAATCTTTTGGCGTGTTCGCCGATCAAGCAGTGTCCCGTCAGAACCTGTACTAACGTAGACAATCGTTTCCTCTCTAGTGCGAGGAGATATTTTGACCTTCTCAGGTCATACCTTGGCCAGATTTGTCTAGCTACCCTGCAGGTGCCGATTTCTGTCCATCTATCGTTGGACTGCCTGATTGCCTCTTGCCTAAGCCAAAGCTTGCACGTGGATAGTGGCGCACCAATATATGCAAATTCTTCGAGAATTTGTAATGTCGTCCCTTTCCTAGCAAGTTCATCGGCTTTGCAGTTCCCCGGGATATCCCTATGCCCAGGCACCCATATGAGGTGTATATTAAACTGCTCAGCCATCTCGTTAAGAGATCTGCGGCAGTCGAGGGCTGTTTGTGAATTTAGGGATGTTGCCTCCAGAGAATTGATGGCAGCCTGGCTGTCCGAGTAAATGACAACGCCATTGTTGGTTACTATGTTGCGACTCAGCCACTTGGCGACTTCCCATATTGCCATTATTTCGGCTTGATAGACACTGCAGGTATCTGGTAGTCTGTGAGCTATATCCAGACTAAGTTCTTCACAGTGTACTCCGAAGCCAACCTTTTCATCAAGCTTCGAACCATCCGTGTAAAAGTGGAGATGGTTTATATTACCTGGTATTCTGCCGACCCATTCATCTCTGGCGGGAATCATAGTGATGTAATTTCTCTCGAAGGTGTACACTGTTGGTATATAGTCCACTCGGTCGGTTACCATAGCACTACACTTTGATATCCTCATGTGACCATAGTTCTTGTACCTCCACATTGATAGGCAGTTTAATCTTATTGCCGCTTTGGTTGCAACTTCTCTCGCCACAATATTAATCGGCAGTATATGGAGTAGGGCTTGTAGAGACTCGGTCGCTGTAGTCCTTAAGGCTCCGCTTATGCTCAGGCAGGCAGTCCTCTGAACCTTTGTTAGTAGGTTGGTAATGGTTAGTTTGTCAGTTGCCGTCCACCATACCACAATACCGTATAACAGTATTGGACGAACTACTGCTATATATATCCAGTGGACAATTTTAGGAGAGAGTCCCCACCGCGACCCTACAGCCTTTTTGCAGGAATATAAGGCGACGTTGGCCTTCCTTACACGTTCCAATACGTTAAGTCTAAATAACATTTTCCTATCTAGAATTATTCCTAAAAATTTTGCACTTTCAGAAAAGACTAGATCTGTTCCATTTATCCGAGGTGGAGGGTCCACATGTGGGACATTATTCATCCTAGTAAAGAGAACCAATTCTGTCTTGTTGGGGTTAACGCCCAAACCGCTGCTTCTGGCCCATCTAGCCAACTTGTTCAGAGCCACCTGTAGGATGTCTCTGAGGACGTTTACGAATTTGCCACTCACTGCGATTGCCACGTCGTCCGCATATGCCACGACCTTGCAGCCACAACGTTCTAGATCTAGCAGGATTTCATTCACCGCTAGGTTCCAAATTAGTGGAGACAATACTCCTCCTTGCGGGGTCCCTCTGTTTACATACCTTGTTAGAGTTGTGGACCCTAGACATGCTGTTATGCGTCTTCTGGTGAGCAGACTTTGAATTAGTCTAATCAAACTAGTGTTAACTTTTAGATGTGAGAGTGCCGCAATTACCGCATCGGAATGAATGTTGTTAAAAGCCCCTTCTATGTCAAGAAATGCCACCATGGTGAATTCCTTGAAATGCAGGGACGATTCGATAGTGCTCACAAGTTCGTGCAGGGCTGATTCAGTAGACTTGCCCTTGTTGTAAGCATGTTGGTTCCCCGACAGGAGTTTTGTATCCAGGTTTTCCCTAATGAAATGATCTAAAAGTCTTTCCAGACCTTTCAATAAGAACGAGGATAGGCTAATTGGTCTGAAGTCTTTTGGCCTAGTGTGTGATATCTTTCCCGCTTTAGGTATGAATACCACTTTGGTATCCCTCCATCGATTCGGGACGTATGAAAGCCTGATACAGCCTACATAAATTTTCTCCAGCCAGGGGATAATGTACTTTAACATTTTCTGCATTTCTGCTGGAGTGATGCCATCTGGTCCAGGTGACTTGAAGGGCTCAAAGCTGTTAATAGCCCAGCTTATTCTGGATCTCTCAGTCAAGAAGCTAGCGACGCTCGCAGTCCACTCGCACTCTTGTTGGTCCTGCTGATCCTCGGGTTCTGTTATAGAGTTCCCCGGGAAATGTGTGTCGAGCAGTACATTGAGCGACTGCTCGCTGTTTTTGGTCCAATTATTTGCCTCATCCTGTAAATATCCCACTGTACAGGGTGAAGCAGATAATATCTTCCTCAGCCTAGCGGCGTCGGAGACCTTTTCCACTTCACCACAGAAGGTATACCAAGAGCGCCTTTGCGCCTTTCTAAGCTCCTTCTTATAGATCTTGAGTTGCTCTTTATAGGCATCCCAATCATTAGCGACCCCAGTAGATTTAGCCTTATTGAATAGCTTGTTGCAGGTCTTTTTCATAGCCGTTAGCTCAGAAGTCCACCATTGGGGTTTAGTTTTACCCTTGTACCTTGTTTTTGGACAGGCTTCTTCAAGGGATCTATTGAATGATATGGTGATATGATCGACAAGATTATCCAAACCGGCTTTGTCATTCGGTTCGTACGGAAGTTTAGAGTTGAGGACTTTCTTGAAATTCTTCTCATACAGATGCCACTTTGTCTTCCTTACATTTCTGTGGACGGCGGGTTTAGGCGCTTTTTCCGCGAGTTTGAACTCAATATAATGATGATCTGAGAATGAGTGGTCGTCCAGTACATTCCACCCAATAATTTTGTCTGACAGCCGGTCAGTAGCAAACGTTACGTCGAGTACCTCTTGTCTGTCTTTAATTGTGAAGGTCGGTTTATTACCTATGTTACAAATACTAAGATTGGAATTTAGAATAAAGTCAAGAAGCGAATCACCCCTATTGTTTATATCCGTACTACCCCAGATAGTATGATGAGCGTTCGTGTCTGCGCCAATAATCAGCTCGAGCTCGTCAGACGTTGCTTCTTCTACTACTTCCCTGAATAGAGCAGTCGGTACTACAGATTCATAAGGCAAGTAGCTGGAGACCACCCAATATATGCGATTACCGATCTCCAGGCTAGCAGCTGTTTGGTCTTTACCACTTAAATTAGTCAGGAGAAAGATACTTAGATCTTTCCTGGCCAAAATGCAGGTTCTTGGAGTGCCTTCACAGTTGGCCACAAGCAGTTTAAAGTTGGGTGTCCTAATACCGCACACCCTTCCTCCCACTACGTAGGGCTCCTGTATCAGGACGATGTCTACTGCGCCTGTGGACAGGCGCAGCAATAGAGCCGCTGAGGCTGCTTTAGCGTGATGGAGGTTAATCTGTAGAATTCTTACCATCATTGGTAATTGACAGATTAACATCCACCCCAACAAGGGTGTTATCGAACTCTTCGTCCGTATCGTCGAGAAGCATGTCCCCGCCAGATGCGTCAAAGAGTCCGGAGACTCCCCTCAGCCCCTCTGTGTCAGAAGTAGAGCTTTCGTCCTCAGAGTAGGACGTTACAGATCTTCTGTTAGAGTTGGAGTCACCAGAAATAATAGGCGTGGCTACCTCCGCACTTACAGAAAGTGCCACGGTGGACGACTCACCTTCTGTAGTGGGAGCTATATCCTGCTTGTATATCTTCAAGATTATAGTCTCGAAGCCATATTGTAGGGTTGCACTCGCACTTTGTATATGGGAGGTGGATTCAGCGTTTAGGATAAGATTGACCTGCCGCTTTTTACCATCCGCCTCACCCACCTTGCTGATTCTCCAATTATGGGCCGGCAGACCAGGATTGGAATCTTTTATTATTTCTAAGATGTCAGCCGGGTTGGAGGGCTCTTCTGTAACCCAGGTGATGGCTCTAGGGTGACTAGGGATGTTGTTTTTTTCGACAACATCCAACTGGGCACCCGGCCACACCTCACCCGCTCGACTCAGAGCAGCCTTATAAAGGTCTACTGATCTGGCATCACCGAAATATAAGAGCTTTACTCTCCCCTGATGCCATCCTGCATCGTTGCAGATTGGTGGTTTGCCCGGCATTTCTCTACGGACATCGAGGTAATGAGCCATAATGGCTGATTGTACATGACTCCATTTGTCCTTGAGGATGGATCCATCCTCACTACTTCTGTCTATAACAGCCATCACTAGACTCTCCTTCGCCACTTCATTGAAGGGCTTGGTGAGTGTCCTGTTGATGGTGACATTAGGGCCTCTTGCCTTTTTCGAAGGCAGGGGTTCATCAGGTGATCTGATTCGTTTTACTTTATTAGCCGTTAACACAGCTGAATTTGTGGCTCTTTCAGCCGACTCATTGGCCTTAGAAGCATCTATGACGCCTTTAGCCCAGGTAAGTGACTCTTTTTGTTTTTCGGTAAGAGCCGAAACCTCAACAGCCTCCAACTTCGTCAAAACTCTGAGCGCTACACGATGCTCATTGTGCTTCCGTTTTGACGGTCGGACATGACGTTTTCCCCTCACCGCACCACCTGTTGTGAGTACTTGGGGGAGATTTTCACCATTTTTGGTGTGGTCGGCTTTGGCCAAGACCAACGGACGGACAGTCGGACGATTGGGGAACCGCGCTCCATCGGAACACGAAGGCATCCCCGTCAAGAGAATTTATTTTAATTTTGTCTGTATTAGACCGTAATAGGTACTACGATGTAGGCCTTACAGACTTTGTACAGATTTTTGCTATTGCGTAATAGGTACTGGTAACTATCCGCTATGTGATAAACACGTCCGTTCACTGCGAATGATCAGCAACGAATATTTTTGTAAGTATCTTATGTTTTTTCCTATTTTCATTGTTTTCGCCATTTTCTAATTATTTTTTTCCTGTATATTTTCTTTTGCAGAATTATGTCAGACGACCGTGATTTATTTGAATCTGACGATGGTGCAGCCGAAGAGGTGGTGCAGAAGCAGCAGATGGAAGTGGAAGAGGCACTGGTTGTGGGGGGTGGTGGCGAAGGGAAGGCATCGGCACAGCATGACGCCAGGATGAAGCTGAAACGGGCAAAGCGTAAGTATTTATTTATTATATTATTTATTTATTATATTTTTTTAATAAGTATATTTTTATCGTTATCCCAGAAAAACTGATGAGAACGGACAAATTTTGTTTGCAATTGGCTGGTGCAGTACGCCGCGAAAGAGTACTATGGGACCACAAATCACCAGATCATCGACACCCGTTGATGCTGTCAAAGGCGTACGAGAGGGTGACAGCGGAAATTATGAGCCTTTACCCATATGTGAAGTTCCAAAAAGAAGATATACACCAGCGCTTCCGGAGCATGAAATCTACGGCAATCAGATCTAAACGAAAATTGATTAGTGAAGGAGTTGAACCGGTGCTCAAATATTATGATGCAATGAAGTTCATCTGGGAGGACGAGTAAATTCAATATATCTTATTTATATTTAAATTATATCTTAATTATATCTCATTAAAACTTCATTATTCATTAAAACTTCATTGATTATATCTTCATTAAAAGTTCATTATATATATATCTTCATTAAATCTTACCATTCACATGCGTACCCATACGGGAGAGAAGCCGTATAGATGTAATCAGTGTCCTCAAGCGTTTGCTCAGAGTAATGACTTGAAGGCTCACATTAGGCGGCATACTGGCGAACGTTTCCGCTGTGATGAGTGTAGCGCTGCCTTTTTGCAACGTTATGGTCTAAATGCCCATTTAAGAACAGTACATGGTATTGTGGTTACATCTTTTACCGGTCGTTTACGTAAAGCTGATCAGACTGGAGATGATACGGAAGCAACGGGGAAAAATATTTTAACCGGGGACGAGGAACAACAGATACCAGGGACCGAACATGTGCAACAAAACGCCGATAACTCAACCACCACCACAACATCACCTATGTATTTGGGCCCACTTCTTTTAAATCCCATACCTATGAGTTCGGCAGCAGGGGCAACGTCCATAGATGGCACGCTTCTACCGCCTCCACATCCAACGCCTACACAACTGTAATATAATTAGAGATATAAGCAAGTATTGTATTTAAATGTATTATTTAAGCTGAAACCATAGAATTAGTTATTTTTTATTTATGTAAACTTACATTTTAATCACACAAAATCAAGTAAATTATAAATTTTACATGAAAATATGTGGTATTTTGTTTGAAGGATTTTTTTTTGCACTGAAAAATTCTATTGCCTAGCAAATCAAATTTAAAATATTTTTTATACGTATTTATAAAAACCATCATAGGAAGGGTGTTATATAAAAAAGTGACCATTTTTCGCAAGGAGCGGTACTGAAAGAAATAAAATGTAAACCCGTCAGAGCGCTTGTTTAAATTTATTATATGTCTATTTATATTCAAACCTGAACCGCTATGAACTATTTATACTTTGGACGATCTTATGCAATAAGAAATATGTATATGGATAAATTTCAGCATATCGCTCAAAACTTCCTTATCTAGAGCTTCAAAAAGAATAATCGGAAGGGACATTTCTATGAGGGTTATATCTAATTATCAACCGATGTGCCCTATTTTCTTGGGGTATGATAATTGTAGCGATATAATGTATAAATGATAAAGTTTCATCCAAAAATTGTCCTATAAGGGAACAACCAACAACAATTTTTGTAAGTATGTTTAATTTTTTTTTTCAATTTTCTATTTTTTATTATATTAATAATTTATAATTCTTTCAATTTATTATTTTAATTTTCAGGCGTGTCTCAATCAAATATTTTTGTAAGTATCTTATGTTTTTTCCTATTTTCATTGTTTTCGCCATTTTCTAATTATTTTTTTCCTGTATATTTTCTTTTGCAGAATTATGTCAGACGACCGTGATTTATTTGAATCTGACGATGGTGCAGCCGAAGAGGTGGTGCAGAAGCAGCAGATGGAAGTGGAAGAGGCACTGGTTGTGGAGGGTGGTGGCGAAGGGAAGGC
The DNA here is from genome assembly GCA_963930755.1 of Eudasyphora cyanicolor. Taxonomy (NCBI): domain Eukaryota; kingdom Metazoa; phylum Arthropoda; class Insecta; order Diptera; family Muscidae; genus Eudasyphora; species Eudasyphora cyanicolor. Next base: position 259,884,585 of record OZ005736.1, read on the forward strand.
ATCGGCACAGCATGACGCCAGGATGAAGCTGAAACGGGCAAAGCGTAAGTATTTATTTATTATATTATTTATTTATTATATTTTTTTAATAAGTATATTTTTATTGTTATCCCAGAAAAACTGATGAGAACGGACAAATTTTGTTTGCAATTGGCTGGTGCAGTACGCCGCGAAAGAGTACTATGGGACCACAAATCACCAGATCATCGACACCCGTTGATGCTGTCAAAGGCGTACGAGAGGGTGACAGCGGAAATTATGAGCCTTTACCCATATGTGAAGTTCCAAAAAGAAGATATACACCAGCGCTTCCGGAGCATGAAATCTACGGCAATCAGATCTAAACGAAAATTGATTAGTGAAGGAGTTGAACCGGTGCTCAAATATTATGATGCAATGAAGTTCATCTGGGAGGACGAGTAAATTCAATATATCTTATTTATATTTAAATTATATCTTAATTATATCTCATTAAAACTTCATTATTCATTAAAACTTCATTCATTATATCTTCATTAAAACTTCATTATATATATATCTTCATTAAATCTTACCATTCACATGCGTACCCATACGGGAGAGAAGCCGTATAGATGTAATCAGTGTCCTCAAGCGTTTGCTCAGAGTAATGACTTGAAGGCTCACATTAGGCGGCATACTGGCGAACGTTTCCGCTGTGATGAGTGTAGCGCTGCCTTTTTGCAACGTTATGGTCTAAATGCCCATTTTACGTAAAGGTCGTTTACGTAAAGCTGATCAGACTGGAGATGATACGGAAGCAACGGGGAAAAATATTTTAACCGGGGACGAGGAACAACAGATACCAGGGACCGAACATGTGCAACAAAACGCCGATAACTCAACCACCACCACAACATCACCTATGTATTTGGGCCCACTTCTTTTAAATCCCATACCTATGAGTTCGGCAGCAGGAGCAACGTCCATAGATGGCACGCTTCTACCGCCTCCACATCCAACGCCTACACAACTGTAATATAATTAGAGATATAAGCAAGTATTGTATTTAAATGTATTATTTAAGCTGAAACCATAGAATTAGTTATTTTTTATTTATGTAAACTTACATTTTAATCACACAAAATCAAGTAAATTATAAATTTTACATGAAAATATGTGGTATTTTGTTTGAAGGATTTTTTTTTGCACTGAAAAATTCTATTGCCTAGCAAATCAAATTTAAAATATTTTTTATACGTATTTATAAAAACCATCATAGGAAGGGTGTTATATAAAAAAGTGACCATTTTTCGCAAGGAGCGGTACTGAAAGAAATAAAATGTAAACCCGTCAGAGCGCTTGTTTAAATTTATTATATGTCTATTTATATTCAAACCTGAACCGCTATGAACTATTTATACTTTGGACGATCTTATGCAATAAGAAATATGTATATGGATAAATTTCAGCATATCGCTCAAAACTTCCTTATCTAGAGCTTCAAAAAGAATAATCGGAAGGGACATTTCTATGAGGGTTATATCTAATTATCAACCGATGTGCCCTATTTTCTTGGGGTATGATAATTGTAGCGATATAATGTATAAATGATAAAGTTTCATCCAAAAATTGTCCTATAAGGGAACAACCAACAACAATTTTTGTAAGTATGTTTAATTTTTTTTTTCAATTTTCTATTTTTTATTATATTAATAATTTATAATTCTTTCAATTTATTATTTTAATTTTCAGGCGTGTCTCAATCAAATATTTTTGTAAGTATCTTATGTTTTTTCCTATTTTCATTGTTTTCGCCATTTTCTAATTATTTTTTTCCTGTATATTTTCTTTTGCAGAATTATGTCAGACGACCGTGATTTATTTGAATCTGACGATGGTGCAGCCGAAGAGGTGGTGCAGAAGCAGCAGATGGAAGTGGAAGAGGCACTGGTTGTGGAGGGTGGTGGCGAAGGGAAGGCATCGGCACAGCATGACGCCAGGATGAAGCTGAAACGGGCAAAGCGTAAGTATTTATTTATTATATTATTTATTTATTATATTTTTTTAATAAGTATATTTTTATTGTTATCCCAGAAAAACTGATGAGAACGGACAAATTTTGTTTGCAATTGGCTGGTGCAGTACGCCGCGAAAGAGTACTATGGGACCACAAATCACCAGATCATCGACACCCGTTGATGCTGTCAAAGGCGTACGAGAGGGTGACAGCGGAAATTATGAGCCTTTACCCATATGTGAAGTTCCAAAAAGAAGATATACACCAGCGCTTCCGGAGCATGAAATCTACGGCAATCAGATCTAAACGAAAATTGATTAGTGAAGGAGTTGAACCGGTGCTCAAATATTATGATGCAATGAAGTTCATCTGGGAGGACGAGTAAATTCAATATATCTTATTTATATTTAAATTATATCTTAATTATATCTCATTAAAACTTCATTATTCATTAAAACTTCATTCATTATATCTTCATTAAAACTTCATTATATATATATCTTCATTAAATCTTACCATTCACATGCGTACCCATACGGGAGAGAAGCCGTATAGATGTAATCAGTGTCCTCAAGCGTTTGCTCAGAGTAATGACTTGAAGGCTCACATTAGGCGGCATATTGGCGAACGTTTCCGCTGTGATGAGTGTAGCGCTGCCTTTTTGCAACGTTATGGTCTAAATGCCCATTTAAGAACAGTACATGGTATTGTGGTTACATCTTTTACCGGTCGTTTACGTAAAGCTGATCAGACTGGAGATGATACGGAAGCAACGGGGAAAAATATTTTATTTTATTTAGAATTAGTTATTTTTTATTTATGTAAACTTACATTTTAATCACACAAAATCAAGTAAATTATAAATTTTACATGAAAATATGTGGTATTTTGTTTGAAGGATTTTTTTTTGCACTGAAAAATTCTATTGCCTAGCAAATCAAATTTAAAATATTTTTTATACGTATTTATAAAAACCATCATAGGAAGGGTGTTATATAAAAAAGTGACCATTTTTCGCAAGGAGCGGTACTGAAAGAAATAAAATGTAAACCCGTCAGAGCGCTTGTTTAAATTTATTATATGTCTATTTATATTCAAACCTGAACCGCTATGAACTATTTATACTTTGGACGATCTTATGCAATAAGAAATATGTATATGGATAAATTTCAGCATATCGCTCAAAACTTCCTTATCTAGAGCTTCAAAAAGAATAATCGGAAGGGACATTTCTATGAGGGTTATATCTAATTATCAACCGATGTGCCCTATTTTCTTGGGGTATGATAATTGTAGCGATATAATGTATAAATGATAAAGTTTCATCCAAAAATTGTCCTATAAGGGAACAACCAACAACAATTTTTGTAAGTATGTTTAATTTTTTTTTCAATTTTCTATTTTTTATTATATTAATAATTTATAATTCTTTCAATTTATTATTTTAATTTTCAGGCGTGTCTCAATCAAATATTTTTGTAAGTATCTTATGTTTTTTCCTATTTTCATTGTTTTCGCCATTTTCTAATTATTTTTTTCCTGTATATTTTCTTTTGCAGAATTATGTCAGACGACCGTGATTTATTTGAATCTGACGATGGTGCAGCCGAAGAGGTGGTGCAGAAGCAGCAGATGGAAGTGGAAGAGGCACTGGTTGTGGAGGGTGGTGGCGAAGGGAAGGCATCGGCACAGCATGACGCCAGGATGAAGCTGAAACGGGCAAAGCGTAAGTATTTATTTATTATATTATTTATTTATTATATTTTTTTAATAAGTATATTTTTATTGTTATCCCAGAAAAACTGATGAGAACGGACAAATTTTGTTTGCAATTGGCTGGTGCAGTACGCCGCGAAAGAGTACTATGACCACAAATCACCAGATCATCGACACCCGTTGATGCAGTCAAAGGCGTACGAGAGGGTGACAGCGGAAATTATGAGCCTTTACCCATATGTGAAGTTCCAAAAAGAAGATATACACCAGCGCTTCCGGAGCATGAAATCTACGGCAATCAGATCTAAACGAAAATTGATTAGTGAAGGAGTTGAACCGGTGCTCAAATATTATGATGCAATGAAGTTCATCTGGGAGGACGAGTAAATTCAATATATCTTATTTATATTTAAATTATATCTTAATTATATCTCATTAAAACTTCATTATTCATTAAAACTTCATTCATTATATCTTCATTAAAACTTCATTATATATATATCTTCATTAAATCTTACCATTCACATGCGTACCCATACGGGAGAGAAGCCGTATAGATGTAATCAGTGTCCTCAAGCGTTTGCTCAGAGTAATGACTTGAAGGCTCACATTAGGCGGCATACTGGCGAACGTTTCCGCTGTGATGAGTGTAGCGCTGCCTTTTTGCAACGTTATGGTCTAAATGCCCATTTAAGAACAGTACATGGTATTGTGGTTACATCTTTTACCGGTCGTTTACGTAAAGCTGATCAGACTGGAGATGATACGGAAGCAACGGGGAAAAATATTTTATTTTATTTAGAATTAGTTATTTTTTATTTATGTAAACTTACATTTTAATCACACAAAATCAAGTAAATTATAAATTTTACATGAAAATATGTGGTATTTTGTTTGAAGGATTTTTTTTGCACTGAAAAATTCTATTGCCTAGCAAATCAAATTTAAAATATTTTTTATACGTATTTATAAAAACCATCATAGGAAGGGTGTTATATAAAAAAGTGACCATTTTTCGCAAGGAGCGGTACTGAAAGAAATAAAATGTAAACCCGTCAGAGCGCTTGTTTAAATTTATTATATGTCTATTTATATTCAAACCTGAACCGCTATGAACTATTTATACTTTGGACGATCTTATGCAATAAGAAATATGTATATGGATAAATTTCAGCATATCGCTCAAAACTTCCTTATCTAGAGCTTCAAAAAGAATAATCGGAAGGGACATTTCTATGAGGGTTATATCTAATTATCAACCGATGTGCCCTATTTTCTTGGGGTATGATAATTGTAGCGATATAATGTATAAATGATAAAGTTTCATCCAAAAATTGTCCTATAAGGGAACAACCAACAACAATTTTTGTAAGTATGTTTAATTTTTTTTTTCAATTTTCTATTTTTTATTATATTAATAATTTATAATTCTTTCAATTTATTATTTTAATTTTCAGGCGGGTCTCAATCAAATATTTTTGTAAGTATCTTATGTTTTTTCCTATTTTCATTGTTTTCGCCATTTTCTAATTATTTTTTTCCTGTATATTTTCTTTTGCAGAATTATGTCAGACGACCGTGATTTATTTGAATCTGACGATGGTGCAGCCGAAGAGGTGGTGCAGAAGCAGCAGATGGAAGTGGAAGAGGCACTGGTTGTGGAGGGTGGTGGCGAAGGGAAGGCATCGGCACAGCATGACGCCAGGATGAAGCTGAAACGGGCAAAGCGTAAGTATTTATTTATTATATTATTTATTTATTATATTTTTTTAATAAGTATATTTTTATTGTTATCCCAGAAAAACTGATGAGAACGGACAAATTTTGTTTGCAATTGGCTGGTGCAGTACGCCGCGAAAGAGTACTATGGGACCACAAATCACCAGATCATCGACACCCGTTGATGCTGTCAAAGGCGTACGAGAGGGTGACAGCGGAAATTATGAGCCTTTACCCATATGTGAAGTTCCAAAAAGAAGATATACACCAGCGCTTCCGGAGCATGAAATCTACGGCAATCAGATCTAAACGAAAATTGATTAGTGAAGGAGTTGAACCGGTGCTCAAATATTATGATGCAATGAAGTTCATCTGGGAGGACGAGTAAATTCAATATATCTTATTTATATTTAAATTATATCTTAATTATATCTCATTAAAACTTCATTATTCATTAAAACTTCATTCATTATATCTTCATTAAAACTTCATTATATATATATCTTCATTAAATCTTACCATTCACATGCGTACCCATACGGGAGAGAAGCCGTATAGATGTAATCAGTGTCCTCAAGCGTTTGCTCAGAGTAATGACTTGAAGGCTCACATTAGGCGGCATACTGGCGAACGTTTCCGCTGTGATGAGTGTAGCGCTGCCTTTTTGCAACGTTATGGTCTAAATGCCCATTTAAGAACAGTACATGGTATTGTGGTTACATCTTTTACCGGTCGTTTACGTAAAGCTGATCAGACTGGAGATGATACGGAAGCAACGGGGAAAAATATTTTAACCGGGGACGAGGAACAACAGATACCAGGGACCGAACATGTGCAACAAAACGCCGATAACTCAACCACCACCACAACATCACCTATGTATTTGGGCCCACTTCTTTTAAATCCCATACCTATGAGTTCGGCAGCAGGGGCAACGTCCATAGATGGCACGCTTCTACCGCCTACACAACTGTAATATAATTAGAGATATAAGCAAGTATTGTATTTAAATGTATTATTTAAGCTGAAACCATAGAATTAGTTATTTTTTATTTATGTAAACTTACATTTTAATCACACAAAATCAAGTAAATTATAAATTTTACATGAAAATATGTGGTATTTTGTTTGAAGGATTTTTTTTTTTGCACTGAAAAATTCTATTGCCTAGCAAATCAAATTTAAAATATTTTTTATACGTATTTATAAAAACCATCATAGGAAGGGTGTTATATAAAAAAGTGACCATTTTTCGCAAGGAGCGGTACTGAAAGAAATAAAATGTAAACCCGTCAGAGCGCTTGTTTAAATTTATTATATGTCTATTTATATTCAAACCTGAACCGCTATGAACTATTTATACTTTGGACGATCTTATGCAATAAGAAATATGTATATGGATAAATTTCAGCATATCGCTCAAAACTTCCTTATCTAGAGCTTCAAAAAGAATAATCGGAAGGGACATTTCTATGAGGGTTATATCTAATTATCAACCGATGTGCCCTATTTTCTTGGGGTATGATAATTGTAGCGATATAATGTATAAATGATAAAGTTTCATCCAAAAATTGTCCTATAAGGGAACAACCAACAACAATTTTTGTAAGTATGTTTAATTTTTTTTTTCAATTTTCTATTTTTTATTATATTAATAATTTATAATTCTTTCAATTTATTATTTTAATTTTCAGGCGTGTCTCAATCAAATATTTTTGTAAGTATCTTATGTTTTTTCCTATTTTCATTGTTTTCGCCATTTTCTAATTATTTTTTTCCTGTATATTTTCTTTTGCAGAATTATGTCAGACGACCGTGATTTATTTGAATCTGACGATGGTGCAGCCGAAGAGGTGGTGCAGAAGCAGCAGATGGAAGTGGAAGAGGCACTGGTTGTGGAGGGTGGTGGCGAAGGGAAGGCATCGGCACAGCATGACGCCAGGATGAAGCTGAAACGGGCAAAGCGTAAGTATTTATTTATTATATTATTTATTTATTATATTTTTTTAATAAGTATATTTTTATTGTTATCCCAGAAAAACTGATGAGAACGGACAAATTTTGTTTGCAATTGGCTGGTGCAGTACGCCGCGAAAGAGTACTATGGGACCACAAATCACCAGATCATCGACACCCGTTGATGCTGTCAAAGGCGTACGAGAGGGTGACAGCGGAAATTATGAGCCTTTACCCATATGTGAAGTTCCAAAAAGAAGATATACACCAGCGCTTCCGGAGCATGAAATCTACGGCAATCAGATCTAAACGAAAATTGATTAGTGAAGGAGTTGAACCGGTGCTCAAATATTATGATGCAATGAAGTTCATCTGGGAGGACGAGTAAATTCAATATATCTTATTTATATTTAAATTATATCTTAATTATATCTCATTAAAACTTCATTATTCATTAAAACTTCATTCATTATATCTTCATTAAAACTTCATTATATATATATCTTCATTAAATCTTACCATTCACATGCGTACCCATACGGGAGAGAAGCCGTATAGATGTAATCAGTGTCCTCAAGCGTTTGCTCAGAGTAATGACTTGAAGGCTCACATTAGGCGGCATACTGGCGAACGTTTCCGCTGTGATGAGTGTAGCGCTGCCTTTTTGCAACGTTATGGTCTAAATGCCCATTTAAGAACAGTACATGGTATTGTGGTTACATCTTTTACCGGTCGTTTACGTAAAGCTGATCAGACTGGAGATGATACGGAAGCAACGGGGAAAAATATTTTAACCGGGGACGAGGAACAACAGATACCAGGGACCGAACATGTGCAACAAAACGCCGATAACTCAACCACCACCACAACATCACCTATGTATTTGGGCCCACTTCTTTTAAATCCCATACCTATGAGTTCGGCAGCAGGGGCAACGTCCATAGATGGCACGCTTCTACCGCCTCCACATCCAACGCCTACACAACTGTAATATAATTAGAGATATAAGCAAGTATTGTATTTAAATGTATTATTTAAGCTGAAACCATAGAATTAGTTATTTTTTATTTATGTAAACTTACATTTTAATCACACAAAATCAAGTAAATTATAAATTTTACATGAAAATATGTGGTATTTTGTTTGAAGGATTTTTTTTTGCACTGAAAAATTCTATTGCCTAGCAAATCAAATTTAAAATATTTTTTATACGTATTTATAAAAACCATCATAGGAAGGGTGTTATATAAAAAAGTGACCATTTTTCGCAAGGAGCGGTACTGAAAGAAATAAAATGTAAACCCGTAAGAGCGCTTGTTTAAATTTATTATATGTCTATTTATATTCAAACCTGAACCGCTATGAACTATTTATACTTTGGACGATCTTATGCAATAAGAAATATGTATATGGATAAATTTCAGCATATCGCTCAAAACTTCCTTATCTAGAGCTTCAAAAAGAATAATCGGAAGGGACATTTCTATGAGGGTTATATCTAATTATCAACCGATGTGCCCTATTTTCTTGGGGTATGATAATTGTAGCGATATAATGTATAAATGATAAAGTTTCATCCAAAAATTGTCCTATAAGGGAACAACCAACAACAATTTTTGTAAGTATGTTTAATTTTTTTTTTCAATTTTCTATTTTTTATTATATTAATAATTTATAATTCTTTCAATTTATTATTTTAATTTTCAGGCGTGTCTCAATCAAATATTTTTGTAAGTATCTTATGTTTTTTCCTATTTTCATTGTTTTCGCCATTTTCTAATTTTTTTTTTCCTGCACATTTTCTTTTGCAGAATTATGTCAGACGACCGTGATTTATTTGAATCTGACGATGGTGCAGCCGAAGAGGTGGTGCAGAAGCAGCAGATGGAAGTGGAAGAGGCACTGGTTGTGGAGGGTGGTGGCGAAGGGAAGGCATCGGCACAGCATGACGCCAGGATGAAGCTGAAACGGGCAAAGCGTAAGTATTTATTTATTATATTATTTATTTATTATATTTTTTTAATAAGTATATTTTTATTGTTATCCCAGAAAAACTGATGAGAACGGACAAATTTTGTTTGCAATTGGCTGGTGCAGTACGCCGCGAAAGAGTACTATGGGACCACAAATCACCAGATCATCGACACCCGTTGATGCTGTCAAAGGCGTACGAGAGGGTGACAGCGGAAATTATGAGCCTTTACCCATATGTGAAGTTCCAAAAAGAAGATATACACCAGCGCTTCCGGAGCATGAAATCTACGGCAATCAGATCTAAACGAAAATTGATTAGTGAAGGAGTTGAACCGGTGCTCAAATATTATGATGCAATGAAGTTCATCTGGGAGGACGAGTAAATTCAATATATCTTATTTATATTTAAATTATATCTTAATTATATCTCATTAAAACTTCATTATTCATTAAAACTTCATTCATTATATCTTCATTAAAACTTCGTTATATATATATCTTCATTAAATCTTACCATTCACATGCGTACCCATACGGGAGAGAAGCCGTATAGATGTAATCCGTTTGCTCAGAGTAATGACTTGAAGGCTCACATTAGGCGGCATACTGGCGAACGTTTCCGCTGTGATGAGTGTAGCGCTGCCTTTTTGCAACGTTATGGTCTAAATGCCCATTTAAGAACAGTACATGGTATTGTGGTTACATCTTTTACCGGTCGTTTACGTAAAGCTGATCAGACTGGAGATGATACGGAAGCAACGGGGAAAAATATTTTAACCGGGGACGAGGAACAACAGATACCAGGGACCGAACATGTGCAACAAAACGCCGATAACTCAACCACCACCACAACATCACCTATGTATTTGGGCCCACTTCTTTTAAATCCCATACCTATGAGTTCGGCAGCAGGGGCAACGTCCATAGATGGCACGCTTCTACCGCCTCCACATCCAACGCCTACACAACTGTAATATAATTAGAGATATAAGCAAGTATTGTATTTAAATGTATTATTTAAGCTGAAACCATAGAATTAGTTATTTTTTATTTATGTAAACTTACATTTTAATCACACAAAATCAAGTAAATTATAAATTTTACATGAAAATATGTGGTATTTTGTTTGAAGGATTTTTTTTGCACTGAAAAATTCTATTGCCTAGCAAATCAAATTTAAAATATTTTTTATACGTATTTATAAAAACCATCATAGGAAGGGTGTTATATAAAAAAGTGACCATTTTTCGCAAGGAGCGGTACTGAAAGAAATAAAATGTAAACCCGTCAGAGCGCTTGTTTAAATTTATTATATGTCTATTTATATTCAAACCTGAACCGCTATGAACTATTTATACTTTGGACGATCTTATGCAATAAGAAATATGTATATGGATAAATTTCAGCATATCGCTCAAAACTTCCTTATCTAGAGCTTCAAAAAGAATAATCGGAAGGGACATTTCTATGAGGGTTATATCTAATTATCAACCGATGTGCCCTATTTTCTTGGGGTATGATAATTGTAGCGATATAATGTATAAATGATAAAGTTTCATCCAAAAATTGTCCTATAAGGGAACAACCAACAACAATTTTTGTAAGTATGTTTAATTTTTTTTTTCAATTTTCTATTTTTTATTATCAGCCCAATTATGAATGTCCGAACGGATTTTTTCCCTTGCGGATTAAATGTTCTCGAGAAAAAAATCCTCCAATTCTAATCTCCCGGGAATGTGTAAATGAGGGAGAGGAAAAAAATCATTTTTCGAAAACAGCTGATTTGTTTATGACATCTAATTCATGATACAATAATATAAAGGTAGTGCCAGGGAACAGCTGAGCCTTTTCGAAGTCAATTTGACAACATTTTTGTAGTTAAATTAATTGTTTACATTTCAAATGATCGTACTCATTAATCTTTAAGTTGCATATAAATACTTAAAATAACATTGCTAGTTGTTGTTATAAAATTATAACATATATAAAATTAAAACATTGTGACTACCAAAATGGCAAGCCTCCTCACGGTTGTATTTGTTGTTGGACAAGTGGCACTACCTTCACAACATTGTATCATGATTTATATTTATACTTGTGCGGGAGCTGAATATTTAAAAAGTTTTGTGTTTTCTTAAGATAAAATAAAAAGTGTAAAATAAAATGTACAGCATAGCCTTTCGTATGCTTGCGGAGGAACTTCAAGCTGTGGAAGAGGAGCAAAATATAATTCAAAGGGTTGCAAGGATCCCCTTGAGTTACCACAATCATTGTAAGTGCAAAATATACAAGTTTACATATTCTAGTTTAAATTTAAAAATTTTTTCTGTTATAGGTTTCAAAAATATTTCAGGGTCAACAAAAGTGCTTTCCTTTATTTACTAGGAGTGCTTACATCGCACTCTCAACCCGCTAAAAAGATTTCTGCAGTTGCCCCTATTGTGAAACTAAGTGGTTGCTTACGCTTTTTTGCCGAAGGTGGGTACCAGACTGGTATTGGGAAGGATAGCGACGTGTCTTTGGCTCAGCCCACTTTCAGTAAAGTGCTCGCAGAGGTGGTCGACCTTTTTGAAGAACACCTTTGTTCCGTGTGGATAAAAATGCCCACAACTACGGAGGAAAAAAGAAGAATTGCATTGGCTTTTTATATGAAGCATAACATTCCAGGCGTTATCGGATGCGTTGATGGAACGCACATAAAAATCATTGCCCCCGCTGAAAACAAGCACCTTTATTACAATAGAAAAGGAAACTATAGTTTGAATGCTATGCTGGTAAAACAAAATTTCCATTTTATGAATTTCGAACAAATATTTACAAAATATTTTTAGCTTTGCGATCATGAACTAAGAATTCGATATGTGGACGCAACTCATCCTGGCGCTTGTCACGACTCTTTTATATGGACTACCAGTGAAGTTAGAGCCCACTTTGAAAATAAATATTTGGAAGGAATAGATAACTTTTGGCTTTTAGGTAAACCCAGTTATAAGATGTGAACAAAATACCACAATTAATTTTTATTGTACAATTAGGTGATGCAGGTTATCCTTTGGAACCATGGCTTTTGACGCCTCATCGTACTCCAGAGGATGGCACCCCAGAAATGCGATTCAATGAGGTACACTCAAAGTGCCGCAACATAATTGAAAGGACCAATGGGGTATTGAAAAACCGGTGGAGATGTATTCTGGGTGCAAGGGAACTTCATTACTGTCCAGAGAAGGCGGCGAAAATTGTAAACGTATGTTGTGCCCTACACAACATATGTTTACACTACAAAATAAGTGAAGAACCATATGCTTCTTTCAGTGAAATAAACATTCAGCAAGAGGAAATCATTTCGACACCGTCGACGCATTATCTAGCTACAGCTCAGTCTGTTAGAACTAACATTGGAAGCTCACTTTAAAACATCGGTATTACATGTTACTAAATTATTTATTTTTTAAAAAAAGGCCACTTCTTGGAAAACAATAAAAAAAAGGAAACAATAAAAACTAAAACAAGTAAAAAAATATTGCAAAATTCATTTTATCTTAAAACTACAGTTGGTCCCTTTCTAAAGGGTTTCCTTCACCTCTGCGATTTGAAGCTGCAAATTATTTTTTTCTATTTTGTATTCCACTTCCCTAGCTCTCATTTGTTCCATGAAAGCGTGGTGGCGACGCATTTCGTCAATTTCATTTTTCTTCATTTTTTCCATTTCTTGGAAATGTTTGCATTGTTGCTCGTTCATTTTATCGAGGCACTTGTAAATTTTTCTGACACTCTGCTGCTGCTCCTTCATGTCCACTACTGCTTTCTTTAGAGTCTCTAACAATTCCCTTTGTATGGCAAGTTCAGCTTTTAATGCATCGGATGGACTCTCTAAGTATTTCTTCGACGTAGCAGCCTTCGACTTGGGAATGGGGTTCGGCTTTCCACTGCATTTGGGTGCTATAGAATCTTGAAGATCCTCCTCTTGTAGAACTTCCGCCACAGCATTTTCCAAGAAAACTGTTTCAGCCGTTGGCTCTGGAAGTTGTATCTGCTCTTTCGTACATCCCAGGCCGAATTTGTTTACAGGCACACCTTCAACAGAAGTTTTCATCCCAATTATATTATAAATTGTCTGTTCAGATGACGAAAATTTGTTTTCCTTGTTTGGACCTCCGCCTGTACCCTTTTGGTATTGTAAATTTTGGGCGGCCTTCTGCCGCACGTATTTTTTTTGATCAGCCCACACCTGAAAATAAAATTAAAGTATTTAGTGTTATTTCTAATTTTTTATTGAAACATGCAAATTTACCTTTTTCCACTCGGTAATGTTTTTAACTGGAGGACCTAATGTATTTAATTCGGCTTCAGCTTTCCGCCAGAATCTTTGGAGTTCCTCCTTTCCTCCCTTAAAAAATCCGCGTGCAATCTCTGCATTAGCCTCCATTAAGGTCAACAAGTGTTGCAATTGTTGTTTATTCGAACTCTTTGACCTAAAAAAATGCTTAAGCCATTGTTATTTAATTTTTTTAAATTAAATACTTACATTTTTGCACAAGCTCCCTTCAAAATAGTTGGTGAAAAAACTCGAATGAAATTTTAACCGCCGTTCCCTTTTTTACATATTCAGAATGCCTACTTTTTTCCCGTCGTGTTTTTTCCCTTTTTCGAAATTCATTTAGAATAGGGGGAAAGAGAAATGTGAAAAAATCCGAGGGGAATTTTAATTCACAATAGGAGGAAAGGGAAAAGGGAAAAATCTCCTGCGGAATGACCATTCATAATTGGGCTGTATATTAATAATTTATAATTCTTTCAATTTATTATTTTAATTTTCAGGCGTGTCTCAATCAAATATTTTTGTAAGTATCTTATGTTTTTTCCTATTTTCATTGTTTTCGCCATTTTCTAATTATTTTTTTCCTGTATATTTTCTTTTGCAGAATTATGTCAGACGACCGTGATTTATTTGAATCTGACGATGGTGCAGCCGAAGAGGTGGTGCAGAAGCAGCAGATGGAAGTGGAAGAGGCACTGGTTGTGGAGGGTGGTGGCGAAGGGAAGGCATCGGCACAGCATGACGCCAGGATGAAGCTGAAACGGGCAAAGCGTAAGTATTTATGTATTATATTATTTATTTATTATATTTTTTTAATAAGTATATTTTTATTGTTATCCCAGAAAAACTGATGAGAACGGACAAATTTTGTTTGCAATTGGCTGGTGCAGTACGCCGCGAAAGAGTACTATGGGACCACAAATCACCAGATCATCGACACCCGTTGATGCTGTCAAAGGCGTACGAGAGGGTGACAGCGGAAATTATGAGCCTTTACCCATATGTGAAGTTCCAAAAAGAAGATATACACCAGCGCTTCCGGAGCATGAAATCTACGGCAATCAGATCTAAACGAAAATTGATTAGTGAAGGAGTTGAACCGGTGCTCAAATATTATGATGCAATGAAGTTCATCTGGGAGGACGAGTAAATTCAATATATCTTATTTATATTTAAATTATATCTTAATTATATCTCATTAAAACTTCATTATTCATTAAAACTTCATTCATTATATCTTCATTAAAACTTCATTATATATATATCTTCATTAAATCTTACCATTCACATGCGTACCCATACGGGAGAGAAGCCGTATAGATGTAATCAGTGTCCTCAAGCGTTTGCTCAGAGTAATGACTTGAAGGCTCACATTAGGCGGCATACTGGCGAACGTTTCCGCTGTGATGAGTGTAGCGCTGCCTTTTTGCAACGTTATGGTCTAAATGCCCATTTAAGAACAGTACATGGTATTGTGGTTACATCTTTTACCGGTCGTTTACGTAAAGCTGATCAGACTGGAGATGATACGGAAGCAACGGGGAAAAATATTTTAACCGGGGACGAGGAACAACAGATACCAGGGACCGAACATGTGCAACAAAACGCCGATAACTCAACCACCACCACAACATCACCTATGTATTTGGGCCCACTTCTTTTAAATCCCATACCTATGAGTTCGGCAGCAGGGGCAACGTCCATAGATGGCACGCTTCTACCGCCTCCACATCCAACGCCTACACAACTGTAATATAATTAGAGATATAAGCAAGTATTGTATTTAAATGTATTATTTAAGCTGAAACCATAGAATTAGTTATTTTTTATTTATGTAAACTTACATTTTAATCACACAAAATCAAGTAAATTATAAATTTTACATGAAAATATGTGGTATTTTGTTTGAAGGATTTTTTTTGCACTGAAAAATTCTATTGCCTAGCAAATCAAATTTAAAATATTTTTTATACGTATTTATAAAAACCATCATAGGAAGGGTGTTATATAAAAAAGTGACCATTTTTCGCAAGGAGCGGTACTGAAAGAAATAAAATGTAAACCCGTCAGAGCGCTTGTTTAAATTTATTATATGTCTATTTATATTCAAACCTGAACCGCTATGAACTATTTATACTTTGGACGATCTTATGCAATAAGAAATATGTATATGGATAAATTTCAGCATATCGCTCAAAACTTCCTTATCTAGAGCTTCAAAAAGAATAATCGGAAGGGACATTTCTATGAGGGTTATATCTAATTATCAACCGATGTGCCCTATTTTCTTGGGGTATGATAATTGTAGCGATATAATGTATAAATGATAAAGTTTCATCCAAAAATTGTCCTATAAGGGAACAACCAACAACAATTTTTGTAAGTATGTTTAATTTTTTTTTCAATTTTCTATTTTTTATTATATTAATAATTTATAATTCTTTCAATTTATTATTTTAATTTTCAGGCGTGTCTCAATCAAATATTTTTGTAAGTATCTTATGTTTTTTCCTATTTTCATTGTTTTCGCCATTTTCTAATTATTTTTTTCCTGTATATTTTCTTTTGCAGAATTATGTCAGACGACCGTGATTTATTTGAATCTGACGATGGTGCAGCCGAAGAGGTGGTGCAGAAGCAGCAGATGGAAGTGGAAGAGGCACTGGTTGTGGAGGGTGGTGGCGAAGGGAAGGCATCGACACAGCATGACGCCAGGATGAAGCTGAAACGGGCAAAGCGTAAGTATTTATTTATTATATTATTTATTTATTATATTTTTTTAATAAGTATATTTTTATTGTTATCCCAGAAAAACTGATGAGAACGGACAAATTTTGTTTGCAATTGGCTGGTGCAGTACGCCGCGAAAGAGTACTATGGGACCACAAATCACCAGATCATCGACACCCGTTGATGCTGTCAAAGGCGTACGAGAGGGTGACAGCGGAAATTATGAGCCTTTACCCATATGTGAAGTTCCAAAAAGAAGATATACACCAGCGCTTCCGGAGCATGAAATCTACGGCAATCAGATCTAAACGAAAATTGATTAGTGAAGGAGTTGAACCGGTGCTCAAATATTATGATGCAATGAAGTTCATCTGGGAGGACGAGTAAATTCAATATATCTTATTTATATTTAAATTATATCTTAATTATATCTCATTAAAACTTCATTATTCATTAAAACTTCATTCATTATATCTTCATTAAAACTTCATTATATATATATCTTCATTAAATCTTACCATTCACATGCGTACCCATACGGGAGAGAAGCCGTATAGATGTAATCAGTGTCCTCAAGCGTTTGCTCAGAGTAATGACTTGAAGGCTCACATTAGGCGGCATACTGGCGAACGTTTCCGCTGTGATGAGTGTAGCGCTGCCTTTTTGCAACGTTATGGTCTAAATGCCCATTTAAGAACAGTACATGGTATTGTGGTTACATCTTTTACCGGTCGTTTACGTAAAGCTGATCAGACTGGAGATGATACGGAAGCAACGGGGAAAAATATTTTAACCGGGGACGAGGAACAACAGATACCAGGGACCGAACATGTGCAACAAAACGCCGATAACTCAACCACCACCACAACATCACCTATGTATTTGGGCCCACTTCTTTTAAATCCCATACCTATGAGTTCGGCAGCAGGGGCAACGTCCATAGATGGCACGCTTCTACCGCCTCCACATCCAACGCCTACACAACTGTAATATAATTAGAGATATAAGCAAGTATTGTATTTAAATGTATTATTTAAGCTGAAACCATAGAATTAGTTATTTTTTATTTATGTAAACTTACATTTTAATCACACAAAATCAAGTAAATTATAAATTTTACATGAAAATATGTGGTATTTTGTTTGAAGGATTTTTTTTGCACTGAAAAATTCTATTGCCTAGCAAATCAAATTTAAAATATTTTTTATACGTATTTATAAAAACCATCATAGGAAGGGTGTTATATAAAAAAGTGACCATTTTTCGCAAGGAGCGGTACTGAAAGAAATAAAATGTAAACCCGTCAGAGCGCTTGTTTAAATTTATTATATGTCTATTTATATTCAAACCTGAACCGCTATGAACTATTTATACTTTGGACGATCTTATGCAATAAGAAATATGTATATGGATAAATTTCAGCATATCGCTCAAAACTTCCTTATCTAGAGCTTCAAAAAGAATAATCGGAAGGGACATTTCTATGAGGGTTATATCTAATTATCAACCGATGTGCCCTATTTTCTTGGGGTATGATAATTGTAGCGATATAATGTATAAATGATAAAGTTTCATCCAAAAATTGTCCTATAAGGGAACAACCAACAACAATTTTTGTAAGTATGTTTAATTTTTTTTTCAATTTTCTATTTTTTATTATATTAATAATTTATAATTCTTTCAATTTATTATTTTAATTTTCAGGCGTGTCTCAATCAAATATTTTTGTAAGTATCTTATGTTTTTTCCTATTTTCATTGTTTTCGCCATTTTCTAATTATTTTTTTCCTGTATATTTTCTTTTGCAGAATTATGTCAGACGACCGTGATTTATTTGAATCTGACGATGGTGCAGCCGAAGAGGTGGTGCAGAAGCAGCAGATGGAAGTGGAAGAGGCACTGGTTGTGGAGGGTGGTGGCGAAGGGAAGGCATCGACACAGCATGACGCCAGGATGAAGCTGAAACGGGCAAAGCGTAAGTATTTATTTATTATATTATTTATTTATTATATTTTTTTAATAAGTATATTTTTATTGTTATCCCAGAAAAACTGATGAGAACGGACAAATTTTGTTTGCAATTGGCTGGTGCAGTACGCCGCGAAAGAGTACTATGGGACCACAAATCACCAGATCATCGACACCCGTTGATGCTGTCAAAGGCGTACGAGAGGGTGACAGCGGAAATTATGAGCCTTTACCCATATGTGAAGTTCCAAAAAGAAGATATACACCAGCGCTTCCGGAGCATGAAATCTACGGCAATCAGATCTAAACGAAAATTGATTAGTGAAGGAGTTGAACCGGTGCTCAAATATTATGATGCAATGAAGTTCATCTGGGAGGACGAGTAAATTCAATATATCTTATTTATATTTAAATTATATCTTAATTATATCTCATTAAAACTTCATTATTCATTAAAACTTCATTCATTATATCTTCATTAAAACTTCATTATATATATATCTTCATTAAATCTTACCATTCACATGCGTACCCATACGGGAGAGAAGCCGTATAGATGTAATCAGTGTCCTCAAGCGTTTGCTCAGAGTAATGACTTGAAGGCTCACATTAGGCGGCATACTGGCGAACGTTTCCGCTGTGATGAGTGTAGCGCTGCCTTTTTGCAACGTTATGGTCTAAATGCCCATTTAAGAACAGTACATGGTATTGTGGTTACATCTTTTACCGGTCGTTTACGTAAAGCTGATCAGACTGGAGATGATACGGAAGCAACGGGGAAAAATATTTTAACCGGGGACGAGGAACAACAGATACCAGGGACCGAACATGTGCAACAAAACGCCGATAACTCAACCACCACCACAACATCACCTATGTATTTGGGCCCACTTCTTTTAAATCCCATACCTATGAGTTCGGCAGCAGGGGCAACGTCCATAGATGGCACGCTTCTACCGCCTCCACATCCAACGCCTACACAACTGTAATATAATTAGAGATATAAGCAAGTATTGTATTTAAATGTATTATTTAAGCTGAAACCATAGAATTAGTTATTTTTTATTTATGTAAACTTACATTTTAATCACACAAAATCAAGTAAATTATAAATTTTACATGAAAATATGTGGTATTTTGTTTGAAGGATTTTTTTTTGCACTGAAAAATTCTATTGCCTAGCAAATCAAATTTAAAATATTTTTTATACGTATTTATAAAAACCATCATAGGAAGGGTGTTATATAAAAAAGTGACCATTTTTCGCAAGGAGCGGTACTGAAAGAAATAAAATGTAAACCCGTCAGAGCGCTTGTTTAAATTTATTATATGTCTATTTATATTCAAACCTGAACCGCTATGAACTATTTATACTTTGGACGATCTTATGCAATAAGAAATATGTATATGGATAAATTTCAGCATATCGCTCAAAACTTCCTTATCTAGAGCTTCAAAAAGAATAATCGGAAGGGACATTTCTATGAGGGTTATATCTAATTATCAACCGATGTGCCCTATTTTCTTGGGGTATGATAATTGTAGCGATATAATGTATAAATGATAAAGTTTCATCCAAAAATTGTCCTATAAGGGAACAACCAACAACAATTTTTGTAAGTATGTTTAATTTTTTTTTTCAATTTTCTATTTTTTATTATATTAATAATTTATAATTCTTTCAATTTATTATTTTAATTTTCAGGCGTGTCTCAATCAAATATTTTTGTAAGTATCTTATGTTTTTTCCTATTTTCATTGTTTTCGCCATTTTCTAATTATTTTTTTCCTGTATATATCTTTTGCAGAATTATGTCAGACGACCGTGATTTATTTGAATCTGACGATGGTGCAGCCGAAGAGGTGGTGCAGAAGCAGCAGATGGAAGTGGAAGAGGCACTGGTTGTGGAGGGTGGTGGCGAAGGGAAGGCATCGGCACAGCATGACGCCAGGATGAAGCTGAAACGGGCAAAGCGTAAGTATTTATTTATTATATTATTTATTTATTATATTTTTTTAATAAGTATATTTTTATTGTTATCCCAGAAAAACTGATGAGAACGGACAAATTTTGTTTGCACTGTGGGACCACAAATCACCAGATCATCGACACCCGTTGATGCTGTCAAAGGCGTACGAGAGGGTGACAGCGGAAATTATGAGCCTTTACCCATATGTGAAGTTCCAAAAAGAAGATATACACCAGCGCTTCCGGAGCATGAAATCTACGGCAATCAGATCTAAACGAAAATTGATTAGTGAAGGAGTTGAACCGGTGCTCAAATATTATGATGCAATGAAGTTCATCTGGGAGGACGAGTAAATTCAATATATCTTATTTATATTTAAATTATATCTTAATTATATCTCATTAAAACTTCATTATTCATTAAAACTTCATTCATTATATCTTCATTAAAACTTCATTATATATATATCTTCATTAAATCTTACCATTCACATGCGTACCCATACGGGAGAGAAGCCGTATAGATGTAATCAGTGTCCTCAAGCGTTTGCTCAGAGTAATGACTTGAAGGCTCACATTAGGCGGCATACTGGCGAACGTTTCCGCTGTGATGAGTGTAGCGCTGCCTTTTTGCAACGTTATGGTCTAAATGCCCATTTAAGAACAGTACATGGTATTGTGGTTACATCTTTTACCGGTCGTTTACGTAAAGCTGATCAGACTGGAGATGATACGGAAGCAACGGGGAAAAATATTTTAACCGGGGACGAGGGACAACAGATACCAGGGACCGAACATGTGCAACAAAACGCCGATAACTCAACCACCACCACAACATCACCTATGTATTTGGGCCCACTTCTTTTAAATCCCATACCTATGAGTTCGGCAGCAGGGGCAACGTCCATAGATGGCACGCTTCTACCGCCTCCACATCCAACGCCTACACAACTGTAATATAATTAGAGATATAAGCAAGTATTGTATTTAAATGTATTATTTAAGCTGAAACCATAGAATTAGTTATTTTTTATTTATGTAAACTTACATTTTAATCACACAAAATCAAGTAAATTATAAATTTTACATGAAAATATGTGGTATTTTGTTTGAAGGATTTTTTTTTGCACTGAAAAATTCTATTGCCTAGCAAATCAAATTTAAAATATTTTTTATACGTATTTATAAAAACCATCATAGGAAGGGTGTTATATAAAAAAGTGACCATTTTTCGCAAGGAGCGGTACTGAAAGAAATAAAATGTAAACCCGTCAGAGCGCTTGTTTAAATTTATTATATGTCTATTTATATTCAAACCTGAACCGCTATGAACTATTTATACTTTGGACGATCTTATGCAATAAGAAATATGTATATGGATAAATTTCAGCATATCGCTCAAAACTTCCTTATCTAGAGCTTCAAAAAGAATAATCGGAAGGGACATTTCTATGAGGGTTATATCTAATTATCAACCGATGTGCCCTATTTTCTTGGGGTATGATAATTGTAGCGATATAATGTATAAATGATAAAGTTTCATCCAAAAATTGTCCTATAAGGGAACAACCAACAACAATTTTTGTAAGTATGTTTAATTTTTTTTTTCAATTTTCTATTTTTTATTATATTAATAATTTATAATTCTTTCAATTTATTATTTTAATTTTCAGGCGTGTCTCAATCAAATATTTTTGTAAGTATCTTATGTTTTTTCCTATTTTCATTGTTTTCGCCATTTTCTAATTATTTTTTTCCTGTATATTTTCTTTTGCAGAATTATGTCAGACGACCGTGATTTATTTGAATCTGACGATGGTGCAGCCGAAGAGGTGGTGCAGAAGCAGCAGATGGAAGTGGAAGAGGCACTGGTTGTGGAGGGTGGTGGCGAAGGGAAGGCATCGGCACAGCATGACGCCAGGATGAAGCTGAAACGGGCAAAGCGTAAGTATTTATTTATTATATTATTTATTTATTATATTTTTTTAATAAGTATATTTTTATTGTTATCCCAGAAAAACTGATGAGAACGGACAAATTTTGTTTGCAATTGGCTGGTGCAGTACGCCGCGAAAGAGTACTATGGGACCACAAATCACCAGATCATCGACACCCGTTGATGCTGTCAAAGGCGTACGAGAGGGTGACAGCGGAAATTATGAGCCTTTACCCATATGTGAAGTTCCAAAAAGAAGATATACACCAGCGCTTCCGGAGCATGAAATCTACGGCAATCAGATCTAAACGAAAATTGATTAGTGAAGGAGTTGAACCGGTGCTCAAATATTATGATGCAATGAAGTTCATCTGGGAGGACGAGTAAATTCAATATATCTTATTTATATTTAAATTATATCTTAATTATATCTCATTAAAACTTCATTATTCATTAAAACTTCATTCATTATATCTTCATTAAAACTTCATTATATATATATCTTCATTAAATCTTACCATTCACATGCGTACCCATACGGGAGAGAAGCCGTATAGATGTAATCAGTGTCCTCAAGCGTTTGCTCAGAGTAATGACTTGAAGGCTCACATTAGGCGGCATACTGGCGAACGTTTCCGCTGTGATGAGTGTAGCGCTGCCTTTTTGCAACGTTATGGTCTAAATGCCCATTTAAGAACAGTACATGGTATTGTGGTTACATCTTTTACCGGTCGTTTACGTAAAGCTGATCAGACTGGAGATGATACGGAAGCAACGGGGAAAAATATTTTAACCGGGGACGAGGAACAACAGATACCAGGGACCGAACATGTGCAACAAAACGCCGATAACTCAACCACCACCACAACATCACCTATGTATTTGGGCCCACTTCTTTTAAATCCCATACCTATGAGTTCGGCAGCAGGGGCAACGTCCATAGATGGCACGCTTCTACCGCCTCCACATCCAACGCCTACACAACTGTAATATAATTAGAGATATAAGCAAGTATTGTATTTAAATGTATTATTTAAGCTGAAACCATAGAATTAGTTATTTTTTATTTATGTAAACTTACATTTTAATCACACAAAATCAAGTAAATTATAAATTTTACATGAAAATATGTGGTATTTTGTTTGAAGGATTTTTTTTTGCACTGAAAAATTCTATTGCCTAGCAAATCAAATTTAAAATATTTTTTATACGTATTTATAAAAACCATCATAGGAAGGGTGTTATATAAAAAAGTGACCATTTTTCGCAAGGAGCGGTACTGAAAGAAATAAAATGTAAACCCGTCAGAGCGCTTGTTTAAATTTATTATATGTCTATTTATATTCAAACCTGAACCGCTATGAACTATTTATACTTTGGACGATCTTATGCAATAAGAAATATGTATATGGATAAATTTCAGCATATCGCTCAAAACTTCCTTATCTAGAGCTTCAAAAAGAATAATCGGAAGGGACATTTCTATGAGGGTTATATCTAATTATCAACCGATGTGCCCTATTTTCTTGGGGTATGATAATTGTAGCGATATAATGTATAAATGATAAAGTTTCATCCAAAAATTGTCCTATAAGGGAACAACCAACAACAATTTTTGTAAGTATGTTTAATTTTTTTTTTCAATTTTCTATTTTTTATTATATTAATAATTTATAATTCTTTCAATTTATTATTTTAATTTTCAGGCGTGTCTCAATCAAATATTTTTGTAAGTATCTTATGTTTTTTCCTATTTTCATTGTTTTCGCCATTTTCTAATTATTTTTTTCCTGTATATTTTCTTTTGCAGAATTATGTCAGACGACCGTGATTTATTTGAATCTGACGATGGTGCAGCCGAAGAGGTGGTGCAGAAGCAGCAGATGGAAGTGGAAGAGGCACTGGTTGTGGAGGGTGGTGGCGAAGGGAAGGCATCGGCACAGCATGACGCCAGGATGAAGCTGAAACGGGCAAAGCGTAAGTATTTATTTATTATATTATTTATTTATTATATTTTTTTAATAAGTATATTTTTATTGTTATCCCAGAAAAACTGATGAGAACGGACAAATTTTGTTTGCAATTGGCTGGTGCAGTACGCCGCGAAAGAGTACTATGGGACCACAAATCACCAGATCATCGACACCCGTTGATGCTGTCAAAGGCGTACGAGAGGGTGACAGCGGAAATTATGAGCCTTTACCCATATGTGAAGTTCCAAAAAGAAGATATACACCAGCGCTTCCGGAGCATGAAATCTACGGCAATCAGATCTAAACGAAAATTGATTAGTGAAGGAGTTGAACCGGTGCTCAAATATTATGATGCAATGAAGTTCATCTGGGAGGACGAGTAAATTCAATATATCTTATTTATATTTAAATTATATCTTAATTATATCTCATTAAAACTTCATTATTCATTAAAACTTCATTCATTATATCTTCATTAAAACTTCGTTATATATATATCTTCATTAAATCTTACCATTCACATGCGTACCCATACGGGAGAGAAGCCGTATAGATGTAATCAGTGTCCTCAAGCGTTTGCTCAGAGTAATGACTTGAAGGCTCACATTAGGCGGCATACTGGCGAACGTTTCCGCTGTGATGAGTGTAGCGCTGCCTTTTTGCAACGTTATGGTCTAAATGCCCATTTAAGAACAGTACATGGTATTGTGGTTACATCTTTTACCGGTCGTTTACGTAAAGCTGATCAGACTGGAGATGATACGGAAGCAACGGGGAAAAATATTTTAACCGGGGACGAGGAACAACAGATACCAGGGACCGAACATGTGCAACAAAATGCCGATAACTCAACCACCACCACAACATCACCTATGTATTTGGGCCCACTTCTTTTAAATCCCATACCTATGAGTTCGGCAGCAGGGGCAACGTCCATAGATGGCACGCTTCTACCGCCTCCACATCCAACGCCTACACAACTGTAATATAATTAGAGATATAAGCAAGTATTGTATTTAAATGTATTATTTAAGCTGAAACCATAGAATTAGTTATTTTTTATTTATGTAAACTTACATTTTAATCACACAAAATCAAGTAAATTATAAATTTTACATGAAAATATGTGGTATTTTGTTTGAAGGATTTTTTTTTGCACTGAAAAATTCTATTGCCTAGCAAATCAAATTTAAAATATTTTTTATACGTATTTATAAAAACCATCATAGGAAGGGTGTTATATAAAAAAGTGACCATTTTTCGCAAGGAGCGGTACTGAAAGAAATAAAATGTAAACCCGTCAGAGCGCTTGTTTAAATTTATTATATGTCTATTTATATTCAAACCTGAACCGCTATGAACTATTTATACTTTGGACGATCTTATGCAATAAGAAATATGTATATGGATAAATTTCAGCATATCGCTCAAAACTTCCTTATCTAGAGCTTCAAAAAGAATAATCGGAAGGGACATTTCTATGAGGGTTATATCTAATTATCTACCGATGTGCCCTATTTTCTTGGGGTATGATAATTGTAGCGATATAATGTATAAATGATAAAGTTTCATCCAAAAATTGTCCTATAAGGGAACAACCAACAACAATTTTTGTAAGTATGTTTAATTTTTTTTTTTCAATTTTCTATTTTTTATTATATTAATAATTTATAATTCTTTCAATTTATTATTTTAATTTTCAGGCGTGTCTCAATCAAATATTTTTGTAAGTATCTTATGTTTTTTCCTATTTTCATTGTTTTCGCCATTTTCTAATTTTTTTTTTCCTGCATATTTTCTTTTGCAGAATTATGTCAGACGACCGTGATTTATTTGAATCTGACGATGGTGCAGCCGAAGAGGTGGTGCAGAAGCAGCAGATGGAAGTGGAAGAGGCACTGGTTGTGGAGGGTGGTGGCGAAGGGAAGGCATCGGCACAGCATGACGCCAGGATGAAGCTGAAACGGGCAAAGCGTAAGTATTTATTTATTATATTATTTATTTATTATATTTTTTTAATAAGTATATTTTTATTGTTATCCCAGAAAAACTGATGAGAACGGACAAATTTTGTTTGCAATTGGCTGGTGCAGTACGCCGCGAAAGAGTACTATGGGACCACAAATCACCAGATCATCGACACCCGTTGATGCTGTCAAAGGCGTACGAGAGGGTGACAGCGGAAATTATGAGCCTTTACCCATATGTGAAGTTCCAAAAAGAAGATATACACCAGCGCTTCCGGAGCATGAAATCTACGGCAATCAGATCTAAACGAAAATTGATTAGTGAAGGAGTTGAACCGGTGCTCAAATATTATGATGCAATGAAGTTCATCTGGGAGGACGAGTAAATTCAATATATCTTATTTATATTTAAATTATATCTTAATTATATCTCATTAAAACTTCATTATTCATTAAAACTTCATTCATTATATCTTCATTAAAACTTCGTTATATATATATCTTCATTAAATCTTACCATTCACATGCGTACCCATACGGGAGAGAAGCCGTATAGATGTAATCAGTGTCCTCAAGCGTTTGCTCAGAGTAATGACTTGAAGGCTCACATTAGGCGGCATACTGGCGAACGTTTCCGCTGTGATGAGTGTAGCGCTGCCTTTTTGCAACGTTATGGTCTAAATGCCCATTTAAGAACAGTACATGGTATTGTGGTTACATCTTTTACCGGTCGTTTACGTAAAGCTGATCAGACTGGAGATGATACGGAAGCAACGGGGAAAAATATTTTAACCGGGGACGAGGAACAACAGATACCAGGGACCGAACATGTGCAACAAAATGCCGATAACTCAACCACCACCACAACATCACCTATGTATTTGGGCCCACTTCTTTTAAATCCCATACCTATGAGTTCGGCAGCAGGGGCAACGTCCATAGATGGCACGCTTCTACCGCCTCCACATCCAACGCCTACACAACTGTAATATAATTAGAGATATAAGCAAGTATTGTATTTAAATGTATTATTTAAGCTGAAACCATAGAATTAGTTATTTTTTATTTATGTAAACTTACATTTTAATCACACAAAATCAAGTAAATTATAAATTTTACATGAAAATATGTGGTATTTTGTTTGAAGGATTTTTTTTTGCACTGAAAAATTCTATTGCCTAGCAAATCAAATTTAAAATATTTTTTATACGTATTTATAAAAACCATCATAGGAAGGGTGTTATATAAAAAAGTGACCATTTTTCGCAAGGAGCGGTACTGAAAGAAATAAAATGTAAACCCGTCAGAGCGCTTGTTTAAATTTATTATATGTCTATTTATATTCAAACCTGAACCGCTATGAACTATTTATACTTTGGACGATCTTATGCAATAAGAAATATGTATATGGATAAATTTCAGCATATCGCTCAAAACTTCCTTATCTAGAGCTTCAAAAAGAATAATCGGAAGGGACATTTCTATGAGGGTTATATCTAATTATCTACCGATGTGCCCTATTTTCTTGGGGTATGATAATTGTAGCGATATAATGTATAAATGATAAAGTTTCATCCAAAAATTGTCCTATAAGGGAACAACCAACAACAATTTTTGTAAGTATGTTTAATTTTTTTTTTTCAATTTTCTATTTTTTATTATATTAATAATTTATAATTCTTTCAATTTATTATTTTAATTTTCAGGCGTGTCTCAATCAAATATTTTTGTAAGTATCTTATGTTTTTTCCTATTTTCATTGTTTTCGCCATTTTCTAATTTTTTTTTTCCTGCATATTTTCTTTTGCAGAATTATGTCAGACGACCGTGATTTATTTGAATCTGACGATGGTGCAGCCGAAGAGGTGGTGCAGAAGCAGCAGATGGAAGTGGAAGAGGCACTGGTTGTGGAGGGTGGTGGCGAAGGGAAGGCATCGGCACAGCATGACGCCAGGATGAAGCTGAAACGGGCAAAGCGTAAGTATTTATTTATTATATTATTTATTTATTATATTTTTTTAATAAGTATATTTTTATTGTTATCCCAGAAAAACTGATGAGAACGGACAAATTTTGTTTGCAATTGGCTGGTGCAGTACGCCGCGAAAGAGTACTATGGGACCACAAATCACCAGATCATCGACACCCGTTGATGCTGTCAAAGGCGTACGAGAGGGTGACAGCGGAAATTATGAGCCTTTACCCATATGTGAAGTTCCAAAAAGAAGATATACACCAGCGCTTCCGGAGCATGAAATCTACGGCAATCAGATCTAAACGAAAATTGATTAGTGAAGGAGTTGAACCGGTGCTCAAATATTATGATGCAATGAAGTTCATCTGGGAGGACGAGTAAATTCAATATATCTTATTTATATTTAAATTATATCTTAATTATATCTCATTAAAACTTCATTATTCATTAAAACTTCATTCATTATATCTTCATTAAAACTTCATTATATATATATCTTCATTAAATCTTACCATTCACATGCGTACCCATACGGGAGAGAAGCCGTATAGATGTAATCAGTGTCCTCAAGCGTTTGCTCAGAGTAATGACTTGAAGGCTCACATTAGGCGGCATACTGGCGAACGTTTCCGCTGTGATGAGTGTAGCGCTGCCTTTTTGCAACGTTATGGTCTAAATGCCCATTTAAGAACAGTACATGGTATTGTGGTTACATCTTTTACCGGTCGTTTACGTAAAGCTGATCAGACTGGAGATGATACGGAAGCAACGGGGAAAAATATTTTAACCGGGGACGAGGAACAACAGATACCAGGGACCGAACATGTGCAACAAAACGCCGATAACTCAACCACCACCACAACATCACCTATGTATTTGGGCCCACTTCTTTTAAATCCCATACCTATGAGTTCGGCAGCAGGGGCAACGTCCATAGATGGCACGCTTCTACCGCCTCCACATCCAACGCCTACACAACTGTAATATAATTAGAGATATAAGCAAGTATTGTATTTAAATGTATTATTTAAGCTGAAACCATAGAATTAGTTATTTTTTATTTATGTAAACTTACATTTTAATCACACAAAATCAAGTAAATTATAAATTTTACATGAAAATATGTGGTATTTTGTTTGAAGGATTTTTTTTTGCACTGAAAAATTCTATTGCCTAGCAAATCAAATTTAAAATATTTTTTATACGTATTTATAAAAACCATCATAGGAAGGGTGTTATATAAAAAAGTGACCATTTTTCGCAAGGAGCGGTACTGAAAGAAATAAAATGTAAACCCGTCAGAGCGCTTGTTTAAATTTATTATATGTCTATTTATATTCAAACCTGAACCGCTATGAACTATTTATACTTTGGACGATCTTATGCAATAAGAAATATGTATATGGATAAATTTCAGCATATCGCTCAAAACTTCCTTATCTAGAGCTTCAAAAAGAATAATCGGAAGGGACATTTCTATGAGGGTTATATCTAATTATCAACCGATGTGCCCTATTTTCTTGGGGTATGATAATTGTAGCGATATAATGTATAAATGATAAAGTTTCATCCAAAAATTGTCCTATAAGGGAACAACCAACAACAATTTTTGTAAGTATGTTTAATTTTTTTTTTCAATTTTCTATTTTTTATTATATTAATAATTTATAATTCTTTCAATTTATTATTTTAATTTTCAGGCGTGTCTCAATCAAATATTTTTGTAAGTATCTTATGTTTTTTCCTATTTTCATTGTTTTCGCCATTTTCTAATTATTTTTTTCCTGTATATTTTCTTTTGCAGAATTATGTCAGACGACCGTGATTTATTTGAATCTGACGATGGTGCAGCCGAAGAGGTGGTGCAGAAGCAGCAGATGGAAGTGGAAGAGGCACTGGTTGTGGAGGGTGGTGGCGAAGGGAAGGCATCGGCACAGCATGACGCCAGGATGAAGCTGAAACGGGCAAAGCGTAAGTATTTATTTATTATATTATTTATTTATTATATTTTTTTAATAAGTATATTTTTATTGTTATCCCAGAAAAACTGATTAGAACGGACAAATTTTGTTTGCAATTGGCTGGTGCAGTACGCCGCGAAAGAGTACTATGGGACCACAAATCACCAGATCATCGACACCCGTTGATGCTGTCAAAGGCGTACGAGAGGGTGACAGCGGAAATTATGAGCCTTTACCCATATGTGAAGTTCCAAAAAGAAGATATACACCAGCGCTTCCGGAGCATGAAATCTACGGCAATCAGATCTAAACGAAAATTGATTAGTGAAGGAGTTGAACCGGTGCTTAAATATTATGATGCAATGAAGTTCATCTGGGAGGACGAGTAAATTCAATATATCTTATTTATATTTAAATTATATCTTAATTATATCTCATTAAAACTTCATTATTCATTAAAACTTCATTCATTATATCTTCATTAAAACTTCATTATATATATATCTTCATTAAATCTTACCATTCACATGCGTACCCATACGGGAGAGAAGCCGTATAGATGTAATCAGTGTCCTCAAGCGTTTGCTCAGAGTAATGACTTGAAGGCTCACATTAGGCGGCATACTGGCGAACGTTTCCGCTGTGATGAGTGTAGCGCTGCCTTTTTGCAACGTTATGGTCTAAATGCCCATTTAAGAACAGTACATGGTATTGTGGTTACATCTTTTACCGGTCGTTTACGTAAAGCTGATCAGACTGGAGATGATACGGAAGCAACGGGGAAAAATATTTTAACCGGGGACGAGGAACAACAGATACCAGGGACCGAACATGTGCAACAAAACGCCGATAACTCAACCACCACCACAACATCACCTATGTATTTGGGCCCACTTCTTTTAAATCCCATACCTATGAGTTCGGCAGCAGGGGCAACGTCCATAGATGGCACGCTTCTACCGCCTCCACATCCAACGCCTACACAACTGTAATATAATTAGAGATATAAGCAAGTATTGTATTTAAATGTATTATTTAAGCTGAAACCATAGAATTAGTTATTTTTTATTTATGTAAACTTACATTTTAATCACACAAAATCAAGTAAATTATAAATTTTACATGAAAATATGTGGTATTTTGTTTGAAGGATTTTTTTTTGCACTGAAAAATTCTATTGCCTAGCAAATCAAATTTAAAATATTTTTTATACGTATTTATAAAAACCATCATAGGAAGGGTGTTATATAAAAAAGTGACCATTTTTCGCAAGGAGCGGTACTGAAAGAAATAAAATGTAAACCCGTCAGAGCGCTTGTTTAAATTTATTATATGTCTATTTATATTCAAACCTGAACCGCTATGAACTATTTATACTTTGGACGATCTTATGCAATAAGAAATATGTATATGGATAAATTTCAGCATATCGCTCAAAACTTCCTTATCTAGAGCTTCAAAAAGAATAATCGGAAGGGACATTTCTATGAGGGTTATATCTAATTATCAACCGATGTGCCCTATTTTCTTGGGGTATGATAATTGTAGCGATATAATGTATAAATGATAAAGTTTCATCCAAAAATTGTCCTATAAGGGAACAACCAACAACAATTTTTGTAAGTATGTTTAATTTTTTTTTTCAATTTTCTATTTTTTATTATATTAATAATTTATAATTCTTTCAATTTATTATTTTAATTTTCAGGCGTGTCTCAATCAAATATTTTTGTAAGTATCTTATGTTTTTTCCTATTTTCATTGTTTTCGCCATTTTCTAATTATTTTTTTCCTGTATATTTTCTTTTGCAGAATTATGTCAGACGACCGTGATTTATTTGAATCTGACGATGGTGCAGCCGAAGAGGTGGTGCAGAAGCAGCAGATGGAAGTGGAAGAGGCACTGGTTGTGGAGGGTGGTGGCGAAGGGAAGGCATCGGCACAGCATGACGCCAGGATGAAGCTGAAACGGGCAAAGCGTAAGTATTTATTTATTATATTATTTATTTATTATATTTTTTTAATAAGTATATTTTTATTGTTATCCCAGAAAAACTGATTAGAACGGACAAATTTTGTTTGCAATTGGCTGGTGCAGTACGCCGCGAAAGAGTACTATGGGACCACAAATCACCAGATCATCGACACCCGTTGATGCTGTCAAAGGCGTACGAGAGGGTGACAGCGGAAATTATGAGCCTTTACCCATATGTGAAGTTCCAAAAAGAAGATATACACCAGCGCTTCCGGAGCATGAAATCTACGGCAATCAGATCTAAACGAAAATTGATTAGTGAAGGAGTTGAACCGGTGCTTAAATATTATGATGCAATGAAGTTCATCTGGGAGGACGAGTAAATTCAATATATCTTATTTATATTTAAATTATATCTTAATTATATCTCATTAAAACTTCATTATTCATTAAAACTTCATTCATTATATCTTCATTAAAACTTCATTATATATATATCTTCATTAAATCTTACCATTCACATGCGTACCCATACGGGAGAGAAGCCGTATAGATGTAATCAGTGTCCTCAAGCGTTTGCTCAGAGTAATGACTTGAAGGCTCACATTAGGCGGCATACTGGCGAACGTTTCCGCTGTGATGAGTGTAGCGCTGCCTTTTTGCAACGTTATGGTCTAAATGCCCATTTAAGAACAGTACATGGTATTGTGGTTACATCTTTTACCGGTCGTTTACGTAAAGCTGATCAGACTGGAGATGATACGGAAGCAACGGGGAAAAATATTTTAACCGGGGACGAGGAACAACAGATACCAGGGACCGAACATGTGCAACAAAACGCCGATAACTCAACCACCACCACAACATCACCTATGTATTTGGGCCCACTTCTTTTAAATCCCATACCTATGAGTTCGGCAGCAGGGGCAACGTCCATAGATGGCACGCTTCTACCGCCTCCACATCCAACGCCTACACAACTGTAATATAATTAGAGATATAAGCAAGTATTGTATTTAAATGTATTATTTAAGCTGAAACCATAGAATTAGTTATTTTTTATTTATGTAAACTTACATTTTAATCACACAAAATCAAGTAAATTATAAATTTTACATGAAAATATGTGGTATTTTGTTTGAAGGATTTTTTTTTGCACTGAAAAATTCTATTGCCTAGCAAATCAAATTTAAAATATTTTTTATACGTATTTATAAAAACCATCATAGGAAGGGTGTTATATAAAAAAGTGACCATTTTTCGCAAGGAGCGGTACTGAAAGAAATAAAATGTAAACCCGTCAGAGCGCTTGTTTAAATTTATTATATGTCTATTTATATTCAAACCTGAACCGCTATGAACTATTTATACTTTGGACGATCTTATGCAATAAGAAATATGTATATGGATAAATTTCAGCATATCGCTCAAAACTTCCTTATCTAGAGCTTCAAAAAGAATAATCGGAAGGGACATTTCTATGAGGGTTATATCTAATTATCAACCGATGTGCCCTATTTTCTTGGGGTATGATAATTGTAGCGATATAATGTATAAATGATAAAGTTTCATCCAAAAATTGTCCTATAAGGGAACAACCAACAACAATTTTTGTAAGTATGTTTAATTTTTTTTTTCAATTTTCTATTTTTTATTATATTAATAATTTATAATTCTTTCAATTTATTATTTTAATTTTCAGGCGTGTCTCAATCAAATATTTTTGTAAGTATCTTATGTTTTTTCCTATTTTCATTGTTTTCGCCATTTTCTAATTATTTTTTTCCTGTATATTTTCTTTTGCAGAATTATGTCAGACGACCGTGATTTATTTGAATCTGACGATGGTGCAGCCGAAGAGGTGGTGCAGAAGCAGCAGATGGAAGTGGAAGAGGCACTGGTTGTGGAGGGTGGTGGCGAAGGGAAGGCATCGGCACAGCATGACGCCAGGATGAAGCTGAAACGGGCAAAGCGTAAGTATTTATTTATTATATTATTTATTTATTATATTTTTTTAATAAGTATATTTTTATTGTTATCCCAGAAAAACTGATGAGAACGGACAAATTTTGTTTGCAATTGGCTGGTGCAGTACGCCGCGAAAGAGTACTATGGGACCACAAATCACCAGATCATCGACACCCGTTGATGCTGTCAAAGGCGTACGAGAGGGTGACAGCGGAAATTATGAGCCTTTACCCATATGTGAAGTTCCAAAAAGAAGATATACACCAGCGCTTCCGGAGCATGAAATCTACGGCAATCAGATCTAAACGAAAATTGATTAGTGAAGGAGTTGAACCGGTGCTCAAATATTATGATGCAATGAAGTTCATCTGGGAGGACGAGTAAATTCAATATATCTTATTTATATTTAAATTATATCTTAATTATATCTCATTAAAACTTCATTATTCATTAAAACTTCATTCATTATATCTTCATTAAAACTTCATTATATATATATCTTCATTAAATCTTACCATTCACATGCGTACCCATACGGGAGAGAAGCCGTATAGATGTAATCAGTGTCCTCAAGCGTTTGCTCAGAGTAATGACTTGAAGGCTCACATTAGGCGGCATACTGGCGAACGTTTCCGCTGTGATGAGTGTAGCGCTGCCTTTTTGCAACGTTATGGTCTAAATGCCCATTTAAGAACAGTACATGGTATTGTGGTTACATCTTTTACCGGTCGTTTACGTAAAGCTGATCAGACTGGAGATGATACGGAAGCAACGGGGAAAAATATTTTAACCGGGGACGAGGAACAACAGATACCAGGGACCGAACATGTGCAACAAAACGCCGATAACTCAACCACCACCACAACATCACCTATGTATTTGGGCCCACTTCTTTTAAATCCCATACCTATGAGTTCGGCAGCAGGGGCAACGTCCATAGATGGCACGCTTCTACCGCCTCCACATCCAACGCCTACACAACTGTAATATAATTAGAGATATAAGCAAGTATTGTATTTAAATGTATTATTTAAGCTGAAACCATAGAATTAGTTATTTTTTATTTATGTAAACTTACATTTTAATCACACAAAATCAAGTAAATTATAAATTTTACATGAAAATATGTGGTATTTTGTTTGAAGGATTTTTTTTGCACTGAAAAATTCTATTGCCTAGCAAATCAAATTTAAAATATTTTTTATACGTATTTATAAAAACCATCATAGGAAGGGTGTTATATAAAAAAGTGACCATTTTTCGCAAGAAGCGGTACTGAAAGAAATAAAATGTAAACCCGTCAGAGCGCTTGTTTAAATTTATTATATGTCTATTTATATTCAAACCTGAACCGCTATGAACTATTTATACTTTGGACGATCTTATGCAATAAGAAATATGTATATGGATAAATTTCAGCATATCGCTCAAAACTTCCTTATCTAGAGCTTCAAAAAGAATAATCGGAAGGGACATTTCTATGAGGGTTATATCTAATTATCAACCGATGTGCCCTATTTTCTTGGGGTATGATAATTGTAGCGATATAATGTATAAATGATAAAGTTTCATCCAAAAATTGTCCTATAAGGGAACAACCAACAACAATTTTTGTAAGTATGTTTAATTTTTTTTTTTTCAATTTTCTATTTTTTATTATATTAATAATTTATAATTCTTTCAATTTATTATTTTAATTTTCAGGCGTGTCTCAATCAAATATTTTTGTAAGTATCTTATGTTTTTTCCTATTTTCATTGTTTTCGCCATTTTCTAATTATTTTTTTCCTGTATATTTTCTTTTGCAGAATTATGTCAGACGACCGTGATTTATTTGAATCTGACGATGGTGCAGCCGAAGAGGTGGTGCAGAAGCAGCAGATGGAAGTGGAAGAGGCACTGGTTGTGGAGGGTGGTGGCGAAGGGAAGGCATCGGCACAGCATGACGCCAGGATGAAGCTGAAACGGGCAAAGCGTAAGTATTTATTATTTATTTATTATATTTTTTTAATAAGTATATTTTTATTGTTATCCCAGAAAAACTGATGAGAACGGACAAATTTTGTTTGCAATTGGCTGGTGCAGTACGCCGCGAAAGAGTACTATGGGACCACAAATCACCAGATCATCGACACCCGTTGATGCTGTCAAAGGCGTACGAGAGGGTGACAGCGGAAATTATGAGCCTTTACCCATATGTGAAGTTCCAAAAAGAAGATATACACCAGCGCTTCCGGAGCATGAAATCTACGGCAATCAGATCTAAACGAAAATTGATTAGTGAAGGAGTTGAACCGGTGCTCAAATATTATGATGCAATGAAGTTCATCTGGGAGGACGAGTAAATTCAATATATCTTATTTATATTTAAATTATATCTTAATTATATCTCATTAAAACTTCATTATTCATTAAAACTTCATTATATATATATCTTCATTATATATATATCTTCATTAAATCTTACCATTCACATGCGTACCCATACGGGAGAGAAGCCGTATAGATGTAATCAGTGTCCTCAAGCGTTTGCTCAGAGTAATGACTTGAAGGCTCACATTAGGCGGCATACTGGCGAACGTTTCCGCTGTGATGAGTGTAGCGCTGCCTTTTTGCAACGTTATGGTCTAAATGCCCATTTAAGAACAGTACATGGTATTGTGGTTACATCTTTTACCGGTCGTTTACGTAAAGCTGATCAGACTGGAGATGATACGGAAGCAACGGGGAAAAATATTTTAACCGGGGACGAGGAACAACAGATACCAGGGACCGAACATGTGCAACAAAACGCCGATAACTCAACCACCACCACAACATCACCTATGTATTTGGGCCCACTTCTTTTAAATCCCATACCTATGAGTTCGGCAGCAGGGGCAACGTCCATAGATGGCACGCTTCTACCGCCTCCACATCCAACGCCTACACAACTGTAATATAATTAGAGATATAAGCAAGTATTGTATTTAAATGTATTATTTAAGCTGAAACCATAGAATTAGTTATTTTTTATTTATGTAAACTTACATTTTAATCACACAAAATCAAGTAAATTATAAATTTTACATGAAAATATGTGGTATTTTGTTTGAAGGATTTTTTTTGCACTGAAAAATTCTATTGCCTAGCAAATCAAATTTAAAATATTTTTTATACGTATTTATAAAAACCATCATAGGAAGGGTGTTATATAAAAAAGTGACCATTTTTCGCAAGGAGCGGTACTGAAAGAAATAAAATGTAAACCCGTCAGAGCGCTTGTTTAAATTTATTATATGTCTATTTATATTCAAACCTGAACCGCTATGAACTATTTATACTTTGGACGATCTTATGCAATAAGAAATATGTATATGGATAAATTTCAGCATATCGCTCAAAACTTCCTTATCTAGAGCTTCAAAAAGAATAATCGGAAGGGACATTTCTATGAGGGTTATATCTAATTATCAACCGATGTGCCCTATTTTCTTGGGGTATGATAATTGTAGCGATATAATGTATAAATGATAAAGTTTCATCCAAAAATTGTCCTATAAGGGAACAACCAACAACAATTTTTGTAAGTATGTTTAATTTTTTTTTTCAATTTTCTATTTTTTATTATATTAATACACTGAAAAAAATTTGTCATAAAATTAAAGAAATGCTCCAAAGACGTCATTAGTTTTTAAAATAAGTACATTTTGTACTTAAAATATAGATAATTTCAATAATATTAAGTAATTTACTTCATTTTAAGTAAATTTTCTTAATTTTAAGTACAAAATTTACTTATTTTGAAGACTAAGGACGTCTTTGGAGCATTTCTTTAATTTAATGACACATTTTTTTTCAGTGTAATTTATAATTCTTTCAATTTATTATTTTAATTTTCAGGCGTGTCTCAATCAAATATTTTTGTAAGTATCTTATGTTTTTTCCTATTTTCATTGTTTTCGCCATTTTCTAATTATTTTTTTCCTGTATATTTTCTTTTGCAGAATTATGTCAGACGACCGTGATTTATTTGAATCTGACGATGGTGCAGCCGAAGAGGTGGTGCAGAAGCAGCAGATGGAAGTGGAAGAGGCACTGGTTGTGGGGGGTGGTGGCGAAGGGAAGGCATCGGCACAGCATGACGCCAGGATGAAGCTGAAACGGGCAAAGCGTAAGTATTTATTTATTATATTATTTATTTATTATATTTTTTTAATAAGTATATTTTTATCGTTATCCCAGAAAAACTGATGAGAACGGACAAATTTTGTTTGCAATTGGCTGGTGCAGTACGCCGCGAAAGAGTACTATGGGACCACAAATCACCAGATCATCGACACCCGTTGATGCTGTCAAAGGCGTACGAGAGGGTGACAGCGGAAATTATGAGCCTTTACCCATATGTGAAGTTCCAAAAAGAAGATATACACCAGCGCTTCCGGAGCATGAAATCTACGGCAATCAGATCTAAACGAAAATTGATTAGTGAAGGAGTTGAACCGGTGCTCAAATATTATGATGCAATGAAGTTCATCTGGGAGGACGAGTAAATTCAATATATCTTATTTATATTTAAATTATATCTTAATTATATCTCATTAAAACTTCATTATTCATTAAAACTTCATTCATTATATCTTCATTAAAAGTTCATTATATATATATCTTCATTAAATCTTACCATTCACATGCGTACCCATACGGGAGAGAAGCCGTATAGATGTAATCAGTGTCCTCAAGCGTTTGCTCAGAGTAATGACTTGAAGGCTCACATTAGGCGGCATACTGGCGAACGTTTCCGCTGTGATGAGTGTAGCGCTGCCTTTTTGCAACGTTATGGTCTAAATGCCCATTTAAGAACAGTACATGGTATTGTGGTTACATCTTTTACCGGTCGTTTACGTAAAGCTGATCAGACTGGAGATGATACGGAAGCAACGGGGAAAAATATTTTAACCGGGGACGAGGAACAACAGATACCAGGGACCGAACATGTGCAACAAAACGCCGATAACTCAACCACCACCACAACATCACCTATGTATTTGGGCCCACTTCTTTTAAATCCCATACCTATGAGTTCGGCAGCAGGGGCAACGTCCATAGATGGCACGCTTCTACCGCCTCCACATCCAACGCCTACACAACTGTAATATAATTAGAGATATAAGCAAGTATTGTATTTAAATGTATTATTTAAGCTGAAACCATAGAATTAGTTATTTTTTATTTATGTAAACTTACATTTTAATCACACAAAATCAAGTAAATTATAAATTTTACATGAAAATATGTGGTATTTTGTTTGAAGGATTTTTTTTTGCACTGAAAAATTCTATTGCCTAGCAAATCAAATTTAAAATATTTTTTATACGTATTTATAAAAACCATCATAGGAAGGGTGTTATATAAAAAAGTGACCATTTTTCGCAAGGAGCGGTACTGAAAGAAATAAAATGTAAACCCGTCAGAGCGCTTGTTTAAATTTATTATATGTCTATTTATATTCAAACCTGAACCGCTATGAACTATTTATACTTTGGACGATCTTATGCAATAAGAAATATGTATATGGATAAATTTCAGCATATCGCTCAAAACTTCCTTATCTAGAGCTTCAAAAAGAATAATCGGAAGGGACATTTCTATGAGGGTTATATCTAATTATCAACCGATGTGCCCTATTTTCTTGGGGTATGATAATTGTAGCGATATAATGTATAAATGATAAAGTTTCATCCAAAAATTGTCCTATAAGGGAACAACCAACAACAATTTTTGTAAGTATGTTTAATTTTTTTTTTCAATTTTCTATTTTTTATTATATTAATAATTTATAATTCTTTCAATTTATTATTTTAATTTTCAGGCGTGTCTCAATCAAATATTTTTGTAAGTATCTTATGTTTTTTCCTATTTTCATTGTTTTCGCCATTTTCTAATTATTTTTTTCCTGTATATTTTCTTTTGCAGAATTATGTCAGACGACCGTGATTTATTTGAATCTGACGATGGTGCAGCCGAAGAGGTGGTGCAGAAGCAGCAGATGGAAGTGGAAGAGGCACTGGTTGTGGAGGGTGGTGGCGAAGGGAAGGCATCGGCACAGCATGACGCCAGGATGAAGCTGAAACGGGCAAAGCGTAAGTATTTATGTATTATATTATTTATTTATTATATTTTTTTAATAAGTATATTTTTATTGTTATCCCAGAAAAACTGATGAGAACGGACAAATTTTGTTTGCAATTGGCTGGTGCAGTACGCCGCGAAAGAGTACTATGGGACCACAAATCACCAGATCATCGACACCCGTTGATGCTGTCAAAGGCGTACGAGAGGGTGACAGCGGAAATTATGAGCCTTTACCCATATGTGAAGTTCCAAAAAGAAGATATACACCAGCGCTTCCGGAGCATGAAATCTACGGCAATCAGATCTAAACGAAAATTGATTAGTGAAGGAGTTGAACCGGTGCTCAAATATTATGATGCAATGAAGTTCATCTGGGAGGACGAGTAAATTCAATATATCTTATTTATATTTAAATTATATCTTAATTATATCTCATTAAAACTTCATTATTCATTAAAACTTCATTCATTATATCTTCATTAAAACTTCATTATATATATATCTTCATTAAATCTTACCATTCACATGCGTACCCATACGGGAGAGAAGCCGTATAGATGTAATCAGTGTCCTCAAGCGTTTGCTCAGAGTAATGACTTGAAGGCTCACATTAGGCGGCATACTGGCGAACGTTTCCGCTGTGATGAGTGTAGCGCTGCCTTTTTGCAACGTTATGGTCTAAATGCCCATTTAAGAACAGTACATGGTATTGTGGTTACATCTTTTACCGGTCGTTTACGTAAAGCTGATCAGACTGGAGATGATACGGAAGCAACGGGGAAAAATATTTTAACCGGGGACGAGGAACAACAGATACCAGGGACCGAACATGTGCAACAAAACGCCGATAACTCAACCACCACCACAACATCACCTATGTATTTGGGCCCACTTCTTTTAAATCCCATACCTATGAGTTCGGCAGCAGGGGCAACGTCCATAGATGGCACGCTTCTACCGCCTCCACATCCAACGCCTACACAACTGTAATATAATTAGAGATATAAGCAAGTATTGTATTTAAATGTATTATTTAAGCTGAAACCATAGAATTAGTTATTTTTTATTTATGTAAACTTACATTTTAATCACACAAAATCAAGTAAATTATAAATTTTACATGAAAATATGTGGTATTTTGTTTGAAGGATTTTTTTTTGCACTGAAAAATTCTATTGCCTAGCAAATCAAATTTAAAATATTTTTTATACGTATTTATAAAAACCATCATAGGAAGGGTGTTATATAAAAAAGTGACCATTTTTCGCAAGGAGCGGTACTGAAAGAAATAAAATGTAAACCCGTCAGAGCGCTTGTTTAAATTTATTATATGTCTATTTATATTCAAACCTGAACCGCTATGAACTATTTATACTTTGGACGATCTTATGCAATAAGAAATATGTATATGGATAAATTTCAGCATATCGCTCAAAACTTCCTTATCTAGAGCTTCAAAAAGAATAATCGGAAGGGACATTTCTATGAGGGTTATATCTAATTATCAACCGATGTGCCCTATTTTCTTGGGGTATGATAATTGTAGCGATATAATGTATAAATGATAAAGTTTCATCCAAAAATTGTCCTATAAGGGAACAACCAACAACAATTTTTGTAAGTATGTTTAATTTTTTTTTTCAATTTTCTATTTTTTATTATATTAATAATTTATAATTCTTTCAATTTATTATTTTAATTTTCAGGCGTGTCTCAATCAAATATTTTTGTAAGTATCTTATGTTTTTTCCTATTTTCATTGTTTTCGCCATTTTCTAATTATTTTTTTCCTGTATATTTTCTTTTGCAGAATTATGTCAGACGACCGTGATTTATTTGAATCTGACGATGGTGCAGCCGAAGAGGTGGTGCAGAAGCAGCAGATGGAAGTGGAAGAGGCACTGGTTGTGGAGGGTGGTGGCGAAGGGAAGGCATCGGCACAGCATGACGCCAGGATGAAGCTGAAACGGGCAAAGCGTAAGTATTTATTTATTATATTATTTATTTATTATATTTTTTTAATAAGTATATTTTTATTGTTATCCCAGAAAAACTGATGAGAACGGACAAATTTTGTTTGCAATTGGCTGGTGCAGTACGCCGCGAAAGAGTACTATGACCACAAATCACCAGATCATCGACACCCGTTGATGCAGTCAAAGGCGTACGAGAGGGTGACAGCGGAAATTATGAGCCTTTACCCATATGTGAAGTTCCAAAAAGAAGATATACACCAGCGCTTCCGGAGCATGAAATCTACGGCAATCAGATCTAAACGAAAATTGATTAGTGAAGGAGTTGAACCGGTGCTCAAATATTATGATGCAATGAAGTTCATCTGGGAGGACGAGTAAATTCAATATATCTTATTTATATTTAAATTATATCTTAATTATATCTCATTAAAACTTCATTATTCATTAAAACTTCATTCATTATATCTTCATTAAAACTTCATTATATATATATCTTCATTAAATCTTACCATTCACATGCGTACCCATACGGGAGAGAAGCCGTATAGATGTAATCAGTGTCCTCAAGCGTTTGCTCAGAGTAATGACTTGAAGGCTCACATTAGGCGGCATACTGGCGAACGTTTCCGCTGTGATGAGTGTAGCGCTGCCTTTTTGTAACGTTATGGTCTAAATGCCCATTTTACGTAAAGGTCGTTTACGTAAAGCTGATCAGACTGGAGATGATACGGAAGCAACGGGGAAAAATATTTTAACCGGGGACGAGGAACAACAGATACCAGGGACCGAACATGTGCAACAAAACGCCGATAACTCAACCACCACCACAACATCACCTATGTATTTGGGCCCACTTCTTTTAAATCCCATACCTATGAGTTCGGCAGCAGGGGCAACGTCCATAGATGGCACGCTTCTACCGCCTCCACATCCAACGCCTACACAACTGTAATATAATTAGAGATATAAGCAAGTATTGTATTTAAATGTATTATTT
The DNA here is from genome assembly GCA_963930755.1 of Eudasyphora cyanicolor. Classification (NCBI taxonomy): domain Eukaryota; kingdom Metazoa; phylum Arthropoda; class Insecta; order Diptera; family Muscidae; genus Eudasyphora; species Eudasyphora cyanicolor. The sequence goes on from OZ005736.1 coordinate 259,927,755, forward strand.
AAGCTGAAACCATAGAATTAGTTATTTTTTATTTATGTAAACTTACATTTTAATCACACAAAATCAAGTAAATTATAAATTTTACATGAAAATATGTGGTATTTTGTTTGAAGGATTTTTTTTTGCACTGAAAAATTCTATTGCCTAGCAAATCAAATTTAAAATATTTTTTATACGTATTTATAAAAACCATCATAGGAAGGGTGTTATATAAAAAAGTGACCATTTTTCGCAAGGAGCGGTACTGAAAGAAATAAAATGTAAACCCGTCAGAGCGCTTGTTTAAATTTATTATATGTCTATTTATATTCAAACCTGAACCGCTATGAACTATTTATACTTTGGACGATCTTATGCAATAAGAAATATGTATATGGATAAATTTCAGCATATCGCTCAAAACTTCCTTATCTAGAGCTTCAAAAAGAATAATCGGAAGGGACATTTCTATGAGGGTTATATCTAATTATCAACCGATGTGCCCTATTTTCTTGGGGTATGATAATTGTAGCGATATAATGTATAAATGATAAAGTTTCATCCAAAAATTGTCCTATAAGGGAACAACCAACAACAATTTTTGTAAGTATGTTTAATTTTTTTTTTCAATTTTCTATTTTTTATTATATTAATAATTTATAATTCTTTCAATTTATTATTTTAATTTTCAGGCGTGTCTCAATCAAATATTTTTGTAAGTATCTTATGTTTTTTCCTATTTTCATTGTTTTCGCCATTTTCTAATTATTTTTTTCCTGTATATTTTCTTTTGCAGAATTATGTCAGACGACCGTGATTTATTTGAATCTGACGATGGTGCAGCCGAAGAGGTGGTGCAGAAGCAGCAGATGGAAGTGGAAGAGGCACTGGTTGTGGAGGGTGGTGGCGAAGGGAAGGCATCGGCACAGCATGACGCCAGGATGAAGCTGAAACGGGCAAAGCGTAAGTATTTATTTATTATATTATTTATTTATTATATTTTTTTAATAAGTATATTTTTATTGTTATCCCAGAAAAACTGATGAGAACGGACAAATTTTGTTTGCAATTGGCTGGTGCAGTACGCCGCGAAAGAGTACTATGGGACCACAAATCACCAGATCATCGACACCCGTTGATGCTGTCAAAGGCGTACGAGAGGGTGACAGCGGAAATTATGAGCCTTTACCCATATGTGAAGTTCCAAAAAGAAGATATACACCAGCGCTTCCGGAGCATGAAATCTACGGCAATCAGATCTAAACGAAAATTGATTAGTGAAGGAGTTGAACCGGTGCTCAAATATTATGATGCAATGAAGTTCATCTGGGAGGACGAGTAAATTCAATATATCTTATTTATATTTAAATTATATCTTAATTATATCTCATTAAAACTTCATTATTCATTAAAACTTCATTCATTATATCTTCATTAAAACTTCGTTATATATATATCTTCATTAAATCTTACCATTCACATGCGTACCCATACGGGAGAGAAGCCGTATAGATGTAATCAGTGTCCTCAAGCGTTTGCTCAGAGTAATGACTTGAAGGCTCACATTAGGCGGCATACTGGCGAACGTTTCCGCTGTGATGAGTGTAGCGCTGCCTTTTTGCAACGTTATGGTCTAAATGCCCATTTAAGAACAGTACATGGTATTGTGGTTACATCTTTTACCGGTCGTTTACGTAAAGCTGATCAGACTGGAGATGATACGGAAGCAACGGGGAAAAATATTTTAACCGGGGACGAGGAACAACAGATACCAGGGACCGAACATGTGCAACAAAACGCCGATAACTCAACCACCACCACAACATCACCTATGTATTTGGGCCCACTTCTTTTAAATCCCATACCTATGAGTTCGGCAGCAGGGGCAACGTCCATAGATGGCACGCTTCTACCGCCTCCACATCCAACGCCTACACAACTGTAATATAATTAGAGATATAAGCAAGTATTGTATTTAAATGTATTATTTAAGCTGAAACCATAGAATTAGTTATTTTTTATTTATGTAAACTTACATTTTAATCACACAAAATCAAGTAAATTATAAATTTTACATGAAAATATGTGGTATTTTGTTTGAAGGATTTTTTTTGCACTGAAAAATTCTATTGCCTAGCAAATCAAATTTAAAATATTTTTTATACGTATTTATAAAAACCATCATAGGAAGGGTGTTATATAAAAAAGTGACCATTTTTCGCAAGAAGCGGTACTGAAAGAAATAAAATGTAAACCCGTCAGAGCGCTTGTTTAAATTTATTATATGTCTATTTATATTCAAACCTGAACCGCTATGAACTATTTATACTTTGGACGATCTTATGCAATAAGAAATATGTATATGGATAAATTTCAGCATATCGCTCAAAACTTCCTTATCTAGAGCTTCAAAAAGAATAATCGGAAGGGACATTTCTATGAGGGTTATATCTAATTATCAACCGATGTGCCCTATTTTCTTGGGGTATGATAATTGTAGCGATATAATGTATAAATGATAAAGTTTCATCCAAAAATTGTCCTATAAGGGAACAACCAACAACAATTTTTGTAAGTATGTTTAATTTTTTTTTTTTCAATTTTCTATTTTTTATTATATTAATAATTTATAATTCTTTCAATTTATTATTTTAATTTTCAGGCGTGTCTCAATCAAATATTTTTGTAAGTATCTTATGTTTTTTCCTATTTTCATTGTTTTCGCCATTTTCTAATTATTTTTTTCCTGTATATTTTCTTTTGCAGAATTATGTCAGACGACCGTGATTTATTTGAATCTGACGATGGTGCAGCCGAAGAGGTGGTGCAGAAGCAGCAGATGGAAGTGGAAGAGGCACTGGTTGTGGAGGGTGGTGGCGAAGGGAAGGCATCGGCACAGCATGACGCCAGGATGAAGCTGAAACGGGCAAAGCGTAAGTATTTATTATTTATTTATTATATTTTTTTAATAAGTATATTTTTATTGTTATCCCAGAAAAACTGATGAGAACGGACAAATTTTGTTTGCAATTGGCTGGTGCAGTACGCCGCGAAAGAGTACTATGGGACCACAAATCACCAGATCATCGACACCCGTTGATGCTGTCAAAGGCGTACGAGAGGGTGACAGCGGAAATTATGAGCCTTTACCCATATGTGAAGTTCCAAAAAGAAGATATACACCAGCGCTTCCGGAGCATGAAATCTACGGCAATCAGATCTAAACGAAAATTGATTAGTGAAGGAGTTGAACCGGTGCTCAAATATTATGATGCAATGAAGTTCATCTGGGAGGACGAGTAAATTCAATATATCTTATTTATATTTAAATTATATCTTAATTATATCTCATTAAAACTTCATTATTCATTAAAACTTCATTCATTATATCTTCATTAAAACTTCATTATATATATATCTTCATTAAATCTTACCACATGCGTACATGCGTACCCATACGGGAGAGAAGCCGTATAGATGTAATCAGTGTCCTCAAGCGTTTGCTCAGAGTAATGACTTGAAGGCTCACATTAGGCGGCATACTGGCGAACGTTGCGCTGCCTTTTTGCAACGTTATGGTCTAAATGCCCATTTAAGAACAGTACATGGTATTGTGGTTACATCTTTTACCGGTCGTTTACGTAAAGCTGATCAGACTGGAGATGATACGGAAGCAACGGGGAAAAATATTTTAACCGGGGACGAGGAACAACAGATACCAGGGACCGAACATGTGCAACAAAACGCCGATAACTCAACCACCACCACAACATCACCTATGTATTTGGGCCCACTTCTTTTAAATCCCATACCTATGAGTTCGGCAGCAGGGGCAACGTCCATAGATGGCACGCTTCTACCGCCTCCACATCCAACGCCTACACAACTGTAATATAATTAGAGATATAAGCAAGTATTGTATTTAAATGTATTATTTAAGCTGAAACCATAGAATTAGTTATTTTTTATTTATGTAAACTTACATTTTAATCACACAAAATCAAGTAAATTATAAATTTTACATGAAAATATGTGGTATTTTGTTTGAAGGATTTTTTTTTGCACTGAAAAATTCTATTGCCTAGCAAATCAAATTTAAAATATTTTTTATACGTATTTATAAAAACCATCATAGGAAGGGTGTTATATAAAAAAGTGACCATTTTTCGCAAGGAGCGGTACTGAAAGAAATAAAATGTAAACCCGTCAGAGCGCTTGTTTAAATTTATTATATGTCTATTTATATTCAAACCTGAACCGCTATGAACTATTTATACTTAGGACGATCTTATGCAATAAGAAATATGTATATGGATAAATTTCAGCATATCGCTCAAAACTTCCTTATCTAGAGCTTCAAAAAGAATAATCGGAAGGGACATTTCTATGAGGGTTATATCTAATTATCAACCGATGTGCCCTATTTTCTTGGGGTATGATAATTGTAGCGATATAATGTATAAATGATAAAGTTTCATCCAAAAATTGTCCTATAAGGGAACAACCAACAACAATTTTTGTAAGTATGTTTAATTTTTTTTTTCAATTTTCTATTTTTGATTATATTAATAATTTATAATTCTTTCAATTTATTATTTTAATTTTCAGGCGTGTCTCAATCAAATATTTTTGTAAGTATCTTATGTTTTTTCCTATTTTCATTGTTTTCGCCATTTTCTAATTATTTTTTTCCTGTATATTTTCTTTTGCAGAATTATGTCAGACGACCGTGATTTATTTGAATCTGACGATGGTGCAGCCGAAGAGGTGGTGCAGAAGCAGCAGATGGAAGTGGAAGAGGCACTGGTTGTGGAGGGTGGTGGCGAAGGGAAGGCATCGGCACAGCATGACGCCAAGATGAAGCTGAAACGGGCAAAGCGTAAGTATTTATTTATTATATTATTTATTTATTATATTTTTTTAATAAGTATATTTTTATTGTTATCCCAGAAAAACTGATGAGAACGGACAAATTTTGTTTGCAATTGGCTGGTGCAGTACGCCGCGAAAGAGTACTATGGGACCACAAATCACCAGATCATCGACACCCGTTGATGCTGTCAAAGGCGTACGAGAGGGTGACAGCGGAAATTATGAGCCTTTACCCATATGTGAAGTTCCAAAAAGAAGATATACACCAGCGCTTCCGGAGCATGAAATCTACGGCAATCAGATCTAAACGAAAATTGATTAGTGAAGGAGTTGAACCGGTGCTCAAATATTATGATGCAATGAAGTTCATCTGGGAGGACGAGTAAATTCAATATATCTTATTTATATTTAAATTATATCTTAATTATATCTCATTAAAACTTCATTATTCATTAAAACTTCATTCATTATATCTTCATTAAAACTTCATTATATATATATCTTCATTAAATCTTACCATTCACATGCGTACCCATACGGGAGAGAAGCCGTATAGATGTAATCAGTGTCCTCAAGCGTTTGCTCAGAGTAATGACTTGAAGGCTCACATTAGGCGGCATATTGGCGAACGTTTCCGCTGTGATGAGTGTAGCGCTGCCTTTTTGCAACGTTATGGTCTAAATGCCCATTTAAGAACAGTACATGGTATTGTGGTTACATCTTTTACCGGTCGTTTACGTAAAGCTGATCAGACTGGAGATGATACGGAAGCAACGGGGAAAAATATTTTATTTTATTTAGAATTAGTTATTTTTTATTTATGTAAACTTACATTTTAATCACACAAAATCAAGTAAATTATAAATTTTACATGAAAATATGTGGTATTTTGTTTGAAGGATTTTTTTTTGCACTGAAAAATTCTATTGCCTAGCAAATCAAATTTAAAATATTTTTTATACGTATTTATAAAAACCATCATAGGAAGGGTGTTATATAAAAAAGTGACCATTTTTCGCAAGGAGCGGTACTGAAAGAAATAAAATGTAAACCCGTCAGAGCGCTTGTTTAAATTTATTATATGTCTATTTATATTCAAACCTGAACCGCTATGAACTATTTATACTTTGGACGATCTTATGCAATAAGAAATATGTATATGGATAAATTTCAGCATATCGCTCAAAACTTCCTTATCTAGAGCTTCAAAAAGAATAATCGGAAGGGACATTTCTATGAGGGTTATATCTAATTATCAACCGATGTGCCCTATTTTCTTGGGGTATGATAATTGTAGCGATATAATGTATAAATGATAAAGTTTCATCCAAAAATTGTCCTATAAGGGAACAACCAACAACAATTTTTGTAAGTATGTTTAATTTTTTTTTTCAATTTTCTATTTTTTATTATATTAATACACTGAAAAAAAATTTGTCATAAAATTAAAGAAATGCTCCAAAGACGTCATTAGTTTTTAAAATAAGTACATTTTGTACTTAAAATATAGATAATTTCAATAATATTAAGTAATTTACTTCATTTTAAGTAAATTTTCTTAATTTTAAGTACAAAATTTACTTATTTTGAAGACTAAGGACGTCTTTGGAGCATTTCTTTAATTTAATGACACATTTTTTTTCAGTGTAATTTATAATTCTTTCAATTTATTATTTTAATTTTCAGGCGTGTCTCAATCAAATATTTTTGTAAGTATCTTATGTTTTTTCCTATTTTCATTGTTTTCGCCATTTTCTAATTATTTTTTTCCTGTATATTTTCTTTTGCAGAATTATGTCAGACGACCGTGATTTATTTGAATCTGACGATGGTGCAGCCGAAGAGGTGGTGCAGAAGCAGCAGATGGAAGTGGAAGAGGCACTGGTTGTGGGGGGTGGTGGCGAAGGGAAGGCATCGGCACAGCATGACGCCAGGATGAAGCTGAAACGGGCAAAGCGTAAGTATTTATTTATTATATTATTTATTTATTATATTTTTTTAATAAGTATATTTTTATCGTTATCCCAGAAAAACTGATGAGAACGGACAAATTTTGTTTGCAATTGGCTGGTGCAGTACGCCGCGAAAGAGTACTATGGGACCACAAATCACCAGATCATCGACACCCGTTGATGCTGTCAAAGGCGTACGAGAGGGTGACAGCGGAAATTATGAGCCTTTACCCATATGTGAAGTTCCAAAAAGAAGATATACACCAGCGCTTCCGGAGCATGAAATCTACGGCAATCAGATCTAAACGAAAATTGATTAATGAAGGAGTTGAACCGGTGCTCAAATATTATGATGCAATGAAGTTCATCTGGGAGGACGAGTAAATTCAATATATCTTATTTATATTTAAATTATATCTTAATTATATCTCATTAAAACTTCATTATTCATTAAAACTTCATTCATTATATCTTCATTAAAAGTTCATTATATATATATCTTCATTAAATCTTACCATTCACATGCGTACCCATACGGGAGAGAAGCCGTATAGATGTAATCAGTGTCCTCAAGCGTTTGCTCAGAGTAATGACTTGAAGGCTCACATTAGGCGGCATACTGGCGAACGTTTCCGCTGTGATGAGTGTAGCGCTGCCTTTTTGCAACGTTATGGTCTAAATGCCCATTTAAGAACAGTACATGGTATTGTGGTTACATCTTTTACCGGTCGTTTACGTAAAGCTGATCAGACTGGAGATGATACGGAAGCAACGGGGAAAAATATTTTAACCGGGGACGAGGAACAACAGATACCAGGGACCGAACATGTGCAACAAAACGCCGATAACTCAACCACCACCACAACATCACCTATGTATTTGGGCCCACTTCTTTTAAATCCCATACCTATGAGTTCGGCAGCAGGGGCAACGTCCATAGATGGCACGCTTCTACCGCCTCCACATCCAACGCCTACACAACTGTAATATAATTAGAGATATAAGCAAGTATTGTATTTAAATGTATTATTTAAGCTGAAACCATAGAATTAGTTATTTTTTATTTATGTAAACTTACATTTTAATCACACAAAATCAAGTAAATTATAAATTTTACATGAAAATATGTGGTATTTTGTTTGAAGGATTTTTTTTTGCACTGAAAAATTCTATTGCCTAGCAAATCAAATTTAAAATATTTTTTATACGTATTTATAAAAACCATCATAGGAAGGGTGTTATATAAAAAAGTGACCATTTTTCGCAAGGAGCGGTACTGAAAGAAATAAAATGTAAACCCGTCAGAGCGCTTGTTTAAATTTATTATATGTCTATTTATATTCAAACCTGAACCGCTATGAACTATTTATACTTTGGACGATCTTATGCAATAAGAAATATGTATATGGATAAATTTCAGCATATCGCTCAAAACTTCCTTATCTAGAGCTTCAAAAAGAATAATCGGAAGGGACATTTCTATGAGGGTTATATCTAATTATCAACCGATGTGCCCTATTTTCTTGGGGTATGATAATTGTAGCGATATAATGTATAAATGATAAAGTTTCATCCAAAAATTGTCCTATAAGGGAACAACCAACAACAATTTTTGTAAGTATGTTTAATTTTTTTTTTCAATTTTCTATTTTTTATTATATTAATAATTTATAATTCTTTCAATTTATTATTTTAATTTTCAGGCGTGTCTCAATCAAATATTTTTGTAAGTATCTTATGTTTTTTCCTATTTTCATTGTTTTCGCCATTTTCTAATTATTTTTTTCCTGTATATTTTCTTTTGCAGAATTATGTCAGACGACCGTGATTTATTTGAATCTGACGATGGTGCAGCCGAAGAGGTGGTGCAGAAGCAGCAGATGGAAGTGGAAGAGGCACTGGTTGTGGAGGGTGGTGGCGAAGGGAAGGCATCGGCACAGCATGACGCCAGGATGAAGCTGAAACGGGCAAAGCGTAAGTATTTATTTATTATATTATTTATTTATTATATTTTTTTAATAAGTATATTTTTATTGTTATCCCAGAAAAACTGATGAGAACGGACAAATTTTGTTTGCAATTGGCTGGTGCAGTACGCCGCGAAAGAGTACTATGGGACCACAAATCACCAGATCATCGACACCCGTTGATGCTGTCAAAGGCGTACGAGAGGGTGACAGCGGAAATTATGAGCCTTTACCCATATGTGAAGTTCCAAAAAGAAGATATACACCAGCGCTTCCGGAGCATGAAATCTACGGCAATCAGATCTAAACGAAAATTGATTAGTGAAGGAGTTGAACCGGTGCTCAAATATTATGATGCAATGAAGTTCATCTGGGAGGACGAGTAAATTCAATATATCTTATTTATATTTAAATTATATCTTAATTATATCTCATTAAAACTTCATTATTCATTAAAACTTCATTCATTATATCTTCATTAAAACTTCATTATATATATATCTTCATTAAATCTTACCATTCACATGCGTACCCATACGGGAGAGAAGCCGTATAGATGTAATCAGTGTCCTCAAGCGTTTGCTCAGAGTAATGACTTGAAGGCTCACATTAGGCGGCATACTGGCGAACGTTTCCGCTGTGATGAGTGTAGCGCTGCCTTTTTGCAACGTTATGGTCTAAATGCCCATTTTACGTAAAGGTCGTTTACGTAAAGCTGATCAGACTGGAGATGATACGGAAGCAACGGGGAAAAATATTTTAACCGGGGACGAGGAACAACAGATACCAGGGACCGAACATGTGCAACAAAACGCCGATAACTCAACCACCACCACAACATCACCTATGTATTTGGGCCCACTTCTTTTAAATCCCATACCTATGAGTTCGGCAGCAGGGGCAACGTCCATAGATGGCACGCTTCTACCGCCTCCACATCCAACGCCTACACAACTGTAATATAATTAGAGATATAAGCAAGTATTGTATTTAAATGTATTATTTAAGCTGAAACCATAGAATTAGTTATTTTTTATTTATGTAAACTTACATTTTAATCACACAAAATCAAGTAAATTATAAATTTTACATGAAAATATGTGGTATTTTGTTTGAAGGATTTTTTTTTGCACTGAAAAATTCTATTGCCTAGCAAATCAAATTTAAAATATTTTTTATACGTATTTATAAAAACCATCATAGGAAGGGTGTTATATAAAAAAGTGACCATTTTTCGCAAGGAGCGGTACTGAAAGAAATAAAATGTAAACCCGTCAGAGCGCTTGTTTAAATTTATTATATGTCTATTTATATTCAAACCTGAACCGCTATGAACTATTTATACTTTGGACGATCTTATGCAATAAGAAATATGTATATGGATAAATTTCAGCATATCGCTCAAAACTTCCTTATCTAGAGCTTCAAAAAGAATAATCGGAAGGGACATTTCTATGAGGGTTATATCTAATTATCAACCGATGTGCCCTATTTTCTTGGGGTATGATAATTGTAGCGATATAATGTATAAATGATAAAGTTTCATCCAAAAATTGTCCTATAAGGGAACAACCAACAACAATTTTTGTAAGTATGTTTAATTTTTTTTTCAATTTTCTATTTTTTATTATATTAATAATTTATAATTCTTTCAATTTATTATTTTAATTTTCAGGCGTGTCTCAATCAAATATTTTTGTAAGTATCTTATGTTTTTTCCTATTTTCATTGTTTTCGCCATTTTCTAATTATTTTTTTCCTGTATATTTTCTTTTGCAGAATTATGTCAGACGACCGTGATTTATTTGAATCTGACGATGGTGCAGCCGAAGAGGTGGTGCAGAAGCAGCAGATGGAAGTGGAAGAGGCACTGGTTGTGGAGGGTGGTGGCGAAGGGAAGGCATCGGCACAGCATGACGCCAGGATGAAGCTGAAACGGGCAAAGCGTAAGTATTTATTTATTATATTATTTATTTATTATATTTTTTTAATAAGTATATTTTTATTGTTATCCCAGAAAAACTGATGAGAACGGACAAATTTTGTTTGCAATTGGCTGGTGCAGTACGCCGCGAAAGAGTACTATGGGACCACAAATCACCAGATCATCGACACCCGTTGATGCTGTCAAAGGCGTACGAGAGGGTGACAGCGGAAATTATGAGCCTTTACCCATATGTGAAGTTCCAAAAAGAAGATATACACCAGCGCTTCCGGAGCATGAAATCTACGGCAATCAGATCTAAACGAAAATTGATTAGTGAAGGAGTTGAACCGGTGCTCAAATATTATGATGCAATGAAGTTCATCTGGGAGGACGAGTAAATTCAATATATCTTATTTATATTTAAATTATATCTTAATTATATCTCATTAAAACTTCATTATTCATTAAAACTTCATTCATTATATCTTCATTAAAACTTCATTATATATATATCTTCATTAAATCTTACCACATGCGTACATGCGTACCCATACGGGAGAGAAGCCGTATAGATGTAATCAGTGTCCTCAAGCGTTTGCTCAGAGTAATGACTTGAAGGCTCACATTAGGCGGCATACTGGCGAACGTTGCGCTGCCTTTTTGCAACGTTATGGTCTAAATGCCCATTTAAGAACAGTACATGGTATTGTGGTTACATCTTTTACCGGTCGTTTACGTAAAGCTGATCAGACTGGAGATGATACGGAAGCAACGGGGAAAAATATTTTAACCGGGGACGAGGAACAACAGATACCAGGGACCGAACATGTGCAACAAAACGCCGATAACTCAACCACCACCACAACATCACCTATGTATTTGGGCCCACTTCTTTTAAATCCCATACCTATGAGTTCGGCAGCAGGGGCAACGTCCATAGATGGCACGCTTCTACCGCCTCCACATCCAACGCCTACACAACTGTAATATAATTAGAGATATAAGCAAGTATTGTATTTAAATGTATTATTTAAGCTGAAACCATAGAATTAGTTATTTTTTATTTATGTAAACTTACATTTTAATCACACAAAATCAAGTAAATTATAAATTTTACATGAAAATATGTGGTATTTTGTTTAAAGGATTTTTTTTTTGCACTGAAAAATTCTATTGCCTAGCAAATCAAATTTAAAATATTTTTTATACGTATTTATAAAAACCATCATAGGAAGGGTGTTATATAAAAAAGTGACCATTTTTCGCAAGGAGCGGTACTGAAAGAAATAAAATGTAAACCCGTCAGAGCGCTTGTTTAAATTTATTATATGTCTATTTATATTCAAACCTGAACCGCTATGAACTATTTATACTTTGGACGATCTTATGCAATAAGAAATATGTATATGGATAAATTTCAGCATATCGCTCAAAACTTCCTTATCTAGAGCTTCAAAAAGAATAATCGGAAGGGACATTTCTATGAGGGTTATATCTAATTATCAACCGATGTGCCCTATTTTCTTGGGGTATGATAATTGTAGCGATATAATGTATAAATGATAAAGTTTCATCCAAAAATTGTCCTATAAGGGAACAACCAACAACAATTTTTGTAAGTATGTTTAATTTTTTTTTTAAATTTTCTATTTTTTATTATATTAATAATTTATAATTCTTTCAATTTATTATTTTAATTTTCAGGCGTGTCTCAATCAAATATTTTTGTAAGTATCTTATGTTTTTTCCTATTTTCATTGTTTTCGCCATTTTCTAATTATTTTTTTCCTGTATATTTTCTTTTGCAGAATTATGTCAGACCCTCTCGTACGCCTTTGACAGCATCAACGGGTGTCGATGATCTGGTGATTTGTGGTCCCATAGTACTCTTTCGCGGCGTACTGCACCAGCCAATTGCAAACAAAATTTGTCCGTTCTCATCAGTTTTTCTGGGATAACAATAAAAATATACTTATTAAAAAAATATAATAAATAAATAATATAATAAATAAATACTTACGCTTTGCCCGTTTCAGCTTCATCCTGGCGTCATGCTGTGCCGATGCCTTCCCTTCGCCACCACCCTCCACAACCAGTGCCTCTTCCACTTCCATCTGCTGCTTCTGCACCACCTCTTCGGCTGCACCATCGTCAGATTCAAATAAATCACGGTCGTCTGACATAATTCTGCAAAAGAAAATATACAGGAAAAAAATAATTAGAAAATGGCGAAAACAATGAAAATAGGAAAAAACATAAGATACTTACAAAAAAATTTGATTGAGACACGCCTGAAAATTAAAATAATAAATTGAAAGAATTATAAATTACACTGAAAAAAAATGTGTCATTAAATTAAAGAAATGCTCCAAAGACGTCCTTAGTCTTCAAAATAAGTAAATTTTGTACTTAAAATTAAGAAAATTTACTTAAAATGAAGTAAATTACTTAATATTATTGAAATTATCTATATTTTAAGTACAAAATGTACTTATTTTAAAAACTAATGACGTCTTTGGAGCATTTCTTTAATTTTATGACAAATTTTTTTTCAGTGTATTAATATAATAAAAAATAGAAAATTGAAAAAAAAAAATTAAACATACTTACAAAAATTGTTGTTGGTTGTTCCCTTATAGGACAATTTTTGGATGAAACTTTATCATTTATACATTATATCGCTACAATTATCATACCCCAAGAAAATAGGGCACATCGGTTGATAATTAGATATAACCCTCATAGAAATGTCCCTTCCGATTATTCTTTTTGAAGCTCTAGATAAGGAAGTTTTGAGCGATATGCTGAAATTTATCCATATACATATTTCTTATTGCATAAGATCGTCCAAAGTATAAATAGTTCATAGCGGTTCAGGTTTGAATATAAATAGACATATAATAAATTTAAACAAGCGCTCTGACGGGTTTACATTTTATTTCTTTCAGTACCGCTCCTTGCGAAAAATGGTCACTTTTTTATATAACACCCTTCCTATGATGGTTTTTATAAATACGTATAAAAAATATTTTAAATTTGATTTGCTAGGCAATAGAATTTTTCAGTGCAAAAAAAAATCCTTCAAACAAAATACCACATATTTTCATGTAAAATTTATAATTTACTTGATTTTGTGTGATTAAAATGTAAGTTTACATAAATAAAAAATAACTAATTCTATGGTTTCAGCTTAAATAATACATTTAAATACAATACTTGCTTATATCTCTAATTATATTACAGTTGTGTAGGCGTTGGATGTGGAGGCGGTAGAAGCGTGCCATCTATGGACGTTGCCCCTGCTGCCGAACTCATAGGTATGGGATTTAAAAGAAGTGGGCCCAAATACATAGGTGATGTTGTGGTGGTGGTTGAGTTATCGGCGTTTTGTTGCACATGTTCGGTCCCTGGTATCTGTTGTTCCTCGTCCCCGGTTAAAATATTTTTCCCCGTTGCTTCCGTATCATCTCCAGTCTGATCAGCTTTACGTAAACGACCGGTAAAAGATGTAACCACAATACCATGTACTGTTCTTAAATGGGCATTTAGACCATAACGTTGCAAAAAGGCAGCGCAACGTTCGCCAGTATGCCGCCTAATGTGAGCCTTCAAGTCATTACTCTGAGCAAACGCTTGAGGACACTGATTACATCTATACGGCTTCTCTCCCGTATGGGTACGCATGTACGCATGTGGTAAGATTTAATGAAGATATATATATAATGAAGTTTTAATGAAGATATAATGAATGAAGTTTTAATGAATAATGAAGTTTTAATGAGATATAATTAAGATATAATTTAAATATAAATAAGATATATTGAATTTACTCGTCCTCCCAGATGAACTTCATTGCATCATAATATTTGAGCACCGGTTCAACTCCTTCACTAATCAATTTTCGTTTAGATCTGATTGCCGTAGATTTCATGCTCCGGAAGCGCTGGTGTATATCTTCTTTTTGGAACTTCACATATGGGTAAAGGCTCATAATTTCCGCTGTCACCCTCTCGTACGCCTTTGACAGCATCAACGGGTGTCGATGATCTGGTGATTTGTGGTCCCATAGTACTCTTTCGCGGCGTACTGCACCAGCCAATTGCAAACAAAATTTGTCCGTTCTCATCAGTTTTTCTGGGATAACAATAAAAATATACTTATTAAAAAAATATAATAAATAAATAATAAATACTTACGCTTTGCCCGTTTCAGCTTCATCCTGGCGTCATGCTGTGCCGATGCCTTCCCTTCGCCACCACCCTCCACAACCAGTGCCTCTTCCACTTCCATCTGCTGCTTCTGCACCACCTCTTCGGCTGCACCATCGTCAGATTCAAATAAATCACGGTCGTCTGACATAATTCTGCAAAAGAAAATATACAGGAAAAAAATAATTAGAAAATGGCGAAAACAATGAAAATAGGAAAAAACATAAGATACTTACAAAAATATTTGATTGAGACACGCCTGAAAATTAAAATAATAAATTGAAAGAATTATAAATTATTAATATAATAAAAAATAGAAAATTGAAAAAAAAAAAATTAAACATACTTACAAAAATTGTTGTTGGTTGTTCCCTTATAGGACAATTTTTGGATGAAACTTTATCATTTATACATTATATCGCTACAATTATCATACCCCAAGAAAATAGGGCACATCGGTTGATAATTAGATATAACCCTCATAGAAATGTCCCTTCCGATTATTCTTTTTGAAGCTCTAGATAAGGAAGTTTTGAGCGATATGCTGAAATTTATCCATATACATATTTCTTATTGCATAAGATCGTCCAAAGTATAAATAGTTCATAGCGGTTCAGGTTTGAATATAAATAGACATATAATAAATTTAAACAAGCGCTCTGACGGGTTTACATTTTATTTCTTTCAGTACCGCTTCTTGCGAAAAATGGTCACTATTTTATATAACACCCTTCCTATGATGGTTTTTATAAATACGTATAAAAAATATTTTAAATTTGATTTGCTAGGCAATAGAATTTTTCAGTGCAAAAAAAATCCTTCAAACAAAATACCACATATTTTCATGTAAAATTTATAATTTACTTGATTTTGTGTGATTAAAATGTAAGTTTACATAAATAAAAAATAACTAATTCTATGGTTTCAGCTTAAATAATACATTTAAATACAATACTTGCTTATATCTCTAATTATATTACAGTTGTGTAGGCGTTGGATGTGGAGGCGGTAGAAGCGTGCCATCTATGGACGTTGCCCCTGCTGCCGAACTCATAGGTATGGGATTTAAAAGAAGTGGGCCCAAATACATAGGTGATGTTGTGGTGGTGGTTGAGTTATCGGCGTTTTGTTGCACATGTTCGGTCCCTGGTATCTGTTGTTCCTCGTCCCCGGTTAAAATATTTTTCCCCGTTGCTTCCGTATCATCTCCAGTCTGATCAGCTTTACGTAAACGACCGGTAAAAGATGTAACCACAATACCATGTACTGTTCTTAAATGGGCATTTAGACCATAACGTTGCAAAAAGGCAGCGCTACACTCATCACAGCGGAAACGTTCGCCAGTATGCCGCCTAATGTGAGCCTTCAAGTCATTACTCTGAGCAAACGCTTGAGGACACTGATTACATCTATACGGCTTCTCTCCCGTATGGGTACGCATGTGAATGGTAAGATTTAATGAAGATATATATATAATGAAGTTTTAATGAAGATATAATGAATGAAGTTTTAATGAATAATGAAGTTTTAATGAGATATAATTAAGATATAATTTAAATATAAATAAGATATATTGAATTTACTCGTCCTCCCAGATGAACTTCATTGCATCATAATATTTGAGCACCGGTTCAACTCCTTCACTAATCAATTTTCGTTTAGATCTGATTGCCGTAGATTTCATGCTCCGGAAGCGCTGGTGTATATCTTCTTTTTGGAACTTCACATATGGGTAAAGGCTCATAATTTCCGCTGTCACCCTCTCGTACGCCTTTGACAGCATCAACGGGTGTCGATGATCTGGTGATTTGTGGTCCCATAGTACTCTTTCGCGGCGTACTGCACCAGCCAATTGCAAACAAAATTTGTCCGTTCTCATCAGTTTTTCTGGGATAACAATAAAAATATACTTATTAAAAAAATATAATAAATAAATAATATAATAAATAAATACTTACGCTTTGCCCGTTTCAGCTTCATCCTGGCGTCATGCTGTGTCGATGCCTTCCCTTCGCCACCACCCTCCACAACCAGTGCCTCTTCCACTTCCATCTGCTGCTTCTGCACCACCTCTTCGGCTGCACCATCGTCAGATTCAAATAAATCACGGTCGTCTGACATAATTCTGCAAAAGAAAATATACAGGAAAAAAATAATTAGAAAATGGCGAAAACAATGAAAATAGGAAAAAACATAAGATACTTACAAAAATATTTGATTGAGACACGCCTGAAAATTAAAATAATAAATTGAAAGAATTATAAATTATTAATATAATAAAAAATAGAAAATTGAAAAAAAAATTAAACATACTTACAAAAATTGTTGTTGGTTGTTCCCTTATAGGACAATTTTTGGATGAAACTTTATCATTTATACATTATATCGCTACAATTATCATACCCCAAGAAAATAGGGCACATCGGTTGATAATTAGATATAACCCTCATAGAAATGTCCCTTCCGATTATTCTTTTTGAAGCTCTAGATAAGGAAGTTTTGAGCGATATGCTGAAATTTATCCATATACATATTTCTTATTGCATAAGATCGTCCAAAGTATAAATAGTTCATAGCGGTTCAGGTTTGAATATAAATAGACATATAATAAATTTAAACAAGCGCTCTGACGGGTTTACATTTTATTTCTTTCAGTACCGCTCCTTGCGAAAAATGGTCACTTTTTTATATAACACCCTTCCTATGATGGTTTTTATAAATACGTATAAAAAATATTTTAAATTTGATTTGCTAGGCAATAGAATTTTTCAGTGCAAAAAAAATCCTTCAAACAAAATACCACATATTTTCATGTAAAATTTATAATTTACTTGATTTTGTGTGATTAAAATGTAAGTTTACATAAATAAAAAATAACTAATTCTATGGTTTCAGCTTAAATAATACATTTAAATACAATACTTGCTTATATCTCTAATTATATTACAGTTGTGTAGGCGTTGGATGTGGAGGCGGTAGAAGCGTGCCATCTATGGACGTTGCCCCTGCTGCCGAACTCATAGGTATGGGATTTAAAAGAAGTGGGCCCAAATACATAGGTGATGTTGTGGTGGTGGTTGAGTTATCGGCGTTTTGTTGCACATGTTCGGTCCCTGGTATCTGTTGTTCCTCGTCCCCGGTTAAAATATTTTTCCCCGTTGCTTCCGTATCATCTCCAGTCTGATCAGCTTTACGTAAACGACCGGTAAAAGATGTAACCACAATACCATGTACTGTTCTTAAATGGGCATTTAGACCATAACGCTGCAAAAAGGCAGCGCTACACTCATCACAGCGGAAACGTTCGCCAGTATGCCGCCTAATGTGAGCCTTCAAGTCATTACTCTGAGCAAACGCTTGAGGACACTGATTACATCTATACGGCTTCTCTCCCGTATGGGTACGCATGTGAATGGTAAGATTTAATGAAGATATATATATAATGAAGATATATATATAATGAAGTTTTAATGAAGATATAATGAATGAAGTTTTAATGAATAATGAAGTTTTAATGAGATATAATTAAGATATAATTTAAATATAAATAAGATATATTGAATTTACTCGTCCTCCCAGATGAACTTCATTGCATCATAATATTTGAGCACCGGTTCAACTCCTTCACTAATCAATTTTCGTTTAGATCTGATTGCCGTAGATTTCATGCTCCGGAAGCGCTGGTGTATATCTTCTTTTTGGAACTTCACATATGGGTAAAGGCTCATAATTTCCGCTGTCACCCTCTCGTACGCCTTTGACTGCATCAACGGGTGTCGATGATCTGGTGATTTGTGGTCATAGTACTCTTTCGCGGCGTACTGCACCAGCCAATTGCAAACAAAATTTGTCCGTTCTCATCAGTTTTTCTGGGATAACAATAAAAATATACTTATTAAAAAAATATAATAAATAAATAATATAATAAATAAATACTTACGCTTTGCCCGTTTCAGCTTCATCCTGGCGTCATGCTGTGCCGATGCCTTCCCTTCGCCACCACCCTCCACAACCAGTGCCTCTTCCACTTCCATCTGCTGCTTCTGCACCACCTCTTCGGCTGCACCATCGTCAGATTCAAATAAATCACGGTCGTCTGACATAATTCTGCAAAAGAAAATATACAGGAAAAAAATAATTAGAAAATGGCGAAAACAATGAAAATAGGAAAAAACATAAGATACTTACAAAAATATTTGATTGAGACACGCCTGAAAATTAAAATAATAAATTGAAAGATTTATAAATTATTAATATAATAAAAAATAGAAAATTGAAAAAAAAAATTAAACATACTTACAAAAATTGTTGTTGGTTGTTCCCTTATAGGACAATTTTTGGATGAAACTTTATCATTTATACATTATATCGCTACAATTATCATACCCCAAGAAAATAGGGCACATCGGTTGATAATTAGATATAACCCTCATAGAAATGTCCCTTCCGATTATTCTTTTTGAAGCTCTAGATAAGGAAGTTTTGAGCGATATGCTGAAATTTATCCATATACATATTTCTTATTGCATAAGATCGTCCAAAGTATAAATAGTTCATAGCGGTTCAGGTTTGAATATAAATAGACATATAATAAATTTAAACAAGCGCTCTGACGGGTTTACATTTTATTTCTTTCAGTACCGCTCCTTGCGAAAAATGGTCACTTTTTTATATAACACCCTTCCTATGATGGTTTTTATAAATACGTATAAAAAATATTTTAAATTTGATTTGCTAGGCAATAGAATTTTTCAGTGCAAAAAAAAATCCTTCAAACAAAATACCACATATTTTCATGTAAAATTTATAATTTACTTGATTTTGTGTGATTAAAATGTAAGTTTACATAAATTAAAAATAACTAATTCTATGGTTTCAGCTTAAATAATACATTTAAATACAATACTTGCTTATATCTCTAATTATATTACAGTTGTGTAGGCGTTGGATGTGGAGGCGGTAGAAGCGTGCCATCTATGGACGTTGCCCCTGCTGCCGAACTCATAGGTATGGGATTTAAAAGAAGTGGGCCCAAATACATAGGTGATGTTGTGGTGGTGGTTGAGTTATCGGCGTTTTGTTGCACATGTTCGGTCCCTGGTATCTGTTGTTCCTCGTCCCCGGTTAAAATATTTTTCCCCGTTGCTTCCGTATCATCTCCAGTCTGATCAGCTTTACGTAAACGACCGGTAAAAGATGTAACCACAATACCATGTACTGTTCTTAAATGGGCATTTAGACCATAACGTTGCAAAAAGGCAGCGCTACACTCATCACAGCGGAAACGTTCGCCAGTATGCCGCCTAATGTGAGCCTTCAAGTCATTACTCTGAGCAAACGCTTGAGGACACTGATTACATCTATACGGCTTCTCTCCCGTATGGGTACGCATGTGAATGGTAAGATTTAATGAAGATATATATATAATGAAGTTTTAATGAAGATATAATGAATGAAGTTTTAATGAATAATGAAGTTTTAATGAGATATAATTAAGATATAATTTAAATATAAATAAGATATATTGAATTTACTCGTCCTCCCAGATGAACTTCATTGCATCATAATATTTGAGCACCGGTTCAACTCCTTCACTAATCAATTTTCGTTTAGATCTGATTGCCGTAGATTTCATGCTCCGGAAGCGCTGGTGTATATCTTCTTTTTGGAACTTCACATATGGGTAAAGGCTCATAATTTCCGCTGTCACCCTCTCGTACGCCTTTGACAGCATCAACGGGTGTCGATGATCTGGTGATTTGTGGTCCCATAGTACTCTTTCGCGGCGTACTGCACCAGCCAATTGCAAACAAAATTTGTCCGTTCTCATCAGTTTTTCTGGGATAACAATAAAAATATACTTATTAAAAAAATATAATAAATAAATAATATAATAAATAAATACTTACGCTTTGCCCGTTTCAGCTTCATCCTGGCGTCATGCTGTGCCGATGCCTTCCCTTCGCCACCACCCTCCACAACCAGTGCCTCTTCCACTTCCATCTGCTGCTTCTGCACCACCTCTTCGGCTGCACCATCGTCAGATTCAAATATATCACGGTCGTCTGACATAATTCTGCAAAAGAAAATGTGCAGGAAAAAAAAAATTAGAAAATGGCGAAAACAATGAAAATAGGAAAAAACATAAGATACAAAAATATTTGATTGAGACACGCCTGAAAATTAAAATAATAAATTGAAAGAATTATAAATTATTAATATAATAAAAAATAGAAAATTGAAAAAAAAAATTAAACATACTTACAAAAATTGTTGTTGGTTGTTCCCTTATAGGACAATTTTTGGATGAAACTTTATCATTTATACATTATATCGCTACAATTATCATACCCCAAGAAAATAGGGCACATCGGTTGATAATTAGATATAACCCTCATAGAAATGTCCCTTCCGATTATTCTTTTTGAAGCTCTAGATAAGGAAGTTTTGAGCGATATGCTGAAATTTATCCATATACATATTTCTTATTGCATAAGATCGTCCAAAGTATAAATAGTTCATAGCGGTTCAGGTTTGAATATAAATAGACATATAATAAATTTAAACAAGCGCTCTGACGGGTTTACATTTTATTTCTTTCAGTACCGCTCCTTGCGAAAAATGGTCACTTTTTTATATAACACCCTTCCTATGATGGTTTTTATAAATACGTATAAAAAATATTTTAAATTTGATTTGCTAGGCAATAGAATTTTTCAGTGCAAAAAAAAATCCTTCAAACAAAATACCACATATTTTCATGTAAAATTTATAATTTACTTGATTTTGTGTGATTAAAATGTAAGTTTACATAAATAAAAAATAACTAATTCTATGGTTTCAGCTTAAATAATACATTTAAATACAATACTTGCTTATATCTCTAATTATATTACAGTTGTGTAGGCGTTGGATGTGGAGGCGGTAGAAGCGTGCCATCTATGGACGTTGCCCCTGCTGCCGAACTCATAGGTATGGGATTTAAAAGAAGTGGGCCCAAATACATAGGTGATGTTGTGGTGGTGGTTGAGTTATCGGCGTTTTGTTGCACATGTTCGGTCCCTGGTATCTGTTGTTCCTCGTCCCCGGTTAAAATATTTTTCCCCGTTGCTTCCGTATCATCTCCAGTCTGATCAGCTTTACGTAAACGACCGGTAAAAGATGTAACCACAATACCATGTACTGTTCTTAAATGGGCATTTAGACCATAACGTTGCAAAAAGGCAGCGCTACACTCATCACAGCGGAAACGTTCGCCAGTATGCCGCCTAATGTGAGCCTTCAAGTCATTACTCTGAGCAAACGCTTGAGGACACTGATTACATCTATACGGCTTCTCTCCCGTATGGGTACGCATGTGAATGGTAAGATTTAATGAAGATATATATATAATGAAGTTTTAATGAAGATATAATGAATGAAGTTTTAATGAATAATGAAGTTTTAATGAGATATAATTAAGATATAATTTAAATATAAATAAGATATATTGAATTTACTCGTCCTCCCAGATGAACTTCATTGCATCATAATATTTGAGCACCGGTTCAACTCCTTCACTAATCAATTTTCGTTTAGATCTGATTGCCGTAGATTTCATGCTCCGGAAGCGCTGGTGTATATCTTCTTTTTGGAACTTCACATATGGGTAAAGGCTCATAATTTCCGCTGTCACCCTCTCGTACGCCTTTGACAGCATCAACGGGTGTCGATGATCTGGTGATTTGTGGTCCCATAGTACTCTTTCGCGGCGTACTGCACCAGCCAATTGCAAACAAAATTTGTCCGTTCTCATCAGTTTTTCTGGGATAACAATAAAAATATACTTATTAAAAAAATATAATAAATAAATAATATAATACATAAATACTTACGCTTTGCCCGTTTCAGCTTCATCCTGGCGTCATGCTGTGCCGATGCCTTCCCTTCGCCACCACCCTCCACAACCAGTGCCTCTTCCACTTCCATCTGCTGCTTCTGCACCACCTCTTCGGCTGCACCATCGTCAGATTCAAATAAATCACGGTCGTCTGACATAATTCTGCAAAAGAAAATATACAGGAAAAAAATAATTAGAAAATGGCGAAAACAATGAAAATAGGAAAAAACATAAGATACTTACAAAAATATTTGATTGAGACACGCCTGAAAATTAAAATAATAAATTGAAAGAATTATAAATTATTAATATAATAAAAAATAGAAAATTGAAAAAAAAAATTAAACATACTTACAAAAATTGTTGTTGGTTGTTCCCTTATAGGACAATTTTTGGATGAAACTTTATCATTTATACATTATATCGCTACAATTATCATACCCCAAGAAAATAGGGCACATCGGTTGATAATTAGATATAACCCTCATAGAAATGTCCCTTCCGATTATTCTTTTTGAAGCTCTAGATAAGGAAGTTTTGAGCGATATGCTGAAATTTATCCATATACATATTTCTTATTGCATAAGATCGTCCAAAGTATAAATAGTTCATAGCGGTTCAGGTTTGAATATAAATAGACATATAATAAATTTAAACAAGCGCTCTGACGGGTTTACATTTTATTTCTTTCAGTACCGCTCCTTGCGAAAAATGGTCACTTTTTTATATAACACCCTTCCTATGATGGTTTTTATAAATACGTATAAAAAATATTTTAAATTTGATTTGCTAGGCAATAGAATTTTTCAGTGCAAAAAAAATCCTTCAAACAAAATACCACATATTTTCATGTAAAATTTATAATTTACTTGATTTTGTGTGATTAAAATGTAAGTTTACATAAATAAAAAATAACTAATTCTATGGTTTCAGCTTAAATAATACATTTAAATACAATACTTGCTTATATCTCTAATTATATTACAGTTGTGTAGGCGTTGGATGTGGAGGCGGTAGAAGCGTGCCATCTATGGACGTTGCCCCTGCTGCCGAACTCATAGGTATGGGATTTAAAAGAAGTGGGCCCAAATACATAGGTGATGTTGTGGTGGTGGTTGAGTTATCGGCGTTTTGTTGCACATGTTCGGTCCCTGGTATCTGTTGTTCCTCGTCCCCGGTTAAAATATTTTTCCCCGTTGCTTCCGTATCATCTCCAGTCTGATCAGCTTTACGTAAACGACCGGTAAAAGATGTAACCACAATACCATGTACTGTTCTTAAATGGGCATTTAGACCATAACGTTGCAAAAAGGCAGCGCTACACTCATCACAGCGGAAACGTTCGCCAGTATGCCGCCTAATGTGAGCCTTCAAGTCATTACTCTGAGCAAACGCTTGAGGACACTGATTACATCTATACGGCTTCTCTCCCGTATGGGTACGCATGTGAATGGTAAGATTTAATGAAGATATATATATAACGAAGTTTTAATGAAGATATAATGAATGAAGTTTTAATGAATAATGAAGTTTTAATGAGATATAATTAAGATATAATTTAAATATAAATAAGATATATTGAATTTACTCGTCCTCCCAGATGAACTTCATTGCATCATAATATTTGAGCACCGGTTCAACTCCTTCACTAATCAATTTTCGTTTAGATCTGATTGCCGTAGATTTCATGCTCCGGAAGCGCTGGTGTATATCTTCTTTTTGGAACTTCACATATGGGTAAAGGCTCATAATTTCCGCTGTCACCCTCTCGTACGCCTTTGACAGCATCAACGGGTGTCGATGATCTGGTGATTTGTGGTCCCATAGTACTCTTTCGCGGCGTACTGCACCAGCCAATTGCAAACAAAATTTGTCCGTTCTCATCAGTTTTTCTGGGATAACAATAAAAATATACTTATTAAAAAAATATAATAAATAAATAATATAATAAATAAATACTTACGCTTTGCCCGTTTCAGCTTCATCCTGGCGTCATGCTGTGCCGATGCCTTCCCTTCGCCACCACCCTCCACAACCAGTGCCTCTTCCACTTCCATCTGCTGCTTCTGCACCACCTCTTCGGCTGCACCATCGTCAGATTCAAATAAATCACGGTCGTCTGACATAATTCTGCAAAAGAAAATATACAGGAAAAAAATAATTAGAAAATGGCGAAAACAATGAAAATAGGAAAAAACATAAGATACTTACAAAAATATTTGATTGAGACACGCCTGAAAATTAAAATAATAAATTGAAAGAATTATAAATTATTAATATAATAAAAAATAGAAAATTGAAAAAAAAAATTAAACATACTTACAAAAATTGTTGTTGGTTGTTCCCTTATAGGACAATTTTTGGATGAAACTTTATCATTTATACATTATATCGCTACAATTATCATACCCCAAGAAAATAGGGCACATCGGTTGATAATTAGATATAACCCTCATAGAAATGTCCCTTCCGATTATTCTTTTTGAAGCTCTAGATAAGGAAGTTTTGAGCGATATGCTGAAATTTATCCATATACATATTTCTTATTGCATAAGATCGTCCTAAGTATAAATAGTTCATAGCGGTTCAGGTTTGAATATAAATAGACATATAATAAATTTAAACAAGCGCTCTGACGGGTTTACATTTTATTTCTTTCAGTACCGCTCCTTGCGAAAAATGGTCACTTTTTTATATAACACCCTTCCTATGATGGTTTTTATAAATACGTATAAAAAATATTTTAAATTTGATTTGCTAGGCAATAGAATTTTTCAGTGCAAAAAAAAATCCTTCAAACAAAATACCACATATTTTCATGTAAAATTTATAATTTACTTGATTTTGTGTGATTAAAATGTAAGTTTACATAAATAAAAAATAACTAATTCTATGGTTTCAGCTTAAATAATACATTTAAATACAATACTTGCTTATATCTCTAATTATATTACAGTTGTGTAGGCGTTGGATGTGGAGGCGGTAGAAGCGTGCCATCTATGGACGTTGCCCCTGCTGCCGAACTCATAGGTATGGGATTTAAAAGAAGTGGGCCCAAATACATAGGTGATGTTGTGGTGGTGGTTGAGTTATCGGCGTTTTGTTGCACATGTTCGGTCCCTGGTATCTGTTGTTCCTCGTCCCCGGTTAAAATATTTTTCCCCGTTGCTTCCGTATCATCTCCAGTCTGATCAGCTTTACGTAAACGACCGGTAAAAGATGTAACCACAATACCATGTACTGTTCTTAAATGGGCATTTAGACCATAACGTTGCAAAAAGGCAGCGCTACACTCATCACAGCGGAAACGTTCGCCAGTATGCCGCCTAATGTGAGCCTTCAAGTCATTACTCTGAGCAAACGCTTGAGGACACTGATTACATCTATACGGCTTCTCTCCCGTATGGGTACGCATGTGAATGGTAAGATTTAATGAAGATATATATATAACGAAGTTTTAATGAAGATATAATGAATGAAGTTTTAATGAATAATGAAGTTTTAATGAGATATAATTAAGATATAATTTAAATATAAATAAGATATATTGAATTTACTCGTCCTCCCAGATGAACTTCATTGCATCATAATATTTGAGCACCGGTTCAACTCCTTCACTAATCAATTTTCGTTTAGATCTGATTGCCGTAGATTTCATGCTCCGGAAGCGCTGGTGTATATCTTCTTTTTGGAACTTCACATATGGGTAAAGGCTCATAATTTCCGCTGTCACCCTCTCGTACGCCTTTGACAGCATCAACGGGTGTCGATGATCTGGTGATTTGTGGTCCCATAGTACTCTTTCGCGGCGTACTGCACCAGCCAATTGCAAACAAAATTTGTCCGTTCTCATCAGTTTTTCTGGGATAACAATAAAAATATACTTATTAAAAAAATATAATAAATAAATAATATAATAAATAAATACTTACGCTTTGCCCGTTTCAGCTTCATCCTGGCGTCATGCTGTGCCGATGCCTTCCCTTCGCCACCACCCTCCACAACCAGTGCCTCTTCCACTTCCATCTGCTGCTTCTGCACCACCTCTTCGGCTGCACCATCGTCAGATTCAAATAAATCACGGTCGTCTGACATAATTCTGCAAAAGAAAATATACAGGAAAAAAATAATTAGAAAATGGCGAAAACAATGAAAATAGGAAAAAACATAAGATACTTACAAAAATATTTGATTGAGACACGCCTGAAAATTAAAATAATAAATTGAAAGAATTATAAATTATTAATATAATAAAAAATAGAAAATTGAAAAAAAAAATTAAACATACTTACAAAAATTGTTGTTGGTTGTTCCCTTATAGGACAATTTTTGGATGAAACTTTATCATTTATACATTATATCGCTACAATTATCATACCCCAAGAAAATAGGGCACATCGGTTGATAATTAGATATAACCCTCATAGAAATGTCCCTTCCGATTATTCTTTTTGAAGCTCTAGATAAGGAAGTTTTGAGCGATATGCTGAAATTTATCCATATACATATTTCTTATTGCATAAGATCGTCCTAAGTATAAATAGTTCATAGCGGTTCAGGTTTGAATATAAATAGACATATAATAAATTTAAACAAGCGCTCTGACGGGTTTACATTTTATTTCTTTCAGTACCGCTCCTTGCGAAAAATGGTCACTTTTTTATATAACACCCTTCCTATGATGGTTTTTATAAATACGTATAAAAAATATTTTAAATTTGATTTGCTAGGCAATAGAATTTTTCAGTGCAAAAAAAAATCCTTCAAACAAAATACCACATATTTTCATGTAAAATTTATAATTTACTTGATTTTGTGTGATTAAAATGTAAGTTTACATAAATAAAAAATAACTAATTCTATGGTTTCAGCTTAAATAATACATTTAAATACAATACTTGCTTATATCTCTAATTATATTACAGTTGTGTAGGCGTTGGATGTGGAGGCGGTAGAAGCGTGCCATCTATGGACGTTGCCCCTGCTGCCGAACTCATAGGTATGGGATTTAAAAGAAGTGGGCCCAAATACATAGGTGATGTTGTGGTGGTGGTTGAGTTATCGGCGTTTTGTTGCACATGTTCGGTCCCTGGTATCTGTTGTTCCTCGTCCCCGGTTAAAATATTTTTCCCCGTTGCTTCCGTATCATCTCCAGTCTGATCAGCTTTACGTAAACGACCGGTAAAAGATGTAACCACAATACCATGTACTGTTCTTAAATGGGCATTTAGACCATAACGTTGCAAAAAGGCAGCGCAACGTTCGCCAGTATGCCGCCTAATGTGAGCCTTCAAGTCATTACTCTGAGCAAACGCTTGAGGACACTGATTACATCTATACGGCTTCTCTCCCGTATGGGTACGCATGTACGCATGTGGTAAGATTTAATGAAGATATATATATAATGAAGTTTTAATGAAGATATAATGAATGAAGTTTTAATGAATAATGAAGTTTTAATGAGATATAATTAAGATATAATTTAAATATAAATAAGATATATTGAATTTACTCGTCCTCCCAGATGAACTTCATTGCATCATAATATTTGAGCACCGGTTCAACTCCTTCACTAATCAATTTTCGTTTAGATCTGATTGCCGTAGATTTCATGCTCCGGAAGCGCTGGTGTATATCTTCTTTTTGGAACTTCACATATGGGTAAAGGCTCATAATTTCCGCTGTCACCCTCTCGTACGCCTTTGACAGCATCAACGGGTGTCGATGATCTGGTGATTTGTGGTCCCATAGTACTCTTTCGCGGCGTACTGCACCAGCCAATTGCAAACAAAATTTGTCCGTTCTCATCAGTTTTTCTGGGATAACAATAAAAATATACTTATTAAAAAAATATAATAAATAAATAATAAATACTTACGCTTTGCCCGTTTCAGCTTCATCCTGGCGTCATGCTGTGCCGATGCCTTCCCTTCGCCACCACCCTCCACAACCAGTGCCTCTTCCACTTCCATCTGCTGCTTCTGCACCACCTCTTCGGCTGCACCATCGTCAGATTCAAATAAATCACGGTCGTCTGACATAATTCTGCAAAAGAAAATATACAGGAAAAAAATAATTAGAAAATGGCGAAAACAATGAAAATAGGAAAAAACATAAGATACTTACAAAAATATTTGATTGAGACACGCCTGAAAATTAAAATAATAAATTGAAAGAATTATAAATTATTAATATAATAAAAAATAGAAAATTGAAAAAAAAAAAATTAAACATACTTACAAAAATTGTTGTTGGTTGTTCCCTTATAGGACAATTTTTGGATGAAACTTTATCATTTATACATTATATCGCTACAATTATCATACCCCAAGAAAATAGGGCACATCGGTTGATAATTAGATATAACCCTCATAGAAATGTCCCTTCCGATTATTCTTTTTGAAGCTCTAGATAAGGAAGTTTTGAGCGATATGCTGAAATTTATCCATATACATATTTCTTATTGCATAAGATCGTCCAAAGTATAAATAGTTCATAGCGGTTCAGGTTTGAATATAAATAGACATATAATAAATTTAAACAAGCGCTCTGACGGGTTTACATTTTATTTCTTTCAGTACCGCTTCTTGCGAAAAATGGTCACTTTTTTATATAACACCCTTCCTATGATGGTTTTTATAAATACGTATAAAAAATATTTTAAATTTGATTTGCTAGGCAATAGAATTTTTCAGTGCAAAAAAAATCCTTCAAACAAAATACCACATATTTTCATGTAAAATTTATAATTTACTTGATTTTGTGTGATTAAAATGTAAGTTTACATAAATAAAAAATAACTAATTCTATGGTTTCAGCTTAAATAATACATTTAAATACAATACTTGCTTATATCTCTAATTATATTACAGTTGTGTAGGCGTTGGATGTGGAGGCGGTAGAAGCGTGCCATCTATGGACGTTGCCCCTGCTGCCGAACTCATAGGTATGGGATTTAAAAGAAGTGGGCCCAAATACATAGGTGATGTTGTGGTGGTGGTTGAGTTATCGGCGTTTTGTTGCACATGTTCGGTCCCTGGTATCTGTTGTTCCTCGTCCCCGGTTAAAATATTTTTCCCCGTTGCTTCCGTATCATCTCCAGTCTGATCAGCTTTACGTAAACGACCGGTAAAAGATGTAACCACAATACCATGTACTGTTCTTAAATGGGCATTTAGACCATAACGTTGCAAAAAGGCAGCGCTACACTCATCACAGCGGAAACGTTCGCCAGTATGCCGCCTAATGTGAGCCTTCAAGTCATTACTCTGAGCAAACGCTTGAGGACACTGATTACATCTATACGGCTTCTCTCCCGTATGGGTACGCATGTGAATGGTAAGATTTAATGAAGATATATATATAACGAAGTTTTAATGAAGATATAATGAATGAAGTTTTAATGAATAATGAAGTTTTAATGAGATATAATTAAGATATAATTTAAATATAAATAAGATATATTGAATTTACTCGTCCTCCCAGATGAACTTCATTGCATCATAATATTTGAGCACCGGTTCAACTCCTTCACTAATCAATTTTCGTTTAGATCTGATTGCCGTAGATTTCATGCTCCGGAAGCGCTGGTGTATATCTTCTTTTTGGAACTTCACATATGGGTAAAGGCTCATAATTTCCGCTGTCACCCTCTCGTACGCCTTTGACAGCATCAACGGGTGTCGATGATCTGGTGATTTGTGGTCCCATAGTACTCTTTCGCGGCGTACTGCACCAGCCAATTGCAAACAAAATTTGTCCGTTCTCATCAGTTTTTCTGGGATAACAATAAAAATATACTTATTAAAAAAATATAATAAATAAATAATATAATACATAAATACTTACGCTTTGCCCGTTTCAGCTTCATCCTGGCGTCATGCTGTGCCGATGCCTTCCCTTCGCCACCACCCTCCACAACCAGTGCCTCTTCCACTTCCATCTGCTGCTTCTGCACCACCTCTTCGGCTGCACCATCGTCAGATTCAAATAAATCACGGTCGTCTGACATAATTCTGCAAAAGAAAATATACAGGAAAAAAATAATTAGAAAATGGCGAAAACAATGAAAATAGGAAAAAACATAAGATACTTACAAAAATATTTGATTGAGACACGCCTGAAAATTAAAATAATAAATTGAAAGAATTATAAATTATTAATATAATAAAAAATAGAAAATTGAAAAAAAAAATTAAACATACTTACAAAAATTGTTGTTGGTTGTTCCCTTATAGGACAATTTTTGGATGAAACTTTATCATTTATACATTATATCGCTACAATTATCATACCCCAAGAAAATAGGGCACATCGGTTGATAATTAGATATAACCCTCATAGAAATGTCCCTTCCGATTATTCTTTTTGAAGCTCTAGATAAGGAAGTTTTGAGCGATATGCTGAAATTTATCCATATACATATTTCTTATTGCATAAGATCGTCCAAAGTATAAATAGTTCATAGCGGTTCAGGTTTGAATATAAATAGACATATAATAAATTTAAACAAGCGCTCTGACGGGTTTACATTTTATTTCTTTCAGTACCGCTCCTTGCGAAAAATGGTCACTTTTTTATATAACACCCTTCCTATGATGGTTTTTATAAATACGTATAAAAAATATTTTAAATTTGATTTGCTAGGCAATAGAATTTTTCAGTGCAAAAAAAATCCTTCAAACAAAATACCACATATTTTCATGTAAAATTTATAATTTACTTGATTTTGTGTGATTAAAATGTAAGTTTACATAAATAAAAAATAACTAATTCTATGGTTTCAGCTTAAATAATACATTTAAATACAATACTTGCTTATATCTCTAATTATATTACAGTTGTGTAGGCGTTGGATGTGGAGGCGGTAGAAGCGTGCCATCTATGGACGTTGCCCCTGCTGCCGAACTCATAGGTATGGGATTTAAAAGAAGTGGGCCCAAATACATAGGTGATGTTGTGGTGGTGGTTGAGTTATCGGCGTTTTGTTGCACATGTTCGGTCCCTGGTATCTGTTGTTCCTCGTCCCCGGTTAAAATATTTTTCCCCGTTGCTTCCGTATCATCTCCAGTCTGATCAGCTTTACGTAAACGACCTTTACGTAAAATGGGCATTTAGACCATAACGTTACAAAAAGGCAGCGCTACACTCATCACAGCGGAAACGTTCGCCAGTATGCCGCCTAATGTGAGCCTTCAAGTCATTACTCTGAGCAAACGCTTGAGGACACTGATTACATCTATACGGCTTCTCTCCCGTATGGGTACGCATGTGAATGGTAAGATTTAATGAAGATATATATATAATGAAGATATAATGAATGAAGTTTTAATGAATAATGAAGTTTTAATGAGATATAATTAAGATATAATTTAAATATAAATAAGATATATTGAATTTACTCGTCCTCCCAGATGAACTTCATTGCATCATAATATTTGAGCACCGGTTCAACTCCTTCACTAATCAATTTTCGTTTAGATCTGATTGCCGTAGATTTCATGCTCCGGAAGCGCTGGTGTATATCTTCTTTTTGGAACTTCACATATGGGTAAAGGCTCATAATTTCCGCTGTCACCCTCTCGTACGCCTTTGACAGCATCAACGGGTGTCGATGATCTGGTGATTTGTGGTCCCATAGTACTCTTTCGCGGCGTACTGCACCAGCCAATTGCAAACAAAATTTGTCCGTTCTCATCAGTTTTTCTGGGATAACAATAAAAATATACTTATTAAAAAAATATAATAAATAAATAATATAATAAATAAATACTTACGCTTTGCCCGTTTCAGCTTCATCCTGGCGTCATGCTGTGCCGATGCCTTCCCTTCGCCACCACCCTCCACAACCAGTGCCTCTTCCACTTCCATCTGCTGCTTCTGCACCACCTCTTCGGCTGCACCATCGTCAGATTCAAATAAATCACGGTCGTCTGACATAATTCTGCAAAAGAAAATATACAGGAAAAAAATAATTAGAAAATGGCGAAAACAATGAAAATAGGAAAAAACATAAGATACTTACAAAAATATTTGATTGAGACACGCCTGAAAATTAAAATAATAAATTGAAAGAATTATAAATTATTAATATAATAAAAAATAGAAAATTGAAAAAAAAAATTAAACATACTTACAAAAATTGTTGTTGGTTGTTCCCTTATAGGACAATTTTTGGATGAAACTTTATCATTTATACATTATATCGCTACAATTATCATACCCCAAGAAAATAGGGCACATCGGTTGATAATTAGATATAACCCTCATAGAAATGTCCCTTCCGATTATTCTTTTTGAAGCTCTAGATAAGGAAGTTTTGAGCGATATGCTGAAATTTATCCATATACATATTTCTTATTGCATAAGATCGTCCAAAGTATAAATAGTTCATAGCGGTTCAGGTTTGAATATAAATAGACATATAATAAATTTAAACAAGCGCTCTGACGGGTTTACATTTTATTTCTTTCAGTACTGCTCCTTGCGAAAAATGGTCACTTTTTTATATAACACCCTTCCTATGATGGTTTTTATAAATACGTATAAAAAATATTTTAAATTTGATTTGCTAGGCAATAGAATTTTTCAGTGCAAAAAAAAATCCTTCAAACAAAATACCACATATTTTCATGTAAAATTTATAATTTACTTGATTTTGTGTGATTAAAATGTAAGTTTACATAAATTAAAAACAACTAATTCTATGGTTTCAGCTTAAATAATACATTTAAATACAATACTTGCTTATATCTCTAATTATATTACAGTTGTGTAGGCGTTGGATGTGGAGGCGGTAGAAGCGTGCCATCTATGGACGTTGCCCCTGCTGCCGAACTCATAGGTATGGGATTTAAAAGAAGTGGGCCCAAATACATAGGTGATGTTGTGGTGGTGGTTGAGTTATCGGCGTTTTGTTGCACATGTTCGGTCCCTGGTATCTGTTGTTCCTCGTCCCCGGTTAAAATATTTTTCCCCGTTGCTTCCGTATCATCTCCAGTCTGATCAGCTTTACGTAAACGACCGGTAAAAGATGTAACCACAATACCATGTACTGTTCTTAAATGGGCATTTAGACCATAACGTTGCAAAAAGGCAGCGCTACACTCATCACAGCGGAAACGTTCGCCAGTATGCCGCCTAATGTGAGCCTTCAAGTCATTACTCTGAGCAAACGCTTGAGGACACTGATTACATCTATACGGCTTCTCTCCCGTATGGGTACGCATGTGAATGGTAAGATTTAATGAAGATATATATATAATGAAGTTTTAATGAAGATATAATGAATGAAGTTTTAATGAATAATGAAGTTTTAATGAGATATAATTAAGATATAATTTAAATATAAATAAGATATATTGAATTTACTCGTCCTCCCAGATGAACTTCATTGCATCATAATATTTGAGCACCGGTTCAACTCCTTCACTAATCAATTTTCGTTTAGATCTGATTGCCGTAGATTTCATGCTCCGGAAGCGCTGGTGTATATCTTCTTTTTGGAACTTCACATATGGGTAAAGGCTCATAATTTCCGCTGTCACCCTCTCGTACGCCTTTGACAGCATCAACGGGTGTCGATGATCTGGTGATTTGTGGTCCCATAGTACTCTTTCGCGGCGTACTGCACCAGCCAATTGCAAACAAAATTTGTCCGTTCTCATCAGTTTTTCTGGGATAACAATAAAAATATACTTATTAAAAAAATATAATAAATAAATAATATAATAAATAAATACTTACGCTTTGCCCGTTTCAGCTTCATCCTGGCGTCATGCTGTGCCGATGCCTTCCCTTCGCCACCACCCTCCACAACCAGTGCCTCTTCCACTTCCATCTGCTGCTTCTGCACCACCTCTTCGGCTGCACCATCGTCAGATTCAAATAAATCACGGTCGTCTGACATAATTCTGCAAAAGAAAATATACAGGAAAAAAATAATTAGAAAATGGCGAAAACAATGAAAATAGGAAAAAACATAAGATACTTACAAAAATATTTGATTGAGACACGCCTGAAAATTAAAATAATAAATTGAAAGAATTATAAATTATTAATATAATAAAAAATAGAAAATTGAAAAAAAAAATTAAACATACTTACAAAAATTGTTGTTGGTTGTTCCCTTATAGGACAATTTTTGGATGAAACTTTATCATTTATACATTATATCGCTACAATTATCATACCCCAAGAAAATAGGGCACATCGGTTGATAATTAGATATAACCCTCATAGAAATGTCCCTTCCGATTATTCTTTTTGAAGCTCTAGATAAGGAAGTTTTGAGCGATATGCTGAAATTTATCCATATACATATTTCTTATTGCATAAGATCGTCCAAAGTATAAATAGTTCATAGCGGTTCAGGTTTGAATATAAATAGACATATAATAAATTTAAACAAGCGCTCTGACGGGTTTACATTTTATTTCTTTCAGTACCGCTCCTTGCGAAAAATGGTCACTTTTTTATATAACACCCTTCCTATGATGGTTTTTATAAATACGTATAAAAAATATTTTAAATTTGATTTGCTAGGCAATAGAATTTTTCAGTGCAAAAAAAAATCCTTCAAACAAAATACCACATATTTTCATGTAAAATTTATAATTTACTTGATTTTGTGTGATTAAAATGTAAGTTTACATAAATAAAAAATAACTAATTCTATGGTTTCAGCTTAAATAATACATTTAAATACAATACTTGCTTATATCTCTAATTATATTACAGTTGTGTAGGCGTTGGATGTGGAGGCGGTAGAAGCGTGCCATCTATGGACGTTGCCCCTGCTGCCGAACTCATAGGTATGGGATTTAAAAGAAGTGGGCCCAAATACATAGGTGATGTTGTGGTGGTGGTTGAGTTATCGGCGTTTTGTTGCACATGTTCGGTCCCTGGTATCTGTTGTTCCTCGTCCCCGGTTAAAATATTTTTCCCCGTTGCTTCCGTATCATCTCCAGTCTGATCAGCTTTACGTAAACGACCGGTAAAAGATGTAACCACAATACCATGTACTGTTCTTAAATGGGCATTTAGACCATAACGTTGCAAAAAGGCAGCGCTACACTCATCACAGCGGAAACGTTCGCCAGTATGCCGCCTAATGTGAGCCTTCAAGTCATTACTCTGAGCAAACGCTTGAGGACACTGATTACATCTATACGGCTTCTCTCCCGTATGGGTACGCATGTGAATGGTAAGATTGTAAGGACGATGGAAACCTTTGCCACACAAATTGCAAAGATTCGGCTTAAGACCTATATGATATCTAAATTTGAAAATATATACATATATCTGTTAGTGAAATATTCATTTAATATGTACTTCTGAGAGGGATTACTAACCTTTCGTGCATTTTTAAATCCGTGCTTCGAGGAAATCCCTTCTCACAGTACCGACACTTGTAAGGTTTTTCCCCAGTATGACGTCTCATATGAATCTTAAGATATTCATTACGCTGAAAAGAGTCCCCGCAGATGCTACAGAGGAAATTGCGGGGCTGTGTGTGCTTTTGTTTCTGGTGCTCCTTCATTTGCTCCTTCTCAGTGAAAGTTTCGGAACAGTGTTTGCAGGCGTACAGACGATCTGTATGCAATAGTTTGTGCCTTATTAAATAGGTTTTGGTGGTGAATTTCTTCTCGCACACATCGCATTCGTATTGTGGTTTTGGGGCGGATGGATTTTTGTTATGCCGAGTTTCTATATGACGCTGTAGGTGATCTTTGCGCCCATATGCGCTGTCACACTGTTCACACTTATAATTCTTTTCACAATGTATGCTTTGTATATGCTTTGCTAAGTGATCGGAACGCGAGAATCCCTTAGAGCAGAATTTGCAGACGTGTGGTTTTTCAGAGCTATGTGTCAGCATATGTCGCAACAGGTGGTTATACCGCGAGAAGGTGCGATCACATTCTTTGCAACGATTATCTTCTGTTTTCGAGGAACCATGACGGCGACGAGGCCTTCTTACCTTTACCGAAGAGGATGAGGAACAAGCGGGGATTTCTTTTCGTGATTTCTTAGTATCTGCTCTTTTTACATCTGAGGACGTTAATATTGGTTTGAAGTCAGCATCCTCATCTTTCTCCTCCTCCTCATCATCCTCTTCGTCTTCATTGTCTGTGTAGTTTTTGTCCCCTTGCTGCCCTTCAGCTTCATTATCTGTGTAGGTTATGTCTCTTTCCTCCTCTTCACTGCTATGGTCATCACTGTGATATTCATCATGGAAGTTATCGTCGCTAATTTCACCCGGTTCAATTTTTTCTTCATATTCTTCGACGGTTCCTTCGGGTTTCAGAGGTGGAACTTTAATGTTGTTTTCTTCCATTGAATTGTCTTCATGTAGTTTTGGAGGCTTCTTATCAGGTGAATTGCTGTCATTATAGTCGACTTTTTCAACTGTAAGCAAATAATATAGTAAAAATAAATGTTTTTAATGGAGATTTATTCAAAGAATTAATACGAACCCATATTTGTAATTATTATTAGTTCTATTTTTTTGAAAAATGATTTATTCCTTTTTTTGGAATTGGTTAGTTTTTTACAATTGTTCACTTGATAAATTATGACAAAATGTTAGAAATGCAAGGCACGAAACTTGTTCTAATTGATTTTGTTTAATATATCCCGCCCCTGAATAGCTAGCTGGTTTAGCACTGTCAGATGACGGCGATTGTTTTATTGAATGCATGCATGAATGCTATGTTTAATTTAGAGCTTACCTTTTATGGAAATTTCCGGTTGTGCTAAAGTATCAACAAAATGTTTAACGTCTTCTTCGTCCATATTGTTGAAATTGTGATGTTCTGTTGTTTCTTCGTCACTTGAGAATGGATTAGTGGCTGCGATATTCTCTTCTTGGGTTGCTGCAGCTTCGGGCTCATCTTCTTCATCCTGATAATCAGGCCAATGACTACTGTAATTGTTCAGATCAATTGGGAGGGAGGAGTCTTGATTGTCGATTTGTATTTCAGGTTCATCAAGGGATACCTTTGAACTGATAGAAATAGGTATATTAATTAATAATAATAGATAAGTAAATATTTATATTAATATTTCAATATAATTCCGACATAAGAAACTTTAAAGATTATATATTATCAAAAAATATAAAAAAATACTCAAATATCCGAAAATTTATATTTAACGATAAATTGTCTGAGGACTATAAACCAGTTACGTAAAGCTAAGATATTAACGAATTGAATTGAAGACGCGACTAAAGAAGAATGAAGCTACAATTTATAATATTACTAAACAACAGCTACATTGCCCCCAGGTTTCATCAGAGTTACTGGTAAAATTAAAAACAGTTTTCATGTTTTCATGATAAATTCGAATTTCTGCTGCTAAAAATATCTCATCGCACAATAAGTAATTGTGTTAATTTGGAGGGAATGAGTTGCGGATTGGAAACAACACCTTCATTATAATCTCAGTATTCACATAGGAGGCCATACGGGGGAGAATACTGATTTTAGACTCACTGTGCTGATGCCAAATTATTCAGTGTGCTCGAGCTTTTGTACTGATTTTTTGGCCCACAACACTTTTTCTGTGATTAGTTACAAGTGTTATTATATGAATGCCTGGACACATTACGCCAATAACCCAACCATAATACTTTTATTTGGGTTCCCATCTTGTAAATCCTATGACTACGGTTGGGCGGCAAGACGGCACGCTATAGGTGCCTTATTCCGCTGCCTACAAAATTGTGATGTAATAAGATGGACCCCATGTAATTTATGTATCTATATTAATAGATCTTCTAACCGTAACTGATCAATTTCAATAGCTCTCAACTCTATCATTAAATCATAGCAAAAGAAGGAGCTATTTTACTCATACTCACATATTTAGATTTTCATCCTCAATTTTATGGACTTTAACCAGATGTCGTTTTAAGTGATCCTTTCGCGTAAATTCTCTCTGGCAAACATGACACTTGAAATCACATCGTATACCTTCGTTGGGATGTTCCGTGGACAGGTGAACTTTCAGTTGACCAAGATGATTGAATTTTTCGCCACAAACTCGACACTTTTTACCATCATAGACATGAGTTTTGGCCCGATGTTGTCGCAATTCACTTTCGGCAAAAAACTTTTGTGGACAGGACTCACACTGGAATACCGTGCTCTTCTCAGTTTGTGTATACTTATCTGCGACACTACCACTGCTAGCAACAGCAGTAGTGGTGATGTTGGAGGTGGGCGGCTCACTCTTTTTATTCTCCTCCTTATTAATCCAGGTTATATCATACAATGCTTTTAGGCGACAATACGCCTCTTCGGTCTTTCGCTTAAAACTATGGGCGCTGCGAGCCGCTCCCAGACATGCTATGCATATATTTGTGGGCAGCTTATCATTGCGGATAACTGGGTATTTAGTGCATTCGGTGATGATTTGCGCTGCAGTATTGATATCGCCTCCTCCTCCCGATGATTGAATTTGATCGAATATATTTGATAAGTTCATGTTGGCCTGAAGACAAATGCGGCAGATGGAATTCGTATTGTAGTCCTCCATTTTAACCACAGTAAAAGTTGAAAAAGTTTGCTTTACTGCAAAATATTAAAACATTTGAGTTATTGATCGATTTTGTTTACAAGGGCTTGTAGAAATATGCTTATTCTTCTGCCAATAAAAAAAACAATGCACCGTCAACTGATAGCGCTGTCAGAATATTAAAACCATTGCCGGTGTTTTTAGCCGCCGTTCTTTTTGCTTTGACGTCGTTTCTGCCGTCAGAAATAATGACTTGTTTTTGTTTGCATTTCTATTTTGCAATCTGGATCTGAAATTGCAAGCTATTGTGGCACTAAAACTAAAGCTAGTGTCAAATAAAACATTTTGGACGGCTAATGTTCTATAGATTCATTATTGAAAAAAAAAATCAACAAAATTATTTAGTCCAGATTCACACGAGAAAATGTTTTCCAAGCAAGTGCCAAAGATTGTGGGAAAAGAGGCAGAGAGCTCTTTCCGCCTGCCGCTCTCTCCAACAAACTTTGGCACTTGATTGAAAAAAAAATGGTTCGTGTGAATCTGAACTAACCAACATTTTATTCCCATTTAAAGCGTAGTACTATGTTCATTTTTCCCATATAAAAACAAAGTCGCGAAAAAAAACTGCGAAATTTCTTCGTTTGTGGTACTATGTTTATTTCAACGCGAAAAAGTAACATTTTGCGCCACCACAAATTGAACGTCGTTACAAATTGAACGCCGCAACAAATTTAATGCAAGAACTCACTATGTTCTTTACAACCATTTCAAAATCGAGATCGCAGGCACTGCCAAATTCCATGTTGCTTCGGTAGCGTTAACCGTCCAAAAAGTTTCTCCAAGCATTTCGACACAATTGTTCTAAACATTCAAACATAAATGTACATATGTAATTACAAGACAAATTCCACATTATTACATATAGTTACATGTCCTTCCAGTGTTTTGCACATTTTTTGCTTTTGTATTGCAATGCAATTTTCTCGTTTTCACATACATCATTATTTTCCGTTCCACAGCTTTCCATTCTTTTTCTTTATTTCGGATAATTTAATTTAGTATTCTTTATAGGAATTTTTATTGCTAAAATTTACAACAGTTGAATTTCTCGCGGACAAACATAAATATAAATAAATAGAAGTGCATTGCTGGCGTCTTTAAATTTGTTGCGGCGCAATATGTAAATTTTTCACGGTGAAAAAACATAGTGCTTCAATTGAAAAATTTCACTCATTTTTCACAACTTTTTTGTTTGTATGGGATTTCAGCGTGAAACGCTAACATAGTACCGTCGTGCATTTTGTATTAAAATGTAAATAAATTGTATCATGGGAATAATATGCGTGTTTTCGTTACACCATAAGTGCTTAATTTGTATGGGGAGCTAAGCACTATTAGTTCCCGATGAAGTTTGATGCTTGTGTTCCTGTCTTAATCGAGTATGATGTTTCCAGATTGGGCACCCTACATTTAGCAATATGGCATCCCATTTTTGGAGAGATTTTATCAACAATTGAACATAGAATAGTAAATATATGTTTTATAAATACTTTTCACGAATTTTTTGTCTGTTTCGCACTGTTCTTTCTTCGCAACTCATGACACCATGAGCAGTTAGTTGTTTTCGTTGCAAAGTGCTAAACTAAAATTGCTAGCTTGTAACGAAAACATGCCTATTGCAGTCGCACTATTAATTGTTATGAACACCCCTAATGTAAACATTCAAGGCGAACGATTAGCACCACATAACATACCTGTTTTAATGACACATTATTTTGACATTTCTGCTTCTATCTCGACTCTGGCTCACTTGTTATTTAATGCAGTGAAACCGAGAGGAAAATAAAATATTAATATTTTAACTTAAATTCTAATAAATAGTAATAATTGTTAACAAAAATGTCACATTTGTGGAACACCCTAAAAACTCCGGCCTTTGCAAATGCTGTGAATACAATCTGTCAGTCGCAAACACAGGCCAAATTCCTGCACACTACACCGGTCTGCAATGAGATACGCAAGTTGGCCCGGTTGCGTGTAGTGGACAATAGTGATATTGGCAAGAGGGCCATGGCCGAAGGAAGACCACCACGCTGTATTCATGTGTATAATAAACGAAGTGTCGGTTTCATTGGGGACAAAGTACTGGTCGCCATTAAGGGTCAAATGAAAAAGGGGATTTTGGTGGGTTTAAAACAAAAGCAACGACCAAAAATTCCCAAATTCGACAGCAACAATCTGGTATTGATCGATGATAATGGTACACCCTTGGGAACACGAATTCATGTACCCGTACCCACAATTTTGCGCACAATTCTCAAAGAGAAGACCCAAGCCAAGGGAGCGGATTACACAAAGGTGTTGGCCATAGCAAGTAAATTTATATAAGTTGTAATATTGTATCTCTATTAAATTGTTTAACGAAATAAAGTTTATTGTAAAAAATGGGAAGGAATGTTACAAGGTTTGACGTTTGTGATCCTGTTCCGGCGAGTCATTGGCATCACTGACACGTTCACGTTTGCGCTTCTTGGAATGTTCATGAACCATTTCGGAGACGGCAATGTTGGTAAATCTCATGCGAAGCCAATTGGTAAACTGAAACAAATAAGATTTATAGTATAGCCATGAGATACATATGTATGTTATAATGGGGAGTTGATTTATAAATTGAAATTTTTCTGAATGACAGTTACAGTTCTTATTAAAAATTATAATGGAATTTAATCAAATTGTGTCCAAATTATATGAACATAGGAAGAAAATCGGACGCCCAAATGATACAAAAGAAATCAGAGCTTACTGGGAGACGAACGCAGTGAGACCTCTGCAGTAACTACTTCATATCTATGGATTTATATAAAAGGCGCATATCTCTCATTTCTTTGGAGGAGAATGACAAACCCTGAATAATTTTGGACACAATACAATAAATATAATTCATCTTGTTATCTTCTTTATATAATATTGTATGTCTATAAAATACTTTGCGCGTTTGTTTGTAACATATGATCTCCGAAACCATAAGAGTGAATGGGAATGCAAATAGAGGAGAGGTCAAGTTGTTTTGCAACAACATTTCATGTTTTCATCATAATTCGAGTTTCTGCAGCCATTCCCCGAAATTAACAGACGAATGTTAACTTGGGTATATGAAAAACAACATATATTCCCGCGATAATCAGATATATATCGGAACGAAGTCTGTAACAGAAATAGTCTTAAGGATTATCGACTCAGCGTCTCCAAGCTGCTACAACAACAACAGGTCTATTCTATCAACTGAAATCTCCTTTAAAACTTGTTTGCATTGCACGTCTTTATAACAAACACTAAGTTAAAAAACAACTTACCAAATGACTTGTTTTCACACCCGCATCGTATAGTTTATTTTCAATATCATCCAAACGATGCTCAGGTCTATCAGTATCTCCTGTATTCTTGGAGATATCCAGCAAATGCCGAACTCTTTGGCGCATTGTTTCAAATATGATGTTTCCCACCACATGATTACGATCATAGGGTGTCAAGTAGCGGCCATATTCATAAAAATAAGGATGCAGTTTTCCCAACTCGATATGCGTTGTTTCGGCTTCACACACTGCTTTGTGGACATTCTTGTAAATATCGGGCACACATACACTAAAATAGGGATTATTCACTTTCAATTCTTTGATATACCATAAGGGCAGATTGATAGTGCGTCCGGGATTTAAATCTTCACAATCAGCGCCGGAATCCAAGAAACCTATAGGTGGGTCGGAATTTTTAAAACTCAATATTTGTTCTTTTTTCAATTGCTTTCGTCTTACCCATTTTCAGTAGTTTGGTATTTACTTTACACTCTACCTTTTCCTGTGTTACAAGTAAATCTTCCACCGCAAAGTAATTGGGAAAATAACTCTGAGAGGTCATGATAATTTTATATATTAAGCGAATTAAAACTATTAAAACTAAAATTTCCAAGTAAAAATTAACTTTTGGCGCTGAATGTGGAATAAAATAAAAACAGCTGACAGCGAAAATCGGAGCCGTAACCGAGAAAATAGTTGGGACGTCAACGCCGACCATTTTCTTATACGTTGCGCCGCTGCCATAATCAGCGGTTTTCGTTGGCTAGGCTCAAATTCAGCTGTCTTTAAAATTGGCTATTTTCTGCTAACATGAGACGATCTAAGCACAGTGGTAATTATTAGTTAATTACGTGTGTAAATGAGTACAATGGAGTATTTTAAACCACCTTTAGTCAAAATGGGGTCGGTGCTGCTGCCACTGCCGACGACAATTTTGGCACGGCTCCGCTTTATGACAGCTGGTCGCGGCTATTTATTATTCCAAAGCATTCACTACAAAGTGATTCCGATTTATGTACATATGTATATGAAAGCTGATGGCTGTGAAATCAACAACCATAATAACCGATGGCAAAAGCCGTTATTTGTTTTATTTCAAACTGCTTTATTTCGCAATGAAAATTGTCTAAAAAACGAATTAAAATTAGTAATGACATTATATTTATTAATAAATTGTTTAGTTTATGACTGTTAAATATTTTTTCTGTCGTAATAGGAGAGATAGATATTAGCATTTTACTTTTAGTCGTAGTTGGATTTACTAGTTTCAGTTGACTACTAAACATAAGTAAATTACAGTGCCCGAAAAGTGATACTAAAAATTAATTTTTTACAAAATTATTTTAAGGCATGAAAAATTAATCATTTTTGAACAACCAAATTCCTGCTGAATGAAGCGTAACGTCAATAAAGTGGGGTTTCTTAAAATCCAGTTAAAAAAATTGATTTACCATGATATGCAGTAAATTCAGCTAAAAGAATTTCGAATTTTTGATATAAACGGATGAATGATTTCTTGATGGAATTCAGCTAGAGAAAAACTAAACTACTACTATAAAGTATAGTCAGCTCAAACTGCATTCAGCAAAAAGTATTTATAATTTAAAATTTAACCTTAGTGCTGAGTGATGCTTTAAGAGAACAACTTAGGATATTTCCGAAATTCAGCT
Organism: Eudasyphora cyanicolor; assembly: GCA_963930755.1. Taxonomy (NCBI): domain Eukaryota; kingdom Metazoa; phylum Arthropoda; class Insecta; order Diptera; family Muscidae; genus Eudasyphora; species Eudasyphora cyanicolor. The sequence goes on from OZ005736.1 coordinate 259,972,083, forward strand.
AACGAATATGTTCTTTACTATGAAATGCAGTAAATTCAGCTAAAAGAATTTCGAATTTTTGATATAAACGAATGGTTTTTAGATGAAATTCAGCTGGACAAAAACTGAACTACTATGATCTACAGTTAATTATGTGCAAGAAATACGAACGTTAAAGTATAGTCAGCTCAAACTGCATTCATCCAGAAATATTTTCTATTTTAAAATACAATCGGAGAGCTGAATTCATGCTGAATGATCTTTAAAGGCAACAACTTTGGGTATTTCCGGAATTCAGCTAAGGAAGAAGTTATTTTATCGAATTTTTGATATAACGGACAGCATACACGGTGGATGATTCTTAGATCAAATCCAATTGCAGAAAAATTGATTTGCTATGGTATATGTATATGCAGCCAATTCAGTTACAAGAAACACGAATTTAAAGGGTATTCAGCCGAATTTTTATTCAGCTAGAAGTATTTCTAATTTAAAATACATATATATTTCGTGCTGAATGATGCTTAAAGTCAACAATTTAAGGTATTACTAGATTTCCGCTTAGGAAAATGTTATTTACCGTGATATACAGTTAATTTAGCTGAAAAATTTCCAATTTTTGAACAACTAAATACCTGCTGAATGGTGTATAACAAGAATAACGTGGGATATTTCTTAAATTTAGCTAAAGAAAAATTGATTGATAATGATATGCAGCAAATTCAGCTAAAAAATTTCGAATTTTTGATATAAACGGATGGCTGAATGATTTTTTACTGGAATTCAGCTGCAGAAAAACTGAAGTACTCTGATGTCCAGTTAATTCAGCTGCAAGTATGAATATGCGGCTCAAACTGTACACAGACATATTTCTAAATTAATATAACTGGAGTGCTGAATGATGTATAGGGAAAACCTTAGAATATTTCCGAATTTATGATGGATGATTCTTGTGCAAAATTCATACAATTCAGCCAAGGAAAAAATTATTCACTGCGATATACCAGCGATTCAGGTGCAACAAGTATAAACTTAAAGCATATTCAGCTAGCTGAATTTGTTGCAAATGATATACGATCACATACAAATATTATGTATTTTTTAATATTTTAGTGGCACTCCGACATTTTGCTAAATACCTAATAGCCAACATTTCATATAGCCTGGTAAACACTGCTGTGATCAGTCAGCCTACGAGCTTAGACAGCCCTAGATCTTTTGAGTGGACGCCGATCGGATGCACTCTAGCAGTATTACATAGACCGATTGAAGGCTCTTGTTCTACCACGTCCCAGTTACCCCTAATCGGAACCAAACTGTTTAATATATAAAGTATATCGGTACCGATCAGATTTGTAAGACTTTCCAGAAAGGCCGTCCTCAGCACTTACAGACGACGTTTACTCGCGAAACAGAAACAAACAGGTGCTCAATATACTCGAAATCTTCCTCTTCTCAACAGCTTCTGCAGAAGTCATTGGACTCAAATTCTTCGAGAATTTGTATGCTATCCCTTTTATGCACAGGTTCCCATGTGAGGTTCATGTATGTTAAACTACTAAGTCATCTCGTTTAGAGATCTGCGACAGTCGATAGTTGTTTGTATATATAGTGACGTAACCTCCAGAGACCTAATGGCAGCCTGGCTATCCGAGCAAATGCAGACACCAGTGTTGTTCACGATGTTGCGACTTAATCACTTTGCGACTAATATTTCGGGTTGATAGACACTGCAAGTATCTGGTAGCCTGCGAGTTATATCAAGGCTAAGTTCGTTACAGTGTAATCCGAAGTCAATCTTCCAATCAAAATTCGAATCATCTGTATAGAAGTAGGGATAGTTACTATATCCAGATATTCTGCTAACAGATTTTGAACTGGCAGATATCTTAGCGTAAAGTTCCTGTCGAAGGTGTGCACCGTCGATTGCGTGTTATTACACTACAATGAGATATCCTCATGTGGCCGTAGTTTCTAGAATTGTCCGCAAATTTCGCAATCCGGGTCTGTAGGAAATGTGAAAACACCTGTGCATGCTCGCCCAGTTCGTTTGGTGCGGCTTATGGGCTGGCGACGTCATCGGGCCATACTTCTTCGAAATGATGCCGGTCAGTCAGTTACTGTGAATGGTGTTCGCTATCGTAGCCAAATCTGGCCAAAATACGAACTGAGAAGAACAAAATATGTCCTCGCACGTTTTGATGTGGCCCCCAATGGCGAATAGCCTAAATACCCGCGTGTGTACGTGCGTGCTTTTTTCTAATTAAGTTTGTATAGATGCTTTATTTAGGAGGCGCCGCGGCCCGCCTTTGAGTTTTCTTTGTTTTTAGTTAAGATAGTTTTTTGCATTATTGTTTTAGATTGTGGCCACACTGTACTGGCAACTGATAAATTTACCATCACCAACCTTATATCTAGCGTTCAGAGAACTGCCTGCCTGTGCATAAGCGTATCCTTAAGGGCTACAGCGACCGAGTCTCTACAAGCCCTACTCCATATACTGCCGATTAATATTGTGGCGAGAGAAGTTGCAACCAAAGCGGCAATAAGATTAAACTGCCTATCAATGTGGAGGTACAAAAACTACGGTCACATGAGGATATCAAAGTGTAATGCAATGTTATCCGACCGTGTGGACTATATTATATAATAACGGTGTACACCTTCGAGAGGAACTACATCACTATGATATCAGCCAGAGATGAATGGGTTTGCAGAAGCTTGATGGAAAAGTTGGCTTCGGAGTACACAGTAAAGAACTTAGTATGGATATAGCTTACAGACTACCATATACCTGCAATGTCTATCATGCCGAATTAACGGCAATATGGGAAGTTGCCAAGTGGCTGAGTAGCAACATAGTAACCAACACTGACGTTGTCATTTAGTCCAGATTCACACTTACAATTATTTTCTGCAATTCGCTTTTGAAATTGCATTTGCGTTCAGACAATGTATTCTGTTTCCACAATTTTTTATTTTCACCGTTCATTAAAACTCATTAAAAATTGCGAGTACGGGAGATTTTTTTCTCCGCCCTTACCGACTGCGTCCCTCTCCCCTAAACACTGCAATTCAGCAGAAAAAAATTGCAAGTGTGAATCTGGACTTACTCGAACAGACAGGCTGCCATCAATTCTCTGGAGGCCATATCCCTAAATTCACAAAAGCCCTCAACGTCTGCAGATACACCTCATATGGGTGCCTGGACATAGGGATATCCCGGGGAACCTCAAAGTCGATGAACTTGCTAGGAAAGGGACGAAATTACAAATTCTCGAAGAATTTGCATATCGTCATCAGAAACGAAAAAGGGCCTATCATCATATTTGAAAATTTTACAGGAGAAGCAAAAAACTAAATAAAATGAAAAGTGCTGTCGTTAGAAAAACGTGGTTTTCAGGATAATATCTAAACATGTAGATACACATATAAAATCACACAAATATGAATTATAAATTTTTTGAGTAAAATAGAATTTTTTAACTATGAAAAAAGAAATAATTTGCTTTTAGGCCCTTTTGAATTTCGTTAACAAATTCGCCATTTTTAATATTACGCCGCTAAAAATTTGTCAGGGTGTGTATTTTGATGCAGTGTACCGAAATCCATCAAAAACTGAATTTCCATTTTTCTTGTTGTTACGCCCTTTTTTGTTTCTGATGACGATATATTGGTGCACCACTGTCCACATGCAAGCTTTGCCTTAGAGACTGTCGTGTTAGTCCCAGAAGGAACTATGTATGTCGTTTGTTTGGGCAGGATCTGGTGTGCAAGAACTGCGCCCCAATCCGCTGAGCTACTGTCGGTGCCTGAACATCTATTACCAGCGCCCGCTTTCATCTTCTGTCACACAAACAGACATAGTTTCTTCTGGGACTAACACGACAAAATGGCGCCCAACGTGGGGATTGGGGCGCAGTTCTTTTTTTATAAAATTTAAACTTTCTGGTGTTAAAGATTTCTTCTCAGTGGACCTCCGTATCATTGCCGATATCTTCAGGAAAATACCATATTCATGAGCAGTCGCTCCCACTTCAACTCGGTTTGGCAACAGATGTTTGCCTTTTTGCCATAACCCCTATATAACATATGTTTAGCGTCGGGTGACATTTGGATGTTATTTCGATTCGGATATAGAGGGCGTTCTTTTTAAACCCTCATACATCACAAGACAATCAGGCAGTTTAAAGGAAAATGGACAGAAATCTGCACCTGTATGGTAGCTAGACAAATCTGCCCAAGGTATGACCTGAGAAAGTCAAAATATCTACTCGCACTAGAGAGGAAAATATTATCTGCGTTAGTATAAGATCTGACAGAACGATGCTTGATCGGTGAACACACCAGAAGATTGGGTATTGACTCCAATGACTTCTGCTGAAGCTGTGGAGACGTGGAGAGCATTGAGCACTTGCGACTGTCACGCTTTGAATAAACGATGAGTGGACATACTGCGGTCCTCTAGTGCGAGGAGATATTTTGATCTACTCAGGTCATACCTTGGCAGTTTAATATACACCATATGAGGTGTATATTAAACTGCTCAGCCATCTCGTTAAGAGATCTGCAGCAGTCGAGGGCTGTTTGTGAATTTAGGGATGTTGCCTCGAGAGAATTGATGGTAGCCTGGCTGTCCGAGTAAATGACAACGCCAGTGTTGGTTACTATTTTGCGACTCTGCCACTTGGCTACTTACCATATTGCCATTATTTCGGCTTGGTAGACACTGCATGTATCTGGTAGTCTGTGAGCTATATCCAAACTAAGCTCTGCACAGTGTACTCCGAAGCCAACCTTTTCATCAAGCTTCGAACCATCCGTGTAAAATTGGAGATGGTTTCTATTACCTGGTGTTCTTCCAACCCATTCATCTCTGGCTGGAATCATAGTGATGTAATTTCTCTCTTACACAGTTGGTATAAAGCGAAATGTAAGTTTTTATAATTTGTATTACACGTAGTCGACTCTATTAAAAATGGGACACATCGATCTATGTTTTGATATAGCCCCCTTATAAAGGTCCCTTCCGATTAGATTTCTTGACGCTATAGAGAAAAGATTTTTCAGTTGATCTGGCTGAAATATTGTTTTAAATCGTCTCTAGTGGAAATGGGGGTATATCGGGTCGTGTTTTGATTTAGCCCCATATAAAGGTCCCTTGACTTAATGATAATTATTAACCGATTTTGCTGAAATTGAGGTGTTTAATTGCCTAAATTAGTTTCGAATAAAAACGGGCACATTCGTCCAGCTTTAAATATGCACAAATCCTCAAATGAAGGACCCTTCCGACTTGAATTCTTGGCGGTGTAGAGTTTAAATTATTGAATTTACATTTAAATTTGTCCAGCGCCACTCATTGTTAAAATTTCCCACATCCGTTCACGCTTTGACATAGCCTACATATGAATGTCCTAGACGAATTCGAATTTTTGGCGGTGTATTTGTTACGCCATTTTACCGTTTTAAACAATTCCTAGCAATAATGGTTCGATATAGCTCCTACATACTTCTCTCTGTATTAATTGGCAAATAATGGTGAAGGGTATTATGCAGTCGGCCCCGCCAGACTTTATTTCTTCCTTACGGGATCAAAATTCCCCCAATGTACTACAACGTTCTACTTAGTTTTTACAAACTCACCCCGAACGGATAAAATCAAGCGAAAACCTCGCGAAACGACCTATTTACCATACCACCCTTATTATACGAAATGTCAATTTAGAAGTTACTAAGATACTAGATATACAAAACACGAAGCATACAATAAAAACAAAGCCAAGAAAATGACGTAACATGAACATGTCTGGGATGTAAACAAAAATCATATGGTCTCACCCAAAAGCAATTATTGAAGCTTTCGGCAGCGACACACACATACTTCCGTTTGAACTACTCATTTGTTTGTATATGTGTAATATGTAATCGAAAAGAATCAGGTTCGAAAAGGAAACTAGAATTAAATGTCGTCCTGTTGTTTGACAAAACGGACCTTGGATACGCAGTCAGTTAGTCAGTCAGAAATCAGTACGTGGTTATAAAGGGCAGCAGCTGGTTGTATTCGACAGAAAAATCGGCTAAGAAAAAAGCTACTAAATTTGATAAAGTGAGCAAAATGCAAAATACCAAAGAAAAAATGGATTGGAGCAAAGAAAAGTGAAAAATGTGTATTAATCAAGTGATGATAAGCATGAATATTTAATAACTTATATTTTCCACTAAGAAAAACATGCTGAAAAGAAAATTTTCCTAAACTTTAAAAGGAAATCAGTGATTCACTAACATCCGTAGTAATAATGGAGAAAAATCAATAAATATTCTTAAAAAAATGATGAAAATAAATCACTCAAAATGACACAGAGGTTTATGTCGATCTGTGGAATATGTTCAATTTGTTAAGAAATCTTTTAGATATGTATATTATTAAATTGGTTTCTGATAAAATGTTCTTCGAATTTCATTAAATTTTTGGTATGCCAGAAAATTTTCTCTCAAACCTTTCTTCCTTTCGTTTTGGTGTCAATGCGCTATGCGTTTGTGTGAGTGTGTATTTGGTTGTGGGGGAACATGCTCGTTCACACATTCGTACACGTTCAATTCCCTGCAGTTGCAGGGAATTATCAAACAATGTTTCGATGTTGCCATATTGATGTGAGTGTTTCCGTTTCGACAGAGTTGGAGTTTTGTAATTAAAAGATGTGTTAGGTAAACGAAACCGTAATTTATCTTTAGTGTAACCATGACATTGCCTGCATAAGAAATTACCCAAAAATTTAAACAGGTTTAGCAATAATTCAATTATACCTAGGTATATACACCGTGATACTGGGTATTTTAGCTTTATTTGGGGCCGATTTAGAATTTTAGTGCTACAGAAGCCCATTTCTCGTTTATCAACAGATCTTTATAAATTTTTTCTAAAACTGGAATATATGTACATACGTTTGAAGAATATTAGCTATGGCCCCCAAATGAGGTTCCGTCTGTCAACTCTTAAAAAAAATTTTTTTTCATCTGGTTTAAATTTTTTTCAATGTTACAAAATTGCAACCAATTTTTCAAATTTTCAATTTTTTTGTGTGGAAATTTTCAATTGTGAAATTTGAAATCGATTTATCTTAAAAAAAGCTGTTTTTTGTTCCTTTTAAATAAGAAAGACATTTTTCTACCAAATAAAAATTTAAAATTTTTATTTTCGAAAAAAAAGAAAAAAAAAATAATTTTTTAAGCCCTCGCAAATATCTACTAAGCACATCCATTGCAATTATTGTGTGTTTTTCATGCGAAAGTTATAATAGAATTATAAGATAACTTTTGCCAAAATTTGTTTAATGTGACCCCGCCCACTTTGCCCATTTTTATGAAACATGAACAATTTTGTTCCGCGTTTTTGTCACTGCGACCAGAGTTACAAACTCACATCGAGCAATTGAGGTCCCCAGTGCTACCACGGGCCCAGTAGCTCCTGATGTTCAGATTTAAACTAGGATATAGATTATCCGCTAATTCTATTTTAAACTTGCCTCTGCATGTAGACACGTAATTTTGTTTCGGATATTCCTGTGTGAATTGTTGTTGTTTCAAAGTGCGAGTGAAAAACACAAAATGTTCAGCCCGATAAGCCCGAGTACGGGAGAGTTTTTTTACCCCCTCTTGCCGACTGCCTCTCCCTCCTACAAAATGCCGATAATCTGCTGAACATTCAGCCAGTGTAAATCGGGACCATCGGTATCAACCTCTTTGAAACACAAAGTTATGCATAATATGAACATCGGTACTGGCAGGATCTGTCAGATTCTTAGAAAGGCTCACTCCAGTATATCCAGACATCGTTTACTCAATGCGAGATAGAAACAAAGTCAGAAGTGACACTAACGAAGACACTCTTTTCCAATCTAGTGCGAGCAGATATATTGACCTTCTTAGGCCGTATCTTTGGCAGATTTGTCTAGCTAACCTACAGGTGTCGATTTCCGTCCATCTCTCATTGTACTGCCTGACTGTCTCTTGCCAAAGCTTGCATGGTGACTGATGGATCTCGCAATAAACTCTCTTTCACAACTAAGACTAATAAGTACAGATTTATTGAACCGATTTTTATATTGTGTTAATTTTAAGTTTTTCTTAAAGCGCCATCTTTGCCTGAGAATGACATTCGTGCGCGATTGTTTGGTGGAACTTTATCGGCTTAGCCGATTGTTGAATTCGACCGGCTCAGCTGATCAGCCGCCGCCGCCGAGCGGTATTTTTACATGCACCGCCGCCGATAATTTTGGTCGGCTTCATTGCCTGTCTGAGACGCACCAATGCAATTTGGAGGAGAATTTCCTATCAAGTCCATGCATGGGCTTTGCAGTCCTCGAGATATTCCTATGCACGCTACTGCGGCTTCATTTGTGAAGACGAAAAGAAAAGTTCTCGTTGTTCAAAGCTTACTTATATGAAAATATGGTTTGTTTTAAGTATGTATATTCACAAAATATTTCGTTTCTGCAATTGCCGAATTTGGGGATATTTGTGGTTTAAATAAACTCTAAAAATCAGATTTTCATTTAATCAAATTGTCAATTTTTATTACGTTTAGGAACTGACCACTGGACATTAAAATCTGGACTATTACTTATAGGGCGCCGTGACTTCCTTTAGGATTAGCTTGATAGATTCTGCAAGTATCCCATTCCTCTCTGGCAGGTATCTTATTGGGAAAATTCCTCGGGAAGGTGTACACAGTTGGTATATAGTCCAGTCGGTCGGTTACCATTTCGCTACAGTATGACATCCCCATGTGGCCGTAGTTCTTGCACCTCCATATTTATAGACAGTTTCATCTTAATGTCGCTCTTGTTGCAACTACTCTAGGCACAATATTAATCGGCAGTCAGGTCTGAACCTTCATCGGTGATTGATCGCTTGCCAACGCTTAAACCACTGTTTTTGGCCAATTTGTTCAGAGCCCACAGTATAATGTATCTGAGGGCGTTAGTGAATTTTCTAGTTACTTCGAATGCAGTGTCGTCCGCATATGCCACCGTTAGATTCAAAATAAGTGTAGAACATTTTCCTCTCTGTGGAGTCCTTTTGTTAACAAATCGCGCTAGAGCTGTGGCCCGAGACTTGCAGTTATGGGCCTTCTTGTAACTAAACGCTAAAATAGGAAATTGTCTTTCGTCTTATATTCCTGTGTAAAAGCTGTGGAGGCCTCTCTCCTAAAATCGCCCATTGGATATAAATATACAGCAGTAGACAGCAGCAGAAAGACTGCCTTTGGATTATACTGCAAAAAACTTAGTCTCTCACACTACCAGATTCTTGCAGTGTATATCAACCGAAATAATGGCAATAAGGGAAGTCACCAACTGGCTGAGTCGCAATATAGTGACAAAACTAGCATCGAAACACCTCTCATACAAACACCTCTCGATTGCCGCAGATATCTTAACGAGATGGCTATGTAGTTTAGCATATACCTCATATGGGTACCGGGTAGAGTTTCTTTTTTCCCGGACACTTGCATTTTCTGGGAAACCGGGAATAAATTTAGCATTTCCCGGGAATTCGCAGGATTTGTCGTTCTAAGAAGAATAAGTCTAACTCTGTCTTATATTACAGACTAAATAAAACAAACGAAGATGCAATATTTTTATATACATATATTATTTCTATAATAAATTTATTTATTATTTAATTTTAAAAATATAGTACAAACTGCAGCTGAATCAAATAAAACATATACGTTTCAAAGTCTGTAATATAAACATAAGTTACATATTAAAAGTTAATTTGAATCATGTTGAAAATATGTTTCCAGAACTAAAAGAGCATCAGATAGTCTATTTTTATTGTAGTTACAAATTGCCCAGCAGTAGAGAATATTCTTTCGCTTCCCACTGATGTTGACCTTATAGTCAGAAGTGCATTATATAAATTGTTGACGTTTTCCGTTTTTCCACATCATACAAATTTAAATTCCTTTTTTATTCCATGACTAGCCGACCTGACAGAAGTTGACCTGCCTATCCTGTTTGGGATCTATTGGTTTGATATTAATATTTATTTCATTAAAAAAATGCAGACATTGTGAGTTTCAGGAAAAACAAGTAAGAAAGTTTCAGTCGGGTAAACCGACTAAGGTATACCCTCACTTTGTGAGTAATGTAATATTGAATATTACACAGGTACCAGAAGGGGTTTAAGAAATACACCTATATTTCGCTGAACAGTAGATACTTTAAATACATTGCACTGTGCCGAACTGTAACCGTTTATATGGACTGGTATATTAACGTTGAGATATTAAATTGTGGTATAATTTGGCCATTTTGTGTGAGAGGTACCAAAAGGGGCGTGGTGATAACGCTCATTTTTCACTGGACTATAGGCATTATAAAAACATTACGCTGTACAAAATGTCAAGTATTTTTATACACTGGTATTAATGTTATAAGCTGTTAACTTTTGGTGCAAAATGATGCATTTGTGTGGGAGGTACCAAAAGGGGCTCGGCAATAACGCCCATTTTTCACTGGACAGTAGGCACTATAAAAGCATTACACTGTACAAAATTTCAAGTATTTCTAAACACTGGCATTATTGTTATAAGCTTTTAACTTTTAGTGCAAAATGGTGCATTTGTGTGGGAGGTAACAAAAGGGGCGTAGCAATTTCGCCCATTTTCCTCGAGTTGATAGCGACTAACAAACTAATACTATGTGTGGAATTTCAGAAGATTCGAATACGTATAATATCAGTTATTAAAGAATCAATATTTCACAACATTTTAACCCTTTGTGGGGGAGGTACCAGAAGGAGTGGACCAATATGGCCCATCTTCGAACTTAGCCGGAGATAGAAAAAAAATATTACCACATACGAAATTTGAAGTCAATCGGCTACTCCTTTCGAGAGTTATCGTTCGCACCAGCCAGCAGACACACAGACAGACAGACAGACAGACAGACAGACAGACGGACGGACATTGCTCATTCGACTTAAAATGACCCAAAACGGATTTCCGCCGAACATACTTGGGGTCTTAGGTCACTCCTTCGATGTGTTACACTTTTTTCCGTAGCAAATGATATATACCCTCGTCACACTAAAGTGAGGGTATAAAAACACATTAAAAATGTGCATTGGACATAAGTCACAAATATTTTCAAGACAAACTACACATGCATTTTAAATTTCAGTCTCATTCCTCTGGAAATGAGCGGTCCCCATTTAATGCGGTTTTCTTCTTTCCTAAACCTTCGCGTAGCAATTACGGACAAACCCGCAGGAAGATGTATCAGATTTGGTATAGTAGTTTATAAGTAAAGGGTCCGCCATCTAACGTTTTTTTTTCAACTAGTGCTTATTTCGTGAATTGTAACACTTAGCTTATGTCTGATTTGACAGATAATTAGTTTTATCCTTCCGCTGAACGAATATGGTTGTGTATACGCTTGAACAACGCTGGGAGCGATCGACTTACAGAAGATGCCGATTTTGCCAAAAAAATCATATTTTCAGATGAAGCTCATTTTGATCTTGGCGAGTATGTAAACAAGCAAAATTGTCGCATTTGGGGCACAGAAAACCCGCACGCATACATTGAAAAGCCGATACACCCAAAACGAGTCACTGTTTGGTGCGGATTTTGGTCCAGAGGCATAATTGGGCCATTTTTCTTCGAAAATGAGCAAGTGGCCGTTACAGTCAATGGCGATCGTTATCGGGCCATGTTGAACGAATTTTTGTTCACAAAAATTGAAGAGGAGGATATTGGCAACATTTGGTTACAACAGGACTGCGCTATGTGCCACACAGCCGAAGCTACACTCGATGTTTTACGATGTTTTCAAAAAAAAAAGTTATTTGGCGGACCCTTTATATATAAAATTTTGGTAATCGTTTTTATTCGGTACAAGATTTTCATTTGCGTTTTCTATGGCACAATTTGAAATATCATCAACTGATCTATCAGTTGTATTTTCACTAATAAGAATATCATTAAATTCTGCAACATCATCGACACCGTTGTCTTTTTTAAAAATATGTCATAAGCTATTAGCTACGATATCAATTTAACTAATTAAACCTAATTTAATTTAACTAATTAAAACTAATTAAATAATCAGAAATGCGGAAAAAATAAAGAATTTCCTGAGAATCCCGGATGAGTTTTCCGGGAAACCGGGAATGAAAAATTACCGGGTTTCTCTGGAATTCCCGGGAGAGCAACTATAGTACCGGGGCAAAGCCGGACATACTGCAATGTCGATGAACTGCTAGGAAAGGGACAACATTACAAATTCTCGAAGAATTTGCAAATAGTGGTGAACTTTGGCTTAGGCAAGAGGCAGACAGACTGTCCAATGAGAGATGGTCAGAAACCGACTTCTGTAGGGTAGCTAGACAAATTTATCCGAGATAGGACCGGTGAAGGTCAAAATATCTCCTCGCACTAGAGAGTAAAAGTCTGTCTACGTTAGTGTCAGTTCTGACGGGATACTGCCTGATCAGTTGAGAATTGTGTTATGAGAAAAAGGTGAATTGCATTGAGCTCCTGCTTTGTTCCTGTTCCGCATTGAGTAAACGAGGTCAGGATATACTGGGGTCGACCTTTCTAGGAAGTCTGCCAGATTCTGCCGGTACCGATATTCGTATTAGTGATAACTTTGTGTATCAAACTGTTTGGTTCCGATGAGTCCCAATTGGCACTCATCGGAACCAAACAGTTTGATACACAATTGGTCAATTGGTCTATGTGAGCTGGTCAATCTGGCTGAATAGGCAAGAGGCAATCAGGCAGTGTAATGAGAGATGGACAGAAATTGACACCTGTAGGGTGGCAAAATAAGACCTAAGAATGTCAAGATATCTCCTCGCAGTAGAGAGGTAAATACTGTCTAGGTTAGTGTCAGTTCTGATGGGACATTGGCTGATCGGCGACCAAGTCAGGAAGATACGAATTGAGTCCAATGACTTCTGCAGAAACTGTTGGAATGGGTATTAAGCACTTGCTTTACTACTGTCCACATTGTGTAAAAGAGGTCGGTATTAAGCACTTGCTTTACTACTGTCCACATTGTGTAAAAGAGGTCACGATATACTTCGACCTTTCTGGGAAGTCTGACAGATCTTGCCGGTACCGATGTTCGTATTATTGATAACTTTGTGTATCAAACTGGTTGGTTTCGATGAGGGGCAATTGGGGCCGTGGTATCACTAGGGACCTAAATTCGTCTATGTGAGGTGGTTGCCACCCTAATCTAATCCAGATATAGCCCCCCATAAACATATAGTACTTCTGTTACGATTTTGAGTTTCAGCGATATAAAATCTGAGGTTCTCATCAGATCTAGGTACAATTTGGTAGATAACAGTTTCTTTAGTCACGAACGAGCACTGCCAAATTTGAATAAAATCGCTTCAGTTGTAGGTGTCTCCCCATATGTACCCATATCGCGATTAAGCATATTAGCGCTATAATATTCACATTTCTTAACATATCATAAATAAATTTAGCAGACAACAATTTATTGAATCAGAAAAGGAAATAAATTGTTCAAAGTCAAGAAAATCAGTTTAGATTTAGATGTTTCCCCATATATACCCATATTTCGATTAAGCATCTGACGCTATAAAATCCACAATTAGCAACATATCTTCAAAAAATAACATACTACAGTTTACTGAATCAGAAAAGAAAAGAAATTGTTCAAATTACAGAAAATAGGTCCCCGTACAAATGTCACGATTTTGAATGTAAGCGCTATAAAATACAAAGATTTGGACAGAATATTACAATTCAAGTTCATCGTTGGTTTTTAGTTCACCTTGGAACTCTTAAAGTACAGCATACAATGCAAATAACGTTTAGATTCAGAAACTCACCATTAATAGAACTAAATCCCATCAATAACTCGATAGATTCCTACAAATCTGGCAACTCTGCAATTTGGCTTTACAGTTGCATAGCGTCGTTTCGACAATTCTCAATATTCTTTGTAGCACACACAGAGCACACATAAGGGAAAATGTCAGCTTATAAATTTGTTGTTGTTGTTGTGCATCTTGTTGATTTGTTTTGTTCTACATGCTTTCTTTGTTGAGATTGTTGTTGCTGTTGTTGTTGTCGTTGCGTAGGTATTAATCATACTCACCAATACCCCATAGCATAGAAAACAACAATATTAAGAACAGTAGTTGAATCAGTGAGCAGCAGCAGCTGTTGTGGGCAAGAGAAAAAGAGCGAGCGCGAGAGTGCGGGAGGAGTGCCATGAAAATACCGTTAGATTTTCTTCATTATGCTTCGTTTCTCGAACATCCTCGACATCCTCTCAACGCTACAACGCTCATAATCCAATCCACTAGTGGTGGCTGTAGCTGTATCTGTATCTGTAGTTGTTTTTGTTTTTTATTATTATTATTTCTTGTTGTCGTTGTTATATTTTCCTTCATTATTTTTTTTTAGGTCACAATTGCACCACGGCACGTAGAAAGTCCATAACAGCCAAAAGAATTTCATGGAGATGAATAAAATCGTATCGCATAGAGAGAACAAAATATATACGGAATGAAAAAATCAATTTAGTTTTCATTGAACCATTAAAACACAACTACGGACGTCAGTCTGTCAGGACGACGTGAAGTCACGAAGTTTTAGTGCGTGTACTCGTATATGCAAAAATATGATTTCATTTTGTTGTTGTCTAAAATGATTTGAGACGAAAAATTGCTGTTCTGTGTTTTACACTTCTTTTTTTTGGTATTTTCATTAACAATGGCTGAGTCAATATCTTCCACATCGTCGTCCTGCCGTTTGGATGACGGTGGCTCACATTTGGACTCGATTGTGTGCCAAGGATTTTACGGTGAATCTTTGCAGCCATCGGAAGAAGGTGAGTGTGCATTTTTTGAAATCATTTTAATTCTAAAAATAAAAACAAAGACAAGGTGTGATTTAAGTGACTAGATGCTAAATGATTAAAAGTGTCAACCTATAAGAGCTGGTTTGTAGGATAAAGTGTTGAGGCTTGGGAGCCAGGACTAGAGTTTTGGCTCCTTTTATGGACAGTGAAACCGAAAATACTTTTCGTCGGCTCAATGATATTTTGTTCCATACGCCATTTTGTATGATCGGAGAAAAACGCAATTTATTGTTTCGGTAAAAACGGGACTGCTGAGTTACACACTTTTTATTCCATAGGGTTCACAACAGTGTTTGTCTATGATTCTCATGCATTTTTATGCCATTACATTCAAAAATAAGCAAGTATATTGCGATCGAAAGAACGTAAAATAGTGAGTACAAAATATAGGCCTATAGAATTTGGAGACATAGAACCAAAATATCAAAATTATTTCCCGTAAATCAGAGTTAAATCGATTTACCCAACCAATATCTCTAAAACTAGAGCAGATAGGAAAAAAATTATTGCAGATTCCGAAAGAGCATTCTTGAAACCCATATTATCAACTCCTTACTCAAAAAAACAAAAATGGCGTATGGACCAAAATAGCATTAAGCCTACGTTTTGTCTTTAGCGGAACCCAATACAATCTTAAGATACCCGTATTCCTTTTTTGGCAGATCCTAAAAATCATATAGTTATGGTTTGATCACCTTCCCTCGGGATCACTTATACCCTTCATGTGGTCATCAGCAGAATCTAAAACAATCATAACGTAGCTTTAATGCTCTTTCGGTCTCGTCCTAAAAATCATAAATTGTACGATCATTTTTAGTAAGGGTCACAAATCCGGCTTTTGTAAAAGAGTTGGGTCTTCAAGCGGATAGTGCTTAGTGCTAGGCAGTTTTCCAGCAGATAGCCTTTTAGAAGTTTTGTCCATCCTACCTTACTTTCTGAATATAAGTACATCGTTCAAGAAATATCCGCCAAGATTGGTGCCAAGTATCGCACTATCGAATCGTCCCTATATTTCAAAGAATTCACCATGGTGGCGTTTCTTGACATAGATGGGGGTTTTAACAACACACACCCAGATGCGGTAATCGCGGCATTGTCACATCTAGCTTGCTTAGACTAATTCAAAGACTACTCAATAGAAGACGCATAACAGCATATCTAGGTCCACAACTCTAACAAGGTTTGTAAACAGAGGGACCCCACAAGAATTTGGAACCTAGCGGTGAATGAAATCCTGCTAGATCTAGAACGTTGTGGCTGCAAGGTCGTGGCATATGCAGACGACCTGGCAATCGCAGTGAGTGGCAAATTCGAAAACATCCTCCGAGATATTCTACAGGTGGCTCTGAACAAGTTGGCTAGATGGGCCAGAAGCAGCGGTTTGGGTTTTAACCCAAAAAAGACCGAATTGGTTCTCTTTACTAGGATGAATAATGTCCCTCATGTGGACCCTCCTCCTCGGATAAATGGGACATATCTAGTCATTTCTGAAAGTGCAAAATTTTTAGGAATAATTCTAGATAGGAAACTGTTATTCAGACTAAACGTACTGGAACGTGTAAAGAAGGCCAACGTCGCCCTATATTCCTGCAGGAAGGCTGTAGGGTCGCGGTGGGGCCAATAAATTGATTGTGGCATCCGCTGTGTGGCTTGTGGCGCCGTCCTGTTGGAACCACATGTCCTCCAAGTCCATATCATCCAATTGGGGCCAAAAATATTCGGTTATCATTGAACGGTAGCGATTCCCATTCACAGTAACGTGCCGGTCTTGATCATCACGGAAGAAATACGGCCCAATGACGCCGCCGGCCCATAAACCGCACCAAACCGTAATTTTTTCGGGATGAAATGATGACCCATGGAGTACGTGTGGATTGCTGTCTGACCAATAACGCATATTTTGTTTATTGACGAAGCCATTCAGCCAGAAATGAGCCTCATCGCTCCGAATTTCGGTAGTAAATTTTAATAATTTCGACTCGTTGTTATCATTATATCATTCCATCATGAAATGGCAAACCTTACTGAAGAAAAATGTCAAAAGAGCGGCAAAAAATATGGCGTCGTTTGCTGTCCCTGTCGGTCTACTTTTGTAGCATCCGTGTTGAAAAACCCCTTACAAGAACTTCGGTAACATGAGCATATCAAAGTGTAGTGCTATGGTAACCGACCGAGTGGACTATATACCAACTGTGTACACCTTTGAGAGGAACTACATCACTATGATACCAGCCAGGGATGAATGGGATGGCAGAATACCCGGAAATATAAACCATCTCCACTTCTATACGGATGGTTCGAAGCTTAAAGCTTATGAAAAGTTTGGCTTCGAAGTATACTGTGAAGAACTTAATTTGGATATAGCTCACAGACTACCAGATACCTGCAGTGTCTATCAAGCCGAAATAATGGCAATATGGGAAGTTCTCTGGAGGCCACATCCCTAAATTCACAAATAGCCTTCGACTGCCGCAGATCTTTTAACGAGATGGCTGAGCAGTTTAATATACACTTAATAATATGGGTGCCTGGGCATAGGGATATCCCGGGGAACTGCAAAGCCGATGAACTTGCTAGGAAAGGGACGACTTTACAAATTCTCGAAGAATTTGCATATATTGGTGCGCCATTATCCACGTGCAATCTTTGGCTTAGGCAAGAGGCAATCAGGCAGTCCAACGAAAGATGGACACAAATCTGCACCTGTTGGGTAGCTAGACAAATCTGGCCAAGGTATGACCTGAGAAGGTCAAAGTATCTCCTTGCACTAGAAAGTAAAAAATTGTCTACGTTAGTATCAGTTCTGACGGGACACTGCCTGATCGGCGAACACGCCAGAAGATTGGGTATTAACTCCAATGACTTCTGCAGAAGCTGTGGATATGAGGAAGAAGTGGAGAGCATTGAGCACTTGCTATGCGACTGTCCCGCTTTGAGTAAACGACGACTGGACCTACTGGGGTCGGCCTTTCTAGGCAGCCTAACAAATCTTTCCAGTACCAATATTCGTGCTATCGATACATTTGTATATCAAACAGGTTGGTTTCGATGAAGGCCATTTTAGCCCGTGGTACCACTAGGGACCTAAACTGGTCTATGTGAGCTGAAGAAAAAAAGGCAACGGCTGCCATCCTAACCCAAACCTAACCTAAACCTTGGTGCCAAGTACGAGTATAGATTCGATAATCGTGGTTCTGAAAGGGTTTCTGGGAGTTTCAACAATTTATGTCCAGTAAATCATTCAAGTAATATCCGCCAAGTATAGATCCGAAATTCGTGGTTCTTAGTTTTAAAAGTTCATGTCATGTCAACAGGACATCTCCTATTTTTTTTGCTTTCTATCTAACTGAGCCAATATTGCAGCTCAATGTCTGTAGGGAAAATCACTATAAATCATGGATATGAAGTCGAGCAAAAACTACGCGTCTCCGACTCCCGGAGCAGGCTATGAAGCTGAAGCGGCGTGCGGCAGCCGGTTATATTTTTCCAACCGGCACTGCAGCCGATTTTAGCGGCTCACATCGACTGAAACTCAGCCGCCGAACCTAATTTAGCGAGTCCAAAAAATTTAAAAGTGACTACCAAGTAATACAATACGGTCAGAATTTTTAATGAAGTTCACTTTTGCGTAAAAATTTATAAAATGTTTCTAAGTGGATCTCGCTATCATTTATTTAAAAAATCCAAAATATATAATCCAAAATATTTATGGGATTTGAAATTGATAAATGCGTTTTTAGTTTTTACATAAATTACAATAGCTCTTGAGCGGCCGAACCAATTTTCGCAAGGCCTACGTCGTTTCAAAGAGAACACAACAGGCACTATGTCATTCACAATAAATTCTCTTTCACAACAAATACTAATATGTAGAGATTTTCGATTTTCGACATTACATCAAAATTTCCATAATTTGTCTCAAATTTTTGTATTAATTTTAAGTTTTTTTGTCTAATTGTAAATATCTTAAAGATCCATCTTTGCCTGAGAATGACATTCGTGCGCCATCGCTTGCTGGAACTTTATCGGCTGAGCCGATTGTTGAAATTTATCGGCACAGCCGATCAGCCGCCGCCTCCAATCGGTATTTTCCGGAGTCTAATTTTAAAATCATTCGACTTCGAATTCAGCTCCGACTCCGGCAGTTAACAACTTGACTTGCAAGCTGCAACTAATATGACAATTCTTTCAACATGGAATCATGATAATATTTTCATCAATAACTGCCTCTGTTTTAATATACGGCAATTTTTGGAAATTATGTTCGCTTCAGGCATCCATTTCATTCGTTAGTTATTATACCCTACACCACACTATGGTACAGGGGGTAATAAATTACTTTTTTTTGGCAGATTTGTAAAAAATACTACAGCTAGACCTACCTTAAAATATACCGTTTTTCTCAAAATCACTAGCTGTCCGTCTGTCCATCTTAAGTTGTTCGTGGCTATAGAAAATTCTGTTAGGTTCAGATTTAAAAGGAAATTATCTCATATTTATATTTACAATATCCGAGCTTATTCTGCTCTAACAAGGTGTTGTACGGTATCATATAGTTGACATCGCCCGACCTTTCCTTACTTGTTTTAAACTCGCTTGGTAATATCGTATAGTCTTGCAAAAATACTTATTTTGTTAGCTAAATATAATCAGAGCTTTCCTAAAACTGCTTTACATAAAAAACTCGATAGTTTGGTTAACTTTATAGATATTTTTGGCATACAAAAAAGGTTAAAAAAGCTCCGAATATTATATGCTTCTTTTGTACCAAATTGTTTTCCCAAAAATGTTTGAGTGCAAAAGTTCTATAACATAAATGGTACATTTAGCACAATCCATCTCGGAGTCGACCATAATTTTTCGACACGGACTCCGACTCCGGGCAAATTTCCCTGACTTCGACTCCAAGAATCCGAATACACAGCCCTGCTATAAATACTAAATTTTGCGGGTAAAATCCGGTTAGTTAGTCGTTTCATTTAATTTCATACTTCACTCGTAAATGTAGAGTATAGAACGTCTAATCGGTGCTAAGGATCGGTCAACTAATGACATATAATAAACAGTAAAGAACAGCGACAGTGAAGCCGAAGATTTGGCATATGTATAATCCAAAACAATCTTAGAGTAGCCGAATTGCCCTTTCGGCAGATCCTAAAAATCATGTATTGTCCGACTAACGATAAGTTAAAATTATAAAGCTCCACCTATTTTTTTCTGAGAAAATATTGGAGGTCATTGTAAATACTGCAAACCACCTTAAATACCGGGGTATGCCAGTTACATTCCGGTTAACCACTTTTTTTTCCTTTATTTAAATCTGATTTTCTTTTCTTACAAAATGCAAGAAAAAAATGATTAAATGTTCATGTTGAACAAAGGGCGTAAACGAATTCTCTCCTCTTTACTCGTTCATTTGCTAAAGCGTTTACTTGGTTCCAGGTCATGTTACGAGATGAACATTCGGTTTTTACCATCCGAATCCAAGTATTTCGAGGCCTGCCAGGATTTATATGGCCTTGCGGGTTCCAATCGAGCGCTTGTCCCGCAATATCTTCAGATGGCCTTCTCGATATATCCATGTCGAGATCGATCCATGTTGATCGTTCGTGACCCAATTCGGCCAGAAGATACAAAGAATTTGCTACAGGCATTTGTTGTGGAACGTTTGTAGTCTTCTTCGGGAATGTTGTGTAGAGCTCCAGGTGGTACAGCCGTACAGAAGTATTGATTTGACGCTACAGTCAAAGATTTTCAATTTAGCGTTGGTCGAGATGTTGTTTGCACGCCATATTCTGTGCAAGGAGTGAAATGCATTTCGGGCTTTGTTTATTCGGTCTGTAATATCTGCATAAGAACCGCCGTCTTTACTGATGGTGCTGCCCAGATATGAGAAGACGTCCACATCGTCGATTATCTGCTTCTCCAGTGTGAGGGATGAAGTGTTGTTTGTGCCAATAGGCATTAATTTAGTTTTTTTCGCGTTGATTTTTAGTCCGACTTTATTGACGATTGTTGATAGGGCGTGAAGTTTCTTTTGGATGTCCTCAAAACGGTGAGCGAAAAGACAGATATCGTCTGCATAATCGATGTCGTATAGGAGTTCTCTCATGTTCCAGCGGATGTCATATGGTGCTTCGGCGTTTGTTTGCTGGATCACACAGTCTAGAAGGAGTAAGAATAGTGTGGGAGACAGAACACATCCCTGTTTAACGCCTGCGTTGGTCTCGAAGGGTGCACATTCATCTCCTTTGTAACGAACTCTGCATTTTGCACCTGCATATAGTTCGCGGATTATGTTTATAAT
This sequence comes from Eudasyphora cyanicolor, assembly GCA_963930755.1. Taxonomy (NCBI): domain Eukaryota; kingdom Metazoa; phylum Arthropoda; class Insecta; order Diptera; family Muscidae; genus Eudasyphora; species Eudasyphora cyanicolor. The sequence goes on from OZ005736.1 coordinate 259,993,287, forward strand.
TTTCGGAGGAATAGCTTTGCTGCTTAGCGCATCCCACAGTGCAGGACGGGATACGGTATCGAAGGCACGTTCGAAATCAACAAACAGGAGGTATAGGGTGCTGTTGTATTCAATGGACTGTTCGATGATAATTTGTGCCATATTTATGTGGTCCGGAAAAGACCTTCCTGGCCTAAATTGGTATTTTCCCAGGATGGTTTCCACTGTTGGTGATATGCGGTTTAGTATTAGGGTTGATAACATTTTGTTAACTGCATTCAGCTGCGTTATACCCCCCCAGTTGTTACATAGCCTAAGGTCTCCTTTTTCGGTATTGTAACTACTACACCCGCTTTCCAGCATTCTGGGATGGACTCTTGTTCCCACACCTTCCTGATTATGGGAGTCACAGCTTCTGCAATAGGTTCGCCACCATATCTTAATAGCTCTGAGGGGATGTTGTCGGGACCAGGAGTTTTCGAGTTCTTAAGATTTGACAGTGTGTGTAGTATTTCAGAGAATGGGGTTGCGGTCGAGATTTCTCTTCTTGGTGTACGTCTGCTTTCCGCCCAGGTCCAATTCGGAGTTTGGGGAATCATCGGCAGCTGGATCGGGGCGTTGAAGAAGTCGCGCCAAAGTTTTAATTGTTCCTTGGTGGAGTAAATATTGTTACCATTTTCGTCCTTGATCACATCGGTCGTACGATCGTGTCTTCCTCCCAGCTGTTTAATGGCGTTGTATACACCTCGCATATTGCCTACCGCTGCTGACTTCTCCGCTTCTTCCGCTATATTATAATAATAGGCTTCGCGGTCCTTCCGTGCCATATACTTCACTTTCCTTGCTGCTTGTCGATATTCTGCCTTTGAGGTTGTTCTGGTCTCTGTCGTTTTAGAGCGATTGACTTCGTTTTTTAGCCTTTTCCGGTTTGCTATTTCATGTAGCGTCGCATCGGACATCCATGGTTTGTTATTTCGTTTCTGGGTTAACCACTTGCTTCTCCTTATATGCTATGTCAGTCGGAATCTTGCGGTAAGGATCGATCAAGTAATAGTGACCAGCTACGTTCGGGGTAAACGATCTACCGAAATCTTCAATACGAACTATTGAACAAAGTAAAGATCGAGCGGAATCGACGATCTGCGAGTTAAGGCTTGGAAGTCTAATCAAGTGTAGATCTAACCTAAAACATACATAGCTGGAGTTGAGACTGAGATAATCGCCTCCATTTTGTCATTAGCAGAATCCAAAACTATATTTACGAATACGACTACATGTATAATTTTCAATGTGGTGGACCGCACTTGCATGAGGCTTAATACTCGTACCCATACCTTATGGATGCTCTTGGATCTCATGTGGATTGGTATCGTCCCAAATTCGACAATTTTGTCTGTTGACGTACCCATTCATCAAGAAATGGGCCGCATCGCTGAAGATGACTTTTCGACGAAAAGTAGGATCAGTTTCCAGATGCTACAAGTTTATCATTTGTACGTGTAGTTGAATGCTACTCGTATATCCGTTCATGGTGATTTGACAAAACAGACTGAATAAATGACAGCCAATTCGATAGATGTAGCTTTAATAATATTGCCGCTATCAACTGTCAAAGTTCGGAAGTTCCTTTTAGAAGACCCTTTACGAGTATAAGCCCGTTGATTCATTCTTCTTACAATTCTTTCTTTCGATTTATGTTATCATAACTCCGACTGGGATACCAGACCGACCCCTTTATGCAAGGAATGAAAACTGGTGAACAAGTGAGCTGGTGAACTAAATGAACGAACTAGTTCACTTAATTGAACTGAACTAAAATAAGTAATCTCTTGAAATAACTAAAGTGCCCAACTCTAAAATCTATGAGTTCTGAGATTCATCGATTTACTTTTATCAAGATTCGGATAAAGTCCCTGCATATCCTCTGACAGAAGATCGTCGTATTTCATGAAAGATACCTGCTAGGATAATGCAGAATCAAAGTAGGCCCTAATTTAGAATATGAGACATTTGCGCTCTCTCGGGTGTTGAAATATCGAAAGCACCTGGAAGGACGGAATGTGGATTCGAAGATTGATGCGCCATATTATGCCGTCGGGTTAATCGATGTGATATTGTAGATTCATTATGTATGTGTACTCTTTCCAATTACATCTTGTAGCATTCGTTTGTTAAAATGCCTATTAAGCATTTTGGTATCGCTAATGAGTCAGATATCGTCTTTGTATATCCCCTGACGAAGGATATGCGTATTTCATGGCAGATATATGCTAGGATATTGCAGAATTGAGTTGTATGTTATATCTTAGATTCGGACAAATGTTTGGACCTGCACTATTAAGAATTGTGATCATTGAGCTTTCTCTGGTATTGCTAAATTGAAACCGCCAGTGATGACGGGTTGAAGATTCAAAAAGTGATGTGTCACACCATCCCGGCTATTCGATGTGCTATTGTAGATTCCTGATATGTCATTGTAAACTATTTCCAGTCACATTTTTTTATCGTTCGATGGTTAGTACATCTGGGTTCCTAAAAAACATTTACCCACCACCAAGGGTTCAAATATAGTCATTGTATATCCCCTGTCAACGGATCAGAATATTGTATGTCAGGTATCTGCTAGGATAATACAGAGTCCCTCCGTAATTGAGAATTTGGACCATTTGCGTTTCCTCTGGTATTGATACGAGTATATTGAAAGAACCTGAAACAGCGGATTGAAGATTCCAAAATAGATGGGCTATTCTATGTGCGATTGTAGATTCCTGTTTGACCTGTTAGTATGCTTGCTTAACTATAAATAATGTACCTATCGTCTCAGATATCGTTCCTCTATATCACCTGACAACGGATCGACATATTTTATGACATGTTTCTGCTAGCGCACAGCAGATTCGAGGTAGATCATACCATAGATGAGGACACCTGCGTAGCCCTGCATAATTGATAATTTGTACCATTTGCGCTCTCTCGGGTGTTAATATATAGAAAGTGCTAGATTCTACGGATATAAGATTCCAAAATTGATACGCCATACCATCCCTTTGGCATAATCGATGTGCGATATTTACTAGGATAGTGCAGAATCGAAGTAGCTGTTGGGGGACACCTGCTTGGCCCTGCAGAATTAACAATTTGAATCACTGGTGCTTTAATGTGTTAGATTAGGACACCTGTTGGATCTGCACAATTTTGAGTTTCGACCATTTGCGCTGTCTCGGGTATTGATATATCGAAAACACCAGAAAAGACGTATTGATAATTCCTAAATTTATGTTGTCCAAATGTTCTTAGATTCATTCTATTTGCTGAAAACCATCTCCATTCATCTCGCATGTCCCTTCGTCATATAACCTTGCATGTCTATAGGCGTTTATAGTCAGTCACATTAGAGATTGTTGGGATCAGATAACTTATTTCAAATTACCAAAACTCGGGGAACTCATTAATTATTGATTTGGGTTGGGTTTCCGTGCAATATTAGTCACATAAATTCCCTTGCAAACCTATCTACCCATCTTTAGATGCACACAAAACATTTCCATAATAATAATGTGACTATCATATGACTCAGCATTTTTGTCGTTGTTTCTTTAGACATCCATGATTATGCCAAAACTATTGGCATTGACCCGGTCAAGGAAACCCATTTACTGCATTTGGCCAAAGAAGGTTTAATGCGTCCATTGCCTGTTAACTGGCAATTGTGGTAAGTGGTATATATATAGCGAATTTTGTGAGAATATATAATTATATGTATATATGTATATGTTTCTGCGTATTTATAGTTCAGCCGACGAAATTGGAGATCCTTACTACTATAACATCAAAACAAAAAGCACGCAACGTGAACATCCTCTTAATGAATACTATCGCCAATTGGTAAGGCAAGAAAGGCAACGGCATAACGAATTCCCTTTAAAAATGGCAGAAGAAGTTGTGGCATCTCCTGCAACAACTCCAAGTGCTGGTAAAGTCGATGTCTTTGGAAGAAGTGTACAAGCCAGAACGAGCGTTAAGGCAAAGGCTTCTTTGTGGGATCAGGCCTTTGATGAGGTCTATAGCAAAGTTATACAACAAGAGAAACCCAAGCAGGAACATTCGAAGAAGACGGCAATATCACTGGCAGAAGTGGTTGCAGCAGCAACAGAAGAAGCTACAGACGCCTTGGAGACCATGAATGATAATACAGATGCGGCATGTGCAATAGCTAAAAAGGATTCGGCAGCAGTAAAAGATAACAACCCGGAGGAAGCTAAGGAGATGCACAGTTCATCTACAATTGAAAACGGCGAGAAGCCCCAAAATACCTCGGAATCCTCAACATCATCATCGGCACAGTCTGTCCATGCGACTGGAGCCATACCTAAACTCTATGGCAGTTTCATATCTGCTTCTACAACACCCAGCGGCTTTAGTGGAGGCGTAAATCGATTTCTGGAAACAAGATCCAAAAATTTCCCCTCAACCTTTAAAGCTCAAACTTCGACTAAACCGCAAACGGTTTTCAATGTAAAAGCTGGCAATGAGAAATATCCATTTCCTCACCAAAAAGAGAAAGAAACGGATATTGATATGTTTAGCAATGAAGGCAGCTACGAAAAGAAGGGTTTCACTCTATCTGGGACGGGATCAATGTTTTTAAAGTCACGTCGTCATTTTGGAATAACCTCCGCGGAACCTCCGGTCAATTACAAAGTAGTGGTTGAAGGTGAGGTGGGAACTCCGCCGGGCTATAAAGGTATTCTCCGTGAGACGGGATTGGAGGAAGTGAAACGACGTTGGCAGCGGGAGTTTTTGAAAGGTGATCAACGTGCTATTTCCGACTCCGAGGCGGATGATAGGAAGAATGTTCGCTTTAACCTGGAAGATAACCGAATTCCCAGCTCCAGTGAAGAGGAATTGAATGCTGAAATGTCTTCTGAATCAGAAGACGATGGGGTAGACGATGTCGACGATCCCTGGGGTGATGAAGAATTGGATGCATTTGAAGATCTGGAGCATGATGATGATGTCGAGGAAGTAAATGCCTGTGTGGGCATCGGTACATTACCCATGGAGGCGGTTACTTATCAACGCAGTCTGAATCCCTTCTTAATCAATGACGAAAGACATTTGAAGGATGTTAAAGTTACGCAGGTCAGCAAAAGTCAAACTATACAAATGCTTAAGGCACAAAGCTTTTCCATACACATGAAATCCAAAGAAGGTGAAGGTGTTCCAAAGGATCTCAAAGAAAATCAGGAAACTTCAAATGCTACAACAGTTGTGCAATATCTGGATAAGATCAAGGAGAACTCAGCGGTTAAACCATTGTATGAGGATACCGACTCCGATTCTAAAGGCAGTTCGGTACATAGTATTGTGGCCACAAAACAGGAACCTGTTCATATGGCACATAGTCCATCCAACAATCCCTTTGATTTGAATGATCTGGAACCCAATCACCACGAGGAGGAAGAGGTGGAGCAGGCAAAGAGTGTACATGTTGTAAAGGCCACCGAAAAGCCCTCAGTAAGATCCTTCAAGGTGGCCTCCAAGTTGGTGGGTTTTTTAAGAAAAGATCCCGAGAAGTTGGAGCAAACCAAAGACAAAGAGTCCGATGACAACTCCTTCGAAATGGAAAAGGATCGGCCCTTATGGGCCACTGAAGATGGCTATGAATCTGAATGCCCTGGCAATAATCCATTTGATTTGGAAGAATTGGGTCGTCGTCATAGTCGGGATGTTGAGCTTCTGGAAAAGAAGTTGCGTATGAATAAAACGGAAAGATCTTCAATGCGTTCATTTAGAGTGGCTTCCAAATTGGTGAATCTCCTCAAGAAAGACAATGAAAAATCGGCTTCAGAATCATCCAAAGAAGGTGAATTTCAGGAAAAAACTATTGACGACTTAAAAGAAACGCTGGAGAAGCAAAAACAAATCTGGATAAAGGAAGAGCGAGAGAAACTCGAAGAACAGCTGCAGCAGGAAATCTGTCAAATCAAGAAGGAACATGAGCTGAAATTAAGAAGTATAAGACATGAATATGATCTGCGCTTAACTTCATATCGCCATCAAACCGAGGAAGCATTAGATTTGCAGATGGCCGAATATCGCAATCAAATGGAAGAGGAATACGATGACAAACGTAAAGTGGTGGTGGATGAACACAAGTCTCAAATGGCCACGGTGCAAAAGAACCATGCCGAAATCCTGGAAGAACTTGAGAGGGACTTGAAGAGCGAAGAAGAAATGATCAAGAAAGAACATGTAACCAAGCTGCAGCAAATGAAGGATAAACTCAACGATGAATTGGAGGCCGAACGTCAACGCATGAAAGAATCCGGCGAAGAAAGGCTTTACGAGAAGGTGCGTTGTGAGAAGCGTTTGCTGGAAGACAAATATCGCTGCTTAAAAGAAAAATATGCTCGGCTAAAGACCGAAGTTAAGCTTTCGGTGGAGAGAAGAAATCGCCGTAGAGAAGCTCAAGCTTTGCAGCAAAAGAATTTACATACTACTACCACGGGTTCGGAGACCGAACGTTCTACTTCTCATAGACCCTCCACGGCTAACAGTGAACATCGTTCTTCCTCACAGGCACAAAGTAGTGGACAGAGCTCTAAGCCTCCAATACCTACAAAGACGCATCTTATAACTGCTACTAACAAAGAGCCTACGACTCCATCAACAGAGCGCAGCGCTGAAAGGGTGGCGTCGTCCAGCTCTCGTAGACCTGGCGCCTCGCCGAAATATGCCCGGCATTTAAGGGTGCAGGACGACACCACTTCGGTGAGCCAATCGGATACCACCATATCCAACAATTACACCAAGGGACGATATTTATTGACTCCCACTAATGCCCTCAGCGACAATGGCAATTCCGATTCTGAAGCTTTTGCCAGCAATGTGGAGAATAACAACAACTCGCGACGCGGCAGTGGTGCAGGTCCACCACAACAGCGCAAGAAACAGTTCACGCGTCTTAAGTCCGCCTCAACTTCACGTCTCAACACGGACAATATTAAAACTGAACGTCCCTGCACCCCAGTGGAGAATCTAAGACATCAGCTGCAAAAACTCGAGGATTTAGAAGATCAATTACCCGATAATGCTTTGGAAACCACCTATCATTTGCGCTATCCCTTCTCGGACATATCGAATGCTGACTATGCGGCTGGTTCCAGCTCGGAATTGGAATTCTTCAAGCATCGCATACACTTGGAAAGGGATTCGGTACGCCGAGCTAAGGAGTCATTGCGTTCGCAAAGAACTACCTTTAGAGCTAGACAGCGAGAAATCAAGCAAAGGCACAATAATCTGGCCACACGTCACAGTCTGGAACAGCTGATACAGGAAGAGAAAGACCTCACCGAAATGGAGGTGACACTGCATCGGACACGTGCCTTGTTGGGCGAAAAGGTCATACGTCTGCGTCATTTGGAACAGAGTGTCATGCGCATATGTGACAAGGCGGGCAACAAGGCATCCATGGACCTACTGAGTGTTGAGCCCAAAGAAGATGCAACTTTGAGTGATTTGTCGTCTCAGTCTAGCTCCGGTTTTAGTAGTACCGATTTGGCCAGCGGCGATACGCAGAATTTGAACAAAAGACGAGAATTTCATAGCCTGGAATCGAATGAATGCATAAAGAATTTAGAGATTTTGAATGCGGAAATAAGAGAGATTTTAGATTTGCTAGGCAGAGGAGGACAACAAACCGGTGAGAATAATATTAAATCAATAAAAAAATAAACAATTAACAAAATTAATTTCTGAAAAGGTTTAAATATACCCATGATACCGCCGGCGGAATTGAATTGGACACATATGATGAGCTCAGGAACTGTGACGGCCATTAGTCCAACTCCAGGTAATTTACGAATCCCAAAGAAGAGTAAATCATTTCTAAAACAGGTTTCTCTACAGATCGCCGGGACTCGTATCGCCAAATGAGCTCTGGCAACTCCTCGACTATTGACCGCATGCAAAATTCCATAATGGCGGCAAAAACCATAGCTTCCCAAAACCCTAAAGCCATAAACTACACCAACAGTCTGGTAGAGAGGACCCGAGATATACGTAATTGGCTAAAGCAGGCCAAGAATGAACATGAACTGGCAAGTCCCAAATCGCTGGGTATAACCAGTCCCCAGGCCAGCGGTCAGCTGACACCCAATAATGCCTCTGGCAGTGAATGTGGTGGTGTCAGCCCCGTTGGGGCGGCAGGACCTTCACCAACAAATCCATAAATGCAATGAAAGATTGACACTAGTCTCCAAACGAAATCGTAAACATTGATGAATGAGGTTGTGTTCTTATCTGTAAGCAAAGCAGAACTTAAGGAATGTCGTATAGGTGCCAAAGAATTGAGTATTAACTACTAAGTGATTGTTAGAATTTTAAAACAAATTTATAGGAAAAAACAAAACAAACAAATACACAGCGTCAGAAGTGTTAGACTAACCAAAAAACAAGCGCTAGAAACTAGTTATGCAGATGATGATGAGTCAGACGAAAGTGGAGTTAGTGAAATACTAATAAACTGCAAAAAGAACAACAACAAGCTGAAGGCCTGGAGCTCGATGTCTCCTGGTCCTTTTGCTAATAATTATAGTAGTTATAGAAAAAATATATTAAGATTAATGTAGGTAATTGTCAAATCAAGAGAAGAATCCATTATACTCGTATAAAAGGGGTCGTCTAGGAGTAACCAATGAAGAAGAAAATTATTGTCATTCATAAAAATTAAAAATTTAAAACAACTTTCTAAAAACCCTATGAGAAGCAATGGGGATAGTAGATGTTCGTTACGACAGTAATAGGAATGTTTTTATGCTATTATTTTCACAAGTATCATCAGAAGGTCCTAGAATCGCTGATCGATCACATTAAATCAGCGTAAGACCGTATTCTCGAAGAAAGGGTTGCAGCAAACTTCAAAATATTAGCGAAAGGGCTCGTAGCTGTTTTGAGGACGACTCAAACTAGAGGGAAATGAGGCAGGGGTTTCTTATTGAAGTCTTTCAAACGGAAGCTATAGCAATCAAGATGTGTGAACTAACGCCACTAGATCATCAGATGTAAACAAATTCACCGATAGGCGACTGGCAATCTTTGTCACCGCTGCCTTCAGACTTTCAGTTTCTCTAACTCAGTGAACCATCAGAGCAGACACGCTCATGTAAAGCTTTTGTATACATGAACTGAGTGCCCTTTTTGAACCTATAGTTCTCCTGCATGACTTCCAACATCTGCTAGTCTTGGTGGTTCTGTCTTATATTCCAATTTCTCTGGAGAAGATTGATATTAAGGTGAATCCAAGTAAGGTATGAAGATGTCTATAAGCGATGGATGGATGAAAAAATCGCATCTCCAAGTCTTACCATTAGAAGTTCCTAGAATCGCAGATGGGTCCCAATCAGTCATCCTAAGATCGCATTCCCGAAGAACGGGTTGCAGCTAATTTCGTATCATTTGCGCTGTTCGTGAAACATAATCCTAGCGCAATTGTTCTTAGAGACTTGCTGATATGAGGATGACTGCAAATAGAGGGAAATTAGGCTGGGATTTCTTATCGAAGTCTTTCAAACAGAAGCTACAGCAATAAAGATATGTCTGAACTAACACCACAAGATCATCAGATGTAAACAAATTCACAAAAAGCCAATTGGCTATCTTCGTCACCACAGCTTCAGCTTGAAAGGTCATTTGTTGCCATTGATTTATTCTTCTCTTCGTCATCGCAGCTTCTGCACTATTTATTTCACAAAATTCTCTAAGGCAGTGAGCCCTCATGGCAGATATGATAAGTGATATGTCCGGTTCCTTTTGAAGTTTAGGCAGGACCACAACAGCTTGAAATGTAGTGACCACTTGACATTTATTGCCATTGATTTATCGTTGTATTTGTCACCGAAGCATCGGCAAAAGTCATTTCACAAGACCTTCAGTATCTAAGGTCACTAAGGCAGTAAACCATCAAGACAGACACGCTCATGTAAAGCCATTGTGTCATACTTGGACTGAGTGACCATTTGGGACCTATAGCTCTCCTACATAACGTCCAACTTCTGCTAGTCTTGCTAGTTCTGTCTTATATTCAAATTTCTCTGGAGAAGATTGATATTAAGGTGAATCCGAATAAGGTATGAGGACGTCTACAAGTGATGGATGAATGAATATATCGCAATCTCAAGCCTTGACTTTAGAAGGTCCTAGAATCGCTGATTACCGTATTTCTGAAGAACTAACTAACTTCGCTATCTGCGATCTTCGAATCGTTGAAATCCTAGCGCAAGTGATTGTGAAGACTAGCTGATACGCGGATGACTCAAACTAGAGGAGAACAAAACAGTGACTTCACCAGAGGTTATACTTTACTTCAGCAACACAGACCATAGCAAAGTCTTTCAACTGAAGCTCTAGCTTCCGAGGGGTGTGTGAACTTATACCACGAGGCCAAAAGATGTAAATAAATTCAGATAGCCAATTGGCGATAAGATATTGATTTATCCTTCTCATAATCACCACAGCTTCTGCAAGAGTAATTTGATGTTCGGTCAGGTTTGGTGTTTAGGCAGGGCCACATCTACTTGAAAAATCCTTAAATCATACCTCGAAAATGTATTCTTCAATCAGAACCAAGACATTTGTCCAGAACCACAAAATAGCTATGAAGCTTACCTGTGGGAAATTGGACCGATATGACTGGCCAAGCTGACCGGTCACATGTCCATTAAGGATAGGGATCGATCGGCATAATTGTATCTACCTTAACGGAACCTTCAATGTCAGACAGACATTCAAGTCGCATTTAAAATCTATGAATTGTATACTATGTATTTTTAAGTTGAACTTCGAAAACTGGCCCTCTACAAAAGAGTAGATAACCCAACAAGTAGTCAACTAAGCAGTAGAAAACACAACTGATCTTAAACTAAGGGGTAGTTAAACCAACTGTATATCTACTAAGGACTAAATAAACCATGTATCGTCATTTAAGGCGTAGATAACCCCATTAGTAGTCTATAAAGGAGTAGAAAATTCAATTTGTCGTCAACTGACGAGGAGATAATCAACTGGCCATTTACTAAAGATTAGATAACGCAATTGATCATCAGCTGAGGAGCAGAAAACTCAACTGGTCGTTTACTAAAGAGTAGATAACATAACTGGCCCTCTACTAAGGAGTAGATAACCCCACTAGTCGCCTACTAAAAAGTACATAACCCAATTGGGCCTCTCCTACATAGTAGATAACCGAACTGGTCATCTACTAAGGAGTAGATAACCCAACTGGTCGTCTACTAAAAAGGAGATAACCTAGTTAGCTCTTTACTAAGAAGCAGATAACATAACTTGTCGTCTATTAAATAGCAGATAACCCTAACTGGCCCTCTACTAAGGAGTAGATAACCTAACTCGTCCTCTTCTAAGGAGTATATAACCCAATTAGTCCCCTCCTATGAAGTAGACAACCGAACTGGTCCTCTACTATGTAGTCGATGGCCCATCTGGTCGTATATTAATGAGTAGATAATCCAATTTGTCCTCAACTGACGAGGAGATAACTCAACTGGTCAATTACTAAAGATTATATAACGCAATTTATCGCCTGCCGAGGAGCAGAAAACTCAACTGGTCGTTTACTAAAAAGTAGATAACATAACTGGCCCTCTACTAAGGAGTAGATAACCCCACTAGTCGCCTACTAAAAAGTACATAACCCAATTGGGCCTCTCTTAAAAAGTAGATAACCGAACTGGTCATCTCCTAAGGAGTAGATAACCCAACTGGTCGTCTACTAAAAAGGAGATAACCTAGTTAGCTCTTTACTAAGAAGCAGATAAACCATTTTGTCGTCTATTAAATAGCAGATAACCCTTACTGGCCCTCTACTAAGGAGTAGATAATCCAACTGGCCCTCTCCTAAGGAGTATATAACCCAATAAGTCCTCTCCTATGAAGTAGATAACCGAACTGGTCCTCTACTATGTAGTCGATGGCCCAACTGATCGTATATTAAGTAGATAACCCAATGTTTTGTCAACTGACGAGGAGATAACTCAACTGACCCTCAACTAATGCGTAAATGACGCAAGTGATCGTCAGCAGAGGTGTATAAACCCCAACTGATTGTCTTCTGAGGAGTGGAAACCCCAACTGATTGTTTAATTAAAGGGAGATACATTACTAGCTACTAAAGAGTAGATAAACCAACTAGTCGTCTACTAAGGAGTAGATAACACAACTGCATCTCTCCTAAGGAGTGGATAATGGAAGTGGTCCTTTACTACCCAACTGGTGGTCTACTAAGGAGTAAATAAATAGAAATGGGTCTCTAGTATCCAACTGGTCGTCTACTAAGGAGGAGATAACCCAAATGGTCGTCTGCCTAAAAGTAGATAACCCAACAAAGAAATTTTTAAAAATGTCCTTAATTTTTCAAAATTATCAGAACATTAGCGATAAAGAAACACATGTATGCACTCTCTCTATATATATATATGTATGTATAACAGGAAATGAATCAGCAGGTCCTACATCTCAGATGATAGATGTGAAAGCTCGAAAAAACAGACCACTGAGGTATGCCACTGTGCAGAAGTCAACATCTGAAGTCGTTCTCTATATTAGAGCCATTCCCTGAGTAAGTCCCTTATACAAGAATCAACCTCTGACGTCGTTCTCTATACCAGAGACATTCTCTGAGGCCGTCTCCTATATAAAAATCAACCTCTAACGTCGTTATCTAGACTAGAGTCCATCATATGAAGACATTCACCTATCCACGCGGTGATCTTCGAATATTGCTCCATAGGATTGTTGATTTAAAATTTTTCATTTATCTGAAACGTTATACTCTTTAGACGACCTATACTTATAAAAAAACTAATACATAATATTTTATTTGTTTATAAAACGGATGATTTGAAAAGTTATAGAACTGACATCTTATAAACTAGAATAATTTGCTAGGCTTTTAAATGATTTATGAAGATCATGATGAATTGATACAAATCTATATGCTTTTTAGCTAAACTTATTCGAAAAAAAAGCTCTGCACACATGGCTAAGCCTGAAGTTATGTAAAAAATAAGCTAAATATGTCATACCGATAGGTCTTAGTATTTCAATATCAATTCATTTACTCTATTAAAAAAACTAAAATTTTGATTACAAGAATGGGTGTGGTATGAGTAATTAGCGTAAAAACAAATGTTATCTGTACAGAATGCAAAAGATGGTACGAGTACACACAAATTAAACAACTGTTACCTATAGAGAGTACACGGAATGGATGGAGTGAGTAGCAATAATCCAAATTACTGATATCTATACAGAGTACAGCGGTGCGTATGATTCATTTTAATATCTCTCATACATAGAGTATCGAAAGTTGTATGCAAAATTTATTTGTAAATGAATTGATAGAGAAGAAGTAATAACTGGAAATTCTTCTAGGTATATTCTATTTTCAGTACTGATATCTTTGAATTATGTGTGCAAAGCAGAATTAAATTTATTTAAAATTTATATTAAACTATAATTCTAAACTAGTCTTTACAAAACAAAATTGGCCTTTGCAAATCTCTGTTCAACAAAAAGCTATAGCAAATTTTTAAGTGATATTAAAAAATTACCTTAGACTAAGTTAAGTATTGTTGATATTTTCCGGAAATTTAAAGATTATTGTTGTAATATTGGGTTTGCTAAAAAAAACGGATGTGAAAAATGTTCAACAAAACAATAAGCCCTCCACAGATGTTTGATTTGAAAATTTAACTATATAAATAATTTCCAGATACTTTGGTTTATGAGGTTTCTAGCAAACTTACCTATGAACTTATCAAAACAAAATACTGGTATAACTATGTTAGACTGATTGTTACTTTATGTACTATATTTTGGCCACATGACAACAACAAATATAGGGTTTTCAACAAGAGAGAACAAAAACCCAGGATCAATGTTTTTAAACCTCTCCCCACTCATTAAACATATTGAGTTTTAGAGACTAATATACTTTAGAAAAACAGAAACAATTAAAGTTTCTTACAAATACATTAAGAAGTGAAATAAAAGATGAAGAAAAAAAACAAAATACAAAACAACTGAATAATTGCGTAAACGTACAGAAATAAAAAGGACCTGCATTTCGTGTTCGCAAAAAGGATATAGTATAACTATGTTCGAATGAATGCGAACGCGAATGCAAATTGCGATGAGATACAATATGGAATTATAGGAATTATATGACAGGAATTAGATATTATGCAATGACTATATCTACCTATTTACTTTTATCTCTCATTCTACTATCTATCTACACAAAAATACATTAACAGATACATACATAATAGATACGAGTACAGATGAGATGGCGAGAAAACATCTGTAGATAAAAATCAAAATATACTTTTAGTCATTGTTAGAATAAAATTCGAAATGCAATTGAAATTCGTTCTGAGTATGGAAATAAATAAACAGAAATATTGTTCAAAATTAATTGTCGTTATCGTTTTTCTTCTTTTTTTTTAAAAGGGTTTGTATTACTAATTGAGGTTTATAATTGAAGTAGCTATAACTCGCTGAGCTCCGTCACTCCCTCATCCTTTATTTCAGTGAAATAAAAAGTGAAGTATCTCGTGGTCAGGTTAAAAAAGTAATGCTAGTTTTTCCAATTGTTATATTTCAGGTGCTGTCAATGTTTTCAATGCCACCAAACTGTCAAAATATAAAGGAATGGTTCGAGTATATTGCACCTAGTCATCACAGCATTGCTGTTCAAGTTATTTTATTTTCCTATCGTCTTCATAGGATTTGCCGATAGGATATGACTGTATATCCCTTTTTCTCATTGTGCGGTATTTGACCCCCTGAAAACCCACATCCCAAAGGCTACCATAACACCGAATTTGGATTTGGCGGCTTCCTCTATTTACGCGCGAGAGTGCCATATGTAACCCCCATCAAATGCTACACCCCAAGGAGTAGGCTAGGTTAAAGTGACAGCCGGAGTCAGCAGCTCACATAGACCAGTTTAGGTCCCTATTGTTACCACGGGCTGAAATGCCCCTCATAGAAACCAACCTGTTTTATATACAAATTTATTGATAGTACGAATATCGGTACCGGAAAGATCTGTTAGACAGCCTAGAAAGGCTAACCCCAGTATGTCCAGTCGTCGTTTACTCAAAGCGGGACAGTCGCATAGCAAGTGCTCAATGCTCTCCACTTCTTCCACATCTCCACAGCTTCTGCAGAAGTCATTGGAGTCAATACCCAATCTTCTGGCGTGTTCGGCGATCATGCAGTGTCTCTTGCCTAAGCCAAAGCTTGCACGTGGATAGTGGCGCACCAATACATATATGCAAATTCTTCGAGAATTTGTAATGTAGTCCCTTTCCTAGCAAGTTCATCGGCTTTGCAGTTCCCCTGGATATCCCTATGCCCAGGTACCCATATAAGGTGTATATTAAACTGCTCAGCCATCTCGTTAAGAGATCTACGGCAGTCGAGGGCCGTTTGTGAATTTAGGGATGTAGCCTCAAGAGAATTGATGGCTGCCTGGCTGTCCCAGTAAATGACAACTTCAGTGTTGTTGTTTTAACCCCTGCAGGAAGATTTGCACGTAGGAGAGGGAAGAGAAAGAAAGAATGTTTAGAAAAAAGATGAGTGACATTATGCATCAACATCCATGTTGAGGAATCGGGCTGCCTCAATTGGATGTGTCCAGAGTGATTCCGGTTTCAGGACAGTAGTATTTGCAGGACAGGCGAAGAGGAGTCGTGTAATGTGCGGCGATTGGCCGCATTTTGGGCAGGTGTCTGGTATCTCCGGATTCATTAATGTGAGTTAGTTATTTTGGGCCTTTCAGAGGGGGGTCTAAAGCTGGTGATGTGGTTTGGGTGGTCAGCTTGGCCACTTTTTATAAGGAGTTGGCGTGTCAGAAGGGTGCTGTCGATCTGACCGATAGCATGTTGGTCTCGTGTTGCAGATGTTGCTCCGGTGCCTTTGAGTGACAGTCTGTGATAACACGAAGGGCCGCATTCTGCACAGTTTGGAGGTTTCTCCATTGTGTGCCACTCAGGCTGGGTGTCCACACTGGGGCGGCATAGTCGATAAGGGGACGTCCTATCGCCTTGTACGTCGTAAGGATAGTGTCCTTATCCATACCCCAGGTACTGCCCGCCAAGGCCTTCAATATCTTCGTTCTGCTTCCAACGTTTTTGGCTACAATCTCCGAGTGTTTGCAGAATAAGTGGAGATTGTCGAAAGTGACACCGAGGATCTTGGGTTTCTTAACTGTAGGGACTTTCTGACCAAGAATATTAATATTCAGTTCCTGGTTTACCTCCTTGGTCCATGTCGTTAGGAGGGTGGCCGTCGATTTTGGGGCAGATAGCTGGAGGTTTCTGTTCGAAAATAAGTCTCGCAGCTGGAGTAGGTAAGCGTTTAGCTTGTCCTCTAAGTCAGAGACGTCTCTACCCGTTGTCAATATTGTGCAGTCGTCTGCATAAGTGACCAAGTTGATGTCAGGGGGAGGGGTGGGGCCTTGGACACATAGAAATTGAAGAGGAGGGGCGACAGTACTCTTCCTTGGGGGACTCCTTGCTTGTTCTCCGTGGGCGTGACCTGCATCCACGGAACTCGACAAAAGATTGTCTGCCAGCCATATAGTTCGCCAGCCACCTCTTGAGTGGGTTTGAAAGACTGGTTTCCATAACATCACTCAGGAGGGTGGTATGGCAGACCGTATCGAAGGCTTTAGACAAATCTAATGCCACAAGGATCGAACGTTTGTGAGGTCTCTTGCTGTTCAGTCCCTCAGTTATCCAGGCCGTTCTTTCGGTGAGGGCAGTTGTGGTGCTTCTGCCTGCACGAAATCCATGTTGATGGTCCGCCAGGTTCAGATGTTCGCTAAACCGTGGAAGTAGGATAGCTTCCAGAATTTTGATAACTTGGGACTCTCCTGTCTGTGCGGGTTTACCTGGCTTGGGAACTGGTACTACTTTTCCCAGCTTCCACATGTCAGGTACTTCAAGTGTGCTAAGACAGAGATTGAACGTGTGGGTTAAGTATTTAACACCTTTCGGTCCAATATGTTTTAGCATCTTGGTTGCCAGACCATCTGGACCAATTGCTGTAGAGCTCTTCGCGGCTTTTATTGCAGTAAGCACATTATCCAGTGTTATTAGCTCGTAGTGGTCTGGCATGAGGGCACGGAGGTTTCTACTCAACCTTCTGTTGGCACGGCTTTTTGTCGGTGGGTGCTCCACAAATTGTTTACAGAAGGCTGAGGATTGGCCTTGGGGGTTCTTTGGCGTTTTTTCCCCGAATGAGATCATCCCCTTATCATTCCGCCTGGGGTTGGAGAGATTCCTGACAAGGTTCTACAGCTTTTTGGATCTGAGATCTGACTCGTCTAGTTGCTTTCGCCATTTGTCTCGCTTGTGTTCGGCTACTCGCTTGTCGATCTCCTTGTTGAGACTGAGGATCCTTGGGTTAGCTGGGTCTGTCCCTAGGCTGCCTCCGAGGGAAATTTGGCCTGATGTTGGGGATACGACCAGCTGGGATGCATTGTTTGCACGCCTCTGTGATGATGCGGCGGATTGTCTTTTTACCAGCTGGTGCAGTGGTTGGCAGGGGAGCGCTCGGAAAAGCTTCCTCTGTTGTTGTGGTAAACCAGCCCCAGTCCGCTTTACCGAAATGTACAAACGTCCTGTCCTCTGAAGGTATAAAGTAAGAGCCTATATTTAATTTTAATGTGATGGGGAGATGGTCTGAGTTCAAGGCAATATCCAATATAGTCAGGGGAACTGCGGCATTGTGCCGTGATGCGAATGGGATGACCCTCGTTAATAACGCACTAGTCCGAGTCATCTACCTGCTCAGCAATAAAGGTTCCTAGCTCAGAGAACCAGCTGTCATGGTGTGCATTTATATCGCCTAGGAGGATAGTGTGGCTTTTCGAAAGATATGATCATAGGGTTGGCCTATATCCTGTACGGCATGCAGAGTTGGGAGGGATGTACACATTAAGTATTCTTATCTCTGCCTCACCGGACATGACAGCGATTCCCTGAATCTCAAGGTGTTCATCTGACGTCGGGATTGACAGTGGGCGGTAGTTCACGTTTTTGTGGATGAGGAAGGCAACTCCTCCTCTAGCGTTCCTCTCTCTGTCTTGCCTAAGGGCTGAGAAACATGCAGACTTTAACAAGGCCGTTTCTGCAGGACATTTTTGTCTCTTGGATCGCAGCGATTTGGATATCCTTTCTGGCCATGTAGTCAGTAAGGTTTTCACAGCTGGGGGTACTGTAGCCACCTGGGGTGTTGACACAGGAAGCTGGCATGGTTGTATTCGCCCACATTCCTGAGTCCAGAGCATCGCAGGTGTACCCATTCGTGGCACATACTACACATCACAGAGTAGCCTCTGCGCGTAACCTGCTTACCACAGACTGGACACCAATGTCACCGATGCGTAGGAGGAGTAAACTGAGCAGACAGGCCGGCGTTGTCTGCTCAGTTAGGAGAAAAATGATACGAAAGTGGTAGGAAGGGAAAGGAAGAATAAAGGTGGATAGTACGTACTTGTGTTCCTTTGTTGGGGAGGTTGCAGTCCTTGGGCATGGAGGGATTCCTTGCGTCGACCCCGGTACAAAGAACCGTCTGCAGTGAGGGCCGACAACGTCAGTGTTGGTCGTTACGGTGCAAAGTGGAGATGTTTTCTATTTCCCGGTGTTCTGACAACCCATTCCACTCTGGCGGGTATCTTAGTGGTGAAGTTTCACTCGAAGCTATACACCCTTGGTATATATTCCATTCGATCGGCTATCCTCATGTGGCCGCAGTTCTTGTACCTCTAGATTGATAGACGGTTAAATATTAATACCGCTCTGGTTCCAACTTTTCTAGTCACAGGATTTGTAGAGACTCAGTCACTATTAGAGAAGAAGTAGAGGATGTCGGCATATCGGTTGGCTAATGCTATAAATATTTTTCGGAAATTTTAGGCATGAAGCGTGTGGCAGCGAAGTTCATTTAAAAATTGCTAAATTTTTGGAAAAAAACCCTCACATGTTCATAATTTTTTAGCCGAAAATAATACCGTAATCATGCCTCATCCACCGTATTCACCAGAGTCGGCCCCCTGCGACCTTTTTTTTTTCCTGTTTCCAAAATTGAAGAGACCCATCAAAGGACGACGTTTTGCGACGATTGATGAGATAAAAACCGAATCGCCGAACAAGAAACACTCGTCTAACTGTTATGTCTTTCACAAACAAACTATATCCAATCTCGTATATCCATAGCCGATTTTGGGAGAAATGTTTCGAAATGCACATACAGCGATTCCCACGACGTTGGCCTTCCTTAGCAATTCCAATACAATAAATATGAAGGACAATTTAATCTCTATTGATTATACCGTTCCGTTTAGCCGAGGAGGATTCGCATGTGGAACCTTACAATTCCTGAGATTATGATAAGAGATGCAGCCTGTATGTACCCAGCAAAATCTTGCAACTGAGAAACATGCAGACTTTAACAGGGCCGTTTCTGCAGGACATTTTTGTCTCTTGGATCGCAGCGATTTGGATATCCTTCCTGGCCATGTAGTCAGTAAGGTTTTCACAGCTGGGGGTACTGTAGCCACCTGGGGTGTTGGCATTGAAGCATATGTTTGGCAGGATGGACACAGGGAGCTGGCATGGTTGTATTCGCCCACATTCCTGAGTCCAGAGCATCGCAGGTGTACCCATTCGTGGCACATACTACACATCACAGAGTAGCCTCTGCGCGTAACCTGCTTACCACAGACTGGACACCAATGTCACCGATGCGTAGGAGGAGTAAACTGAGCAGACAGGCCGGCGTTGTCTGCTCAGTTAGGAGAAAAATGATACGAAAGTGGTAGGAAGGGAAAGGAAGAATAAAGGTGGATAGTACGTACTTGTGTTCCTTTGTTGGGGAGGTTGCAGTCCTTGGGCATGGAGGGATTCCTTGCGTCGACCCCGGTACAAAGAACCGTCTGCAGTGAGGGCCGACAACGTCAGTGTTGGTCGTTACGGTGCAAAGTGGAGATGTTTTCTATTTCCCGGTGTTCTGACAACCCATTCCACTCTGGCGGGTATCTTAGTGGTGAAGTTTCACTCGAAGCTGTACACCCTTGGTATATATTCCATTCGATCGGCTATCCTCATATGGCCGCAGTTCTTGTACCTCTAGATTGATAGACGGTTAAATATTAATACCGCTCTGGTTCCAACTTTTCTAGTCACAGGATTTGTAGAGACTCAGTCACTATTAGAGAAGAAGTAGAGGATGTCGGCATATCGGTTGGCTCATGCTATAAATATTTTTCGGAAATTTTAGGCATGAAGCGTGTGGCAGCGAAGTTCATTTAAAAATTGCTAAATTTTTGGAAAAAAAACCCTCACATGTTCATAATTTTTTAGCCGAAAATAATACCGTAATCATGCCTCATCCAGCGTATTCACCAGAGTCGGCCCCCTGCGACCTTTTTTTTCCTGTTTCCAAAATTGAAGAGACCCATCAAAGGACGGCGTTTTGCGACTATTGATGAGATAAAAACCGAATCGCCGAACAAGAAACACTCGTCTAACTGTTATGTCTTTCACAAACAAACTATATCCAATCTCGTATATCCATAGCCGATTTTGGGAGAAATGTTTCGAAATGCACATACAGCGATTCCCACGACGTTGGCCTTCCTTAGCAATTCCAATACAATAAATATGAAGGACAATTTAATCTCTATTGATTATACCGTTCCGTTTAGCCGAGGAGGATTCGCATGTGGAACCTTACAATTCCTGAGATTAAGATAAGAGATGCAGCCTGTATGTACCCAGCAAAATCTTGCAACTAATCACTTTAAACCTATATTTCGACATATATATACTACTTATTTTATAACTTATTGGTAATGCATTATTCATGTACTTAAAATCATGAAAATATAAGCACACATTTATGTGGTATGCCTATGCTACAAATAAGTACTTATTATGCTACTTTATTGTATGCTCTTCGGAAGTACTTTCCTCCAATGACATCCCCATGTTAAAATAATGAGAAAAGTGATTAAATAATAAGTACTTACAATCATCGAACTTTGCTTACTCGTCGGATTATTTGGTAATGAGACATTTTGCTGGGTAATGTTAAATTCGATAATTTACACCATTTTTCTAGCACTGTAACGTAAGGAAGTTAATCCTAGCCCCTCCTGTTCATCCAATCGGTCAAGTTTGCTAACTCCCCAAATAAATGAGATTATAGGTTAGCCTATTGTCTTATAGAGAAGAAGAGGCACAGACGCAGTAGGTGTTCTATTGCTTCCTCATCTTCGTGTACAGAGTACAGCGGTGCGTATGATTCATTTTAATATCTCTTATGCATAGAGTATCGCAAGTTGTATGAATAAATTATTAGTAAATTAATTGATATAGATAAAGTAATGACTGGAGAATTTTCAGAGCATATTCCATTTTCTGTTTGAGTATATTTGGATTATGGGTGCAATTTAAATCAAATGCCAATGTTATAGATTAATGGAATTAAAAGCAGGAAATGGCGGTGGATAGGTCATACTTGATGAAGCCTGAAGGTAATATTGCCAAAGAAGCCCTTGAATGAAACCCACAGGGTAGCCGAGGAAAAGGCAGATCCGCTCAAACATGGAGCCGGCAAGTTCAAGACGAACTAATGTGGAATGAATTAAATTGTTAGCATTAAGAAGAAGTGATTGGAAACATTTTATTGTCGTCCTATGTTTCACATATGAACTTGGGTAATAATAATGGGTGAATTTAAATTAATTAATAATTCTAAATTAGTCTTTACAAAACTAAAAATTGGACTTTGCAAATCTCCGTTCACCAAAAAACTCTATTGATTGTTCTATGGATACCTCCTCTTTGTCTCCGTAGTTTCTGCAAAAGTAATTTGTGTGCCGTCCAACAGTGCAATGACCCGTCGTCATGACAGGCGCGATAAGTGAATGTCTTTGGGGCGTAGATGTATTTGTAGTGTAGACAGGACCACCTTAGCCTGGTATGTATGCATTTCCTGACTAATAACCACCTTTCACTTGTTGCCGTTAGGTCACGCTATCTTAAGAAGAGATTGCAAGTCGCTAGATGCATATCTACATATTCCAGTTCTCCTAAAGTATGTAGGGTAAATCTTAGTCATGCAGGCTAATCTATTTGGAAGTCCCCTGCTATGTCCCTGTGGACCGGCACCCAACTTAGGTGAATATTGACCTGTTCAGCCATCTCGTTAAGATATCTGTGACAGTAAAGGGCAATTTTGAAATCATGAAGATAGCTACCAGGGACTTTATAGCAGCCTGACTGTCAGGGTAAATACTGATACCACCGTTAGTCAGAACATTAATTTTAAGCCATCATACTACCTCTCTAACAGCTAAGATTTCTGCCTGGTAAACGCTACAGTGATCAGGCAGTCTTTTTGCAGTGGATAGTTCCGGTTGCTTAAAAATTACACCAAAACCCATTTGGTTGTTGAGTTTGGAACCGTCTTAATAGAATTTCAATAATCTCCTATGTCCTGAAATTTGCCCCTTCCTTTCTGATGTATATGGGTATAAGAGTAAGATACTTCTTGTCAAAAAGAGGTTCAGCCATAGTGTAATCCACAATGTCTGGAAGGTCAGGCATTTTGTCTAGGGTAGCCCTATGTCCGCAGTCATTTCCTGTCCTTCATTATTTTGAAATTAATTCTTCAATATGTTTTCTTAACATTTATTTTGTCTCAAAAGACTTAATAAAAGCATCAAAATCACTTAAAGGACAATATGGCTTATAAATACCATCTAAGTATCTCTGTAACCTTAAAGTTTAAACAGTAAAAATATTTGGTTATAGATGTAAGCTTCTAAAGACGCTCCAGGTTAACAATAAAAAATCCTATACAAAATAGGTGATAATAATTTATTCATGACACTTGTCACTTTTTATCGTCTCAGCAAGAAAATAAACTTACATACATACATAGAAAAAAAGAAAATGCCAACAAGACAACAGACAAGAGCAATTTATTGCATCTATTGAGAAAAAGTTGTTTTGTAAACAATTTCCCTTGAATCGAGCAGACAAAAGCGGAGCATAACAAATGTCTGAGAAACACGCAATAATACAATAAGGGATACATCTTTACATCTCAGTAGAAAATGCCATCAGATCCCGGCGTTTAAAGGGAGTCCCAGCAAATAATTGGGTGGGCGTCAAGGAATCTAGGAAGGAAAATTTCCAAACGAGGTCGGAGTGTTTTTGTAGGAGCGTGGTAGTAGATAAATGTGTTTAACCTATGCAAATTGAAAAACGAAACATCCAATAACACCCAATTTCAATTCCAGTTTCAATTGGGATATGTAGACACTGAAAGAAAAAATGTTGAAGTTATAACTGTAAAAATAAAGTTTTACAAATGCATATGAAGACATAATTATGTATGGAAGAATCTATAAATATACATTTGTTTTTAGAGTATAGTAATGAATTGGGGAGACGACATGACAAATGATTAAAATAAATAAAACAAATACGCAGCGTAATACTCCGTACTAACGTAATATACTCGTATATCAATTATACGCACCGACTTACTTGGTCAGAATTAATTTGGTACTAATCGGCAAAATTGTATTGACGATTAGTTGGGTTATCTATTCCTTAACTGACGACCAGTATGGTTATTTGCTCCCTATTAGAGGACCTGTTGGTTATCTACTCTTTGGTTAACGACCAGTTGGGTTATCTACTCCTTAACAGTTAAGTTATATTCTCTTTAGTTGACCGCCAGATGGATTATCTACTCCTTAGCTGAAGACCAGTTGGGTTATCTACTACTAAGTAAAATATCTCTTTATAAAGGATCCGCCAAATAACTTTTTTTTTGGTTAACGACCAGTTGGGTTATCTACTACTAAGTAAAATATCTCTTTATAAAGGATCCGCCAAATAACATTTTTTTTTTGAAAACATCGCGCAAAAAATCTAGTGTAGCTTCGGCTGTGTGGCACGTAACGCCGTCCTGTTGAAACCAAATGTTGCCAATATACTCCTCTTCAATTTTTGTGAACAAAAATTAGTTCAACATGGCCCGATAACGATCGCCACTGACTGAGGCCAATTATTCCTCTGGACTAAAATCCGGACCAAACAGTGACTCGTTTTGGGCGTAGCGGCTTTTCAATGTATGCGTGCGGGATTTCTGTGCCCCAAATGCGACAATTTTTCTTGTTTACATACCCGCCAAGATCAAAATGAGCTTCATCTGAAAAGATGATTTTTTTTGGCAAAATCGGCATCTTCTGTAATTCGATCGCTCCCAGCGTTGTTCAAGCGTATACACAACCATATTCGTTCAGCGGAAGGATAAAACTAATTATCTGTCAAATCAGACATGAGCTAAGTGTTACCATTCACGAAATAAGCACTAGTTGAAAAAAACGTTAGATGCTTAGTTGACAATCGTCGTAAAATTCTACGACGATATATTAGTAATCATGCTTACCGATACTTTGGTATGTCAAAATTGGACCTAGCGTATGAACCATAAAGCAATGGAGACAGCAAATTTTTACTAATCGAGCTGAAATTTAGTACACAATATGCGTTTATTTGTACCCGAAACCATTCACACAAACAATGGCAGTTTTAGTTCCATGTTTTGATATATCCTATCAGTTTTTGTATGTCCACATGATGACTATAGGGAAAATGATGAATTATCACAGCTTTCCTTTAACAAATTACAATTTGTAAAAGCTACATGACCACTTATGTCCACATCCTACCAATGACCATTTTACCAATTACATCATCTCCTTAGACAAGTAGACGTCTGGTGAATAAACATTGCAACCTGTTGCGTACATGGACAAATTATCTGTCATATAAGAATATATGTTGACCAAATTGCTTTTGGGGGAGACAAATATATGAATTCACATTTCCCTAAAACAACACCAAATATAGCAATGAATAAATTTCATTGACTTTCTGGTCCATTCGTCAAAGTGTTCAATGTCCGTAATAGGATTTTCTAGCATTCCCATGAATATATGTTCGTCTGTATAGGAGAGTATCTATTAATATGTATACATTTGTAATTGGAATGTGGTTACAATTAAATGCTACCATTTGGTTAGAGACACTCAGTGATACCAAAATCAAAATAAATCATACGCCCTGGGATACTTTGTTGGGTATTCGTATGATATTAATAGGAAAAAGTCATTGTAATAAGACAGCTACATTGGTTTTTGTAACGTAAATTTCTTGTAGATACCTGCAAAAAAGGACATAAGATGGAAAAACTTATATACGACATAAAATTATTAAAAATATATATGTTTCGATGAATTTTTTTAAAGTTTTTTATTTTGATAATAGAAATAATAATCAAACGCAACATGTGGAAATTTCTAATGGAAAATCCCTCAGTTCCCAAAAAATACATCAAAAATCCCAAAAAATGGGATTTTTTACTTTTAGTCCTATATCTTCGATATGAAAAGCCCCGCTCGGGACTCCCTTTGCAGTCGATTTTGCTACACCCTAATACAAATAAATAAAAAAAAATTTAACAATTTAGCTTTGCGATTGGAGAAAATCGATCAAACTTTTTAAATTCATGTAAAAAAAGGTCCAAATCGGAGAAGAGTGGCAACCACACCAATTACAATTTTGGCTTCGGATTTTCTCTAACAGATTCTTGGTGTAACAAACTTAATCTACAAGACCTAAATACGAATTGGACTTTTTTCACCAAAAAATCTCAAAAAATTAAATTTTTTAAAAAAAATTTGACTTTATATGGCCATAACTTTCTTATTTCTTGACATATCTTATCGATTCTTTTTTTCATGGTATTGTAAATTTTATTGGCAATCCATAAAAAACACGCGAACAAAATCGGTAAACTTCTGACTGAGATATTGGCTAAACTCCAAGGCAAAGACGGCGAAAAAATTCAAACTTAAAATCCACATATCTCGGAAACTATACAAGATATCTTCAAGCTATAAAATGTTTATTGTAGGTCTTGTCTAGGAGCATCCACAGAATCCAAATCGGACACACCATTCAAAAGTTAGAAGCCGTTGAACATTTTGTATACTCGAGGTGGTCCGCTTTAGGGCCCTGTAGCTCCGCCCCTGTATGAGATAGGGGGCCCAAGTTCCGAACTTAAACTCTCTAACACCCTTTTGTATACACACCTAAAATGTCATCGCCATACGATAAGTGGTTTGAAATGGCAGAATTACGTCCATTTTTTTTCATTTTAGCCCACTGTGCACTGGTGATGTGTACTGGACGACCCCTCATTCTCGGAGGATATAGAGTTCAAACTCGCTGAAAATGCGCCTAAACCTGCCGACCACAGAAATGTGACGAAGACAAAGTGGCACCTGTATGAGAAGAATTTCAAAAAAGTCAGGTCTGTATAATCTGGTCGAGCATATCACCACATCATTCAATAGTTCCCTTGAAGAAGCCTGTCCAAAAACAAGGTACAAGGGTAAAACTAAACCTCAATGGTGGACTTCTGAGCCTATGGCTAGGAAAAAGATCTGCAACAAGCTATTCAACAAGGCGAAATCTACCGGGGTCGCTAATAATTGGGATGCCTATAAAGAGCAACTCAAGATATATAAGAAAGAGCTTAGAATGCGCAAAGACGCTCTTGGTATACCATCTGTGGCGAAGTGGAAAAGGTCTCCGACTCCGCAAGGCTGAGGAAAATACTATCAGCTTCACCCTGTACGGCGACCTGTCATAACGCCCAACGGACATAACGCCCAAATTTTTTTTTGGGCCTTATGACCTCTCTAATTGCGGTCATAACACCCAATTTTGTTTTGGGCCTTATGACCTCTCTAGATGCGGACACAAGGCCCAAAAAAGAAGGGACATAACGCCCAATTTTTTTTGGGCTTTATGACCGCGCCTTATGCGGTCATAACGCCCAAATATTATTTTGTAATTCTCTCTCTATTAATGTGTAAAGTCGAATACTTTTGGGAAAAATGTATTATGATTGTAAAAGAAGTTAATTCAGGCTCAGAAATGCCTTCGATGGTTGTAATTGAAATATTCATTCAGTTGTTTTTGAAACAGTGACGAGAATGGGTGATATAGTTGAATTTCAGTTTGTTGGGGTGCTCGCAGAAACTGCAAATTAGTTTACACCAAATGCAAAAGGAAAAACCTAAATATAGAAGCATTGGCATTATTTTCAATAGGGTATGATATATGTTGATATTAAGTCTTAAAGCCATACGTATGATGAAGATAAATACTTGCAGAAAAGCCGAGTGCAAAGAATTCTACAAGCAATCGCGCGCGCGATTACTCGTACAATTCTTTACACTCGGCCATACTAACATATTTGAAATGTCTGGGAAATTAAATTTGGATAAGGCCCTATACGTATGACGAAGATAAGGACTTGAAGAAAAGCCGAGTGTAAAGAATTCTACGAGAAATCGCGCGCGCGATTACTCATAGAATTCTTTACACTCGGCTTTTCTTCAAGTTCTTAACTACATCACAAATATTGTTTTTCGATTTAATACTACCATATTTGATATGTTTGGGAAATTAAATTTGGATAAGGCCCTATATGTATGATGAAGATAAGAACTTGCAGAAAAGCCGAGTGTAAAGAATTCTACGAGAAATCGCGCGCGCGATTACTCATAGAATTCTTTACACTCGGCTTTTCTTCAAGTTCTTAACTACATCACAAATATTGTTTTTCGATTTAATAATACCATATTTGATATGTTTGGGAAATTAAATTTGGATAAGGCCCTATATGTATGATGAAGATAAGAACTTGCAGAAAAGCCGAGTGTAAAGAATTCTACGAGAAATCGCGCGCGCGATTACTCATAGAATTCTTTACACTCGGCTTTTCTGCAAGTTCTTATCTTCATCATACGTATTGCTTTAAGACTTAATATAAACTTATCATACCCTATTGAAAATAATGCCAATGCTTCCATATTTAGGTTTTTCCTTTTGCCTTTTTAGGAAATTGTGGGGCAGGTGGAAGAAATTTACATTTGATTTAAATTGAACCATATCTTTAAAGTACTTCCAATAAATATTAAATAATCACATAAATTATTACTACTTATTATTACAAAAACAAAAAAAAGGACATAAAGCCCAAAAAAAAATTTGGGCCATATGTCCGAGAATGGGTCGGTCATAAGGCCCAAAACCAAATTGGGCGTTATGACCGCAATTATAGAGGTCATAAAGTCCAAAAAAAATTTTGGGCGTTATGTCCGTTGGGCGTTATGACCGGTCACCACCCTGTACAGTGGGTTACTTGCTGGATGAGGCAAATAACTGGACAAAAAACAGCGAGCAGTCGCTGAATGCACTGCTCGACACACATTTCCCGGGGAACTCACCAACAGAACCCGAAGATCAGCAAGACCAACAAGAATGCGAGTGGACTGCGAGCGTTGCTAGCTTGTTGACTGAGAGATCCAGAATAAGCTGGGCTATTAATAGCTTTGAGCCCTTGAAGTCACCTGGACTAGACGGCATCACTCTAGCAGAAATTCAGAAAATGTTAAAGTACATTATCCCCTGGCTGGAGAAAATTTATGTAGGCTGTATCAGGCTTTCATACATCCCGAATCGATGGAGGGATACCAAAGTTATATTCATACCTATAGCGGGGAAGATATCACACACTAGGCCAAAAGACTTCAGACCAATTCGCCTATCCTCCTTCCTATTGAAAGGTCTGGAAAGACTTTTAGATTATTTCATTAGGGAAAACCTGGATAAAAAACTCCTGTCGGGGAACCAATATGCTTACAATTAGGAAAAGTCTACAGAATCAACCCTGCATGAACTTGTGACATAGAAGGGGCTTTTAACAACATTCACTCGGATGCGGTAATTGCGGCACTGTCACATCTAAAAGTTAACTCTAGGGTGATTAGACTAATTCAAAGTC